>LN483590.1:139012-214949 GCA_900002565.1 Culicoides sonorensis
GTATGACATTATTACATTTAGCTGCAGCTCTTGGTTATTCACGTTTAGTGTGCACCATGCTAACTTGGCGTGCTGATAACTCAAGTATGATTCTTGAAGCTGAAATTGATGCGCTGAGTCAAGATGAAGATGGTTTTACTCCGTTAATGTGGGCATGTGCAAAAGGTCATGTTGATGTTGCAGCAATTCTCTATCGATATAATCATAATGCATTAAATGTAAAAAACAATTTGAATCAAAGTCCAGTTGAAGTTGCTGAAATAAATAAACATGGTAACATTGTGCAAGAGTTGGAGAAACTTGAACAAGAACGATTGAAACCAGTTGAAAACATTCCAAGTGTTAAAGAACAGAATATCGAACAAAATGTTTTTAATCCATCATCATCATATCAAGATCAAACTAGACTTTCACCTCCAGTACAAACAAATGACGGCAAAGATTTAAGCAAATGTTCATCGCCAGGCTCCCTTGACAATCGAAGTCATGATGGCGTTTTTTTAAGACCTGGTGCTGTAGCATCAAGTCAAAGTCCACCAGGAGCTAGATTATCCAAGAGATCCTCAATCGACAGTGGCATAAATATGGATATAAGAACACCAGTCACCAGAAGTGGAAAACCCATTAAAGACAGTCTTAGGAGATATTACATGTGAGTATCATGAAAAAAAATAAATTTTTAAGTTAAACAAGGAATTCAATTGAACATTTCAGAATGGATCGTAGCATGTCTCTCCCTATCTCATCAAATTCTCCTCAATCAATGAGTGGTTATGACAGCAGTGAAAATTATGAATCACCACTTAATATGACAGCATCAAATAGTGGTTCGCTTTTATCACCATTGAGGAAAATGGATTTTGCATTGTGTAAGTGATTTTAAGCCTTATAAGGCTTTCTTTTTTTTCTTATTTCACGCTTATTTAAGACAAAGCAATTTTTTATGACATTTATTCATTTATATATTTAAAACTTTCAAATTTTCTAAATTTTTATATTAATAGTTAAATTTTAATCTCAATTTATACCTAAATTTAACACTTATATAGCTTCTAATATTATTCTTTGAAAAATAAAAAAAAACACATTTCTTCATCCCTTCCTGTCGTGTGTCAGAAACACAAGTGAATTTTCTTGATACAAGATGCGCCAAAAAGAGCTTGATATAAATTTTAATTTGTCTTTTACAAATGATCTTTTCTTTCAAAATGAGAGCTTTAGAATGAATTTTACGAAGAAATTGAATATTACACATTCAGATTAAAGCACAAGAAAAGAAGAGATAAAAACATTGGGCTCAAGACCCTTCTGCTTATCTTAGTGTGTAATTTACCATTCAAAGTTTTTAAACCAACCTAAATAATCCATATTGAAATTTCTCATGAATAAAAAAAAGCTTCTACTAATTTTTAATTCATCGGCTCAAATAAATTTCTCTTGAAGTCTCAATTTTTGAATTTTCAAAAGAACGACTTTAGGAAATATTTAAATAAGGCGTTGCTTTAAAAATTCGCAGAAACTATTTTCAATTGAAAGAAAATATCAACATAATTTTTTTTTTACAATGACAATTCATCATAACATTAAAACTCAATGTAATCTATTAAGGCGAAACAGCCGCAGATTCAAGTCCAATTGTGGAAAATGACGATTCTCTAGATGATGATGACGAAACAAACAGTCAACAAAATACTGAAATTGGGAATAATTTAGTCGGTCAGTGTTCATTTTACTTAAGTATTATTATTTTTTTTTTTTATTTTTATGTTTAAATGTAATTAATTTGACAATTTTTTGTTTTTGGTTATTTTTATTTTTGTATTTTCGATAAACAAAGTTAAATTTTTGTGTGTTGATAAAAATTGATGTTTAAAGACAAAAACAGTGTTTTAATTTTTTTTTTATATTTTTAAATTAAGTTTTGTTATAATTTTATTTTTGATCAAAATTAATGTTTTTTATTTGTGCTAATTTCAATGTTTCAAAAAAAAATATTCAAAACCCTTCGATATCCTTGTAAATATGAGTCTTAGATGTCAAAGCTTCAAAATTAATTCGATGGTGTAGAAAAAAATAATGAAAACCCTTCATATAAGAAATGTTCGTACAGTTTCAAGCGTTTTTTTTTCTTATTATTATAATTATTACTTGCTTATTACACTGAATGCCTTATAATATAAAATGCATGATTAACAATTAAAATTATTGTTTTTTTCATTCAAAAATACACCGCATGATTTAATAAACTTAAAATTTTTTGCATGTTCTACACTTTTATATGCTTATAGGTATGAAAATTAGTTAAATGTAGGATTGAAACGATGTAGAATGTTGTGTAAAATAAGAAATTTGCTTCATATTAATAAGTGGTTTCAATTTTCAGGGGAGTCTGATGCAAAAGTACTTACTTTAGCTGAGCAAATCATTGCTGCAATGCCAGACCGCATCAAGGTATGATTTCGTATATTTTTTTTTCTATTAAAATTAATTTCATACATTTTTTGTTTAGAATGAATCCGAAGAAGTGATGTCACTTGGAAGTCCTTTACCTGATGCTTTATCATCTGATGTTTCAACTATGGGAATGTTGGGTGACTCATTCATCGAACCACTTCTCGATACTCAATTTGATCAGGAATTCAACTTCGAATTTAGTGACCATAATTATCGGTAAATTATAAAAAGTCTGAAATTAAAATTAAAATTTATTTTTATTAAAATTTTATTAGTTATCATGATGTTGGAACTCCTTGCTCAAGTCTCAGTCCAGCAAGTTCTGGTCCATTACAAAGCCCGGCAAGTTACTCAGTTCCTCCAGATCCACCAATGTGTTCACCAAGTCCACCTCCAACCACTCAGGACTTTACTGAATTCTTACAAGCATCGAATTCAACACCAAAGCCATTCGAAGCTGATTTCTCCAATTTGACGTTGACAGATAAGGAACAACGCGAATTATATGAAGCAGCTAAATGTATTCAAAAAGCATATCGATCATATAAAGGCAGGAAAAAGCTTGAAGAACAGGATAAAGAACGATCAGCAGCAGTTGTAATTCAAAATTATTATCGTCGATATAAACAGTATGCGTATTATAGACAAATGACACATGCAGCCGTTGTTATCCAAAATGGATATCGATCATATTGCGAAAATAAGAGATTCAAAAAGTCTCAAAACCAATTGCATGCATCAACATCAGGACAAGAACAACCTCCCTCAACATTGGGTGGATATTACAGAAGTTATCGGAACGATTCAATGTCAAGTGGCAATTCAAAGGAGCAGAGTCCATCAGGACCGTTAAAGTATGTTACAAATGAATGTTTTTTAATCATTTCATTCATTTTAATCTTTTTTTTGTATATTCATAGACGGACATACTCGCAACGAACTCAAAATCAAGCGGCAAGAAAAATTCAACAATTTATGCGACAGTCCAAGAATAAGTGAGTAGAATAAAAAAATTTTAATTCAATTTCATCATATCAATTCATGAAAACTTACAATAAAATACATTTAAAAAAAAATTAACAAGTATCTCTATTTATTTTATTAATTTCTTGCATTCATAAACTAATATTCACTTAACAAGTTTATGGGATGAACATATTGCGAAACTGGTAAGATTCAGTCGTGAAAAAAATTTACGTTTAAATGATTCATACTATTAATGTTATTCTAATTGGTTAATATTAAATACTAATTAATATGATTGATTACTTTTAGACTGCAGAAAGAACGAGCAGAAAAAGAGAGGCTTGTGCACCAACGTCGAGTGGAGTACCTTCAAAACTCTCAGTCAGCCGATCAACCAGATCTAGCTCAACTGCTGTAGGTTCAGGCAACAGTTCACTCACAACTCGATCTAAAATGCAACCATGACTCTAACGGCAGGCCTCAGCGCCATGTTCTTAATAATTTTAACGATTATTAGTATAAAAATTAAACTAACACTCAAGTTGTTGTGCAAAAAAAAAAGAAATTATTTAAATTGTGTGAAGAACCTTTCAATTCAAATATTATCTTATCAAACATAATAAAAAATGTTATGAATTCCTTTTTAGCAACTAATAAAAATAAAAATTAAGTATCGTTAAAACTCTTATCAAAAAAAATATTGCTAGTCATTTTGAAGCACTTTAAAATGAAATTTTGCTCATTTATTTAAAATCATGCATTGAAATGCAAAAAAAATCAGCTTTTCCTGAAATTCATTGAAATTTATCCAAGTTAAAATTAAAAAAAAAATAAAAAAATAGTACAAGATAAAGCGATACTTTTTAATAAAAAATAATTAAACATTTCTAAATATAGGTGAATAGAAACTTTAATTTTCAATATTATTAAAATAATATTCATAAAAAAAAATATTTAATATAAATATAAAAACTTTTCTAGTTTATTTTCTCAATTTGAATGTTAAAAATAATAATCGTAGTATAGGAACTTGAAAAATTTAATACTTATCTCTAGTTCTAATGTTATTCAAACTTTAATAAAATTAAATTAAATTTAACATGAAAACAAAAGAAAAATTATGAATCAACCGAAAATTTTTGATTATTTAAAGAATTTTTAAACTAAAATGGTTGTAAAATTTGTGGAAATCAATAAAAATAAAAAAAAAATAAAAATTTCGTTACCCAATTTAATTAAAACAACTTTGTACAGATAATCAATTTCTAAATTTAATATACATATTTATTATTAAAACGTAAATTCAATGAAACGCTTGAATTTTTTTCTTCTTCACATTAAAATTTAAAATTAAAATATGAAATATCTTAAAAATATCAAAGTTTGTGAGAATAAAATGACTTTACTACTATTTAAATTTAAACTTATATAAAAAAAAAAAATAAACTATTAACTAATTCTAAGTACTTACAAAACGGTAGATGTTCAATTGAGATTTAGAATCTATTCGAAATTAAATGAACTTTTTGAATTCATGGCAAAGAATGGATTTTGTTACGACTGTGGTTGAGAAGAGGAAGTACATTAAAAAAAAAATTAACTAGATAAAAGTTGAAAAAAAATGAATAAAAATTCAAATGATAATCATGTTAGCTAAATATTTTGTCATTGTTTATGAAAATGCACATGAAAAGTTTACTATTTCTTATAAAACTTATGACTTCACTTGTTGATAGATTTCTAAGGCACTGATTTTTCTTAAAAAATTTTCTAGGAATTACTTTTAAATAGAATTTAGATATGAATTAGATAAAAAAAAAATTTTTTTTTTTCTTAAACAACGAGAGGCACTAAAATAATAATGTATATTTTGATGACAATCAATAATTTTCTTAGAAATTTTCTTATATTAGTTCATTCCTTTCAATTTTGTGCTTCCCGTTCAAATTTTTTACTTCATAACTTTCAATGAAAAGTCTTCTTATTTAAAATTTATAACTAATTAAATTCCTTTTCTGTTTAAATTACCTTTTTCTTCGTAAATATGTAAATAAAATCAATCAATGAGATACCTGAATTTTTAAATTGTAAGGAAAAGTAAAAAAAAAAGAAAATAATTTTCAATATAATTGTAAAGATAAAAAGAAAAATCGAAAATTTATGACTAAAATAAAATATTATTATAAAAAAAAGAAATTAAATTAAACTATATTTAAATTAAATCAAACTGGGATCGGTGATAATATTTACTTTAAAACTTAATTAAAATCGTAGTGTATTTTTAACTTTTTTTCCTTAAAATAATAATATAAATATTTTATCAAATTATTTTGTATTAAATTTGTAGATAAGGATAAAATTGAACTTAGATTGAAGAATTTATATATTTTCAAATCGAATTATTTATTAAAATTAAATTAGTATAGAATAAAAAATAAAATCTTCTTTCGCTTTGTTCTGTAGATTAAGATAAAAAAAAACTACTAGCTGAAAAAAACAAAAGTGCACTGAAATTTATGATGTTTGTTGATATGTTAAATTTAAAAAAAATTATTTTCCAAAAGTTTTTTTTTACATAATTCATTTAAAGACTGAAATTGTAGTTGACCCAATAAGTGATTAGTTAGAATTGGATCCTTTTGATTTTGTTTGATTTTTTTTAAGAGCTGCTTTTCTGGAACAAAACACGAGTTACAACGTTAGGTTGTTAGGTTCAGTGAAATGATCATATTTGGGTGTATGGACGCTTTTCCTCGTGAAATTTCAATTTCCACAGTTAAAAATGTAAAAATTTGCATATGAGATCCGGCCAAAAAGGATTTTCATAACTTAGAAGTAAACAAAGCGCATTCTATCACATAGATGCCGAGTTCAATCCATATCGGCCCTTACCGAAAACATATTTTAACAAAGATTCGACTACTTAGAATGACTGGGACCTTATGATGCTTTGACGTATGTATTTAGCCCTTGGGGAGCTCTTTGACCGAGTTGGTTAAAAGCCTGTTATTATTGGTAAGAATCTTGTGACGGGGTTCAAATCCAGTTCCGGGCATGAAAATTAATTTGTGTTTTTCGAGTTACAAATGTGCTCAAGTGTTACTTAGAATACATAAAAAAAATCATGGGACTTTTAAGGGCTCTGAGTGAAACTTGAGGGCGACTAGATCAGATGACAGTATAAATTGTAGGTCCCACGTGGTTAGACCATAGATAAAAGGCGCTTACTATGGAAGTAGTATGAAAACAATAGGACCATTGGAGCCAATCTAGCCCTGGTATGAATATCTACCAAAAAACAGCTCTTACCGTTTTGTGTTTATTTTCAATTCCTTTTAATTTAAATTTTATTGCACCTGACATAAAAAAACCATTTACTTGTTAACATTAACTAAATTAGATTTTCAAATTGGGAAAACAATTTTTTCCAATCACTCACGTTTTGTGAATAAAATTATATTGACCTTAATCTACCTTGAATATAAAATTTAATTAATAAATATAAAAAAAAAAAACAGATTCCTTATATTACATAAAAATAAAAAGAAAAAAAAAACATGAAATATTTAAATAAATAAAAAATTACATTATTAAATTGCTAAGAGATTTAAAAAATAAGTCTACGTCCATATTTATTGTAAAATTTATTAATACTTTTTAAAACTTTTTTACTAGAATAGGAAGTGATTTAATTAAAAATTAAAAAAATATTGAAAAAAAATAAAAATTTAAATAGAAATTTCTTTTTTAACCCTGAGATATGAGCTCTATTGTTAATAATTCTTCAAAATAATATTTAACGAAATAAAAATAAATAACAAAAATTTAATAAATTAAACAAGAAAACTTTGTAAAAAATGATTATGACTTGTCATGACAAAATAAATAAATAAATATAAATAGTGAAAATTAAATAAAAATAATTACCTCAAAAGTAAAAAAGAAAAAAAAACATAAAAAAATTTAAATAATAATTCTGATTTCAAGAAAAATAGGAACATCAAGAGTTTTTTCTCAAAATATCTGCAGGAAAATAAAATTAATCATTACAGTTAAAAAATAAGCTTTTGAAGTAGTTTTTAGGGAAACAAATATTTGAAATTTTTTGAAATAATATATTTTTAATTTTTTGGTCGAACAATTTTTGAAATGAATACTTATAATATTCACAGTTTTTTCATCTCTATATATTTTTTTCTTTCCTTAGATAGAAATACATATATAGAAAATTTTAATAAACTTGTTTTAAAAGGAAATGTTTAGCATGAAATGTTCATGCAAATGTTCTATTTTCAAGATATTCTTAAAAAAAATATTCCGAGGTAAAGAAAAAAATTAAAAAAATGAGAAATTCTAATCACTGAGCGGCTTAGAAAAGTGTATTTCTATGGGACTCGTTTCACAGAAAAAATTATTTTTTTATAGAATTTTTCTAAATAACAGAATTTTTAAAAAATCTCGCAATTTTAATTTTTTTGAAAAAGACATTTTGAAAATTTTGTGATTTTTTTTTTAAATTTGAAAAAATCAGACATTTTGAGCTTTTGACCGTTTAAAGGCTCTCAAGCTTAATCTCAAAACTAATCAGTTTAAAATCCTCCTTATTAGTCAAAAAAACCTGACCTCGGATAGCGATCAGTGTAATAGTTCATTTTTTCTTACGAAACGCATTAAAAATTATTTCAAGGTAAAGAACAAAATAATAAGAATCTTTGAAAAAATTTTAAAAGTCCACTTATTTTCTCATATTGGTCAAAATAGAATTTTTTAATTCAATTTCAAGGATTAAAAGATTTTGTCGATAAAAAACTAGTTTAGATCATTCAGAAAAATAGAGTAACATGTAAATTGAAACTTGAAAATGAAACATTTGTATGAAAATCCTTTTGAAACATCATAGAATAGTTAAAAAAAAAAGTACAATCAAGTTTTATTCAAATTCAAATCAAAAATAAAAATTTCTTTTAAACGATCAATAATAGAAATTTATCAAATTTCTTCATATTTTCAATTCATCACACGTTGAAATACAGAATCACTTTTCTCCAGTCTTTTAAATCTTAGGGTTTTTTTCTTTCAAAAAAAAAAATTTGCATATTCACCAAAAACTTTCAAATTTGAAAGACATTTCACCAGTTGTGAATTTTCATAGAACCAAAAGAAAAAATAATAATATTTTTTTAATTCTTGGGAAAAATTTAACAATGTTAGAAGAGTGAGTTCTTCATAAAATAAATTATTATGAAATTAAACTAAGTTAACTCAGATTTAAATATTTTTTCCGTTATTTTAAACTTATTTTATTTCTGTCAAAATTAAGGACAGAAATGAACTTTAAATAAAAAAATAAATTCACCAATTTTACGATCTCTTATACAAACCAAAATAAGGAAAAAACAACTTCTTACATTAATATTACATAAAATGTTGAAAAAATAATTGACATATCATTTCTTACGCAACTATTTTTAATAGAATTTGAAAAATAAAAGCAAAAAAAAGAGAGATTGATAATGAAAATTTTATGTTATTGTCTACGAAAATGGACATTAAAAAAAACTTAATAATAAAACTTGTTAAAGGCAAAACTTGCCAAACAAAAGTTGAAATTTATTATTAAATTACATTTGTTAACCTAATTTTATACGTATATTTAATTTGTTTCTCGTTATTTACTTAGAAATAATTTGTAATTATTATTAAAACTTAATTTTAAATATTAAAATTAACCTCTTTCAATCAATAAAAATTTAATATTTATAAAAGGTCATTCCTTAAATGTCGTCAAATATTTTCACATAATAAAGTCAATGAAAAGTGAAAATGAAAATTATGCAAAAATATTTGATGTTTTTAAGAAAATTGTCCAATATTTACTATTTTACGTACGAATAAAAAATAAAATTAAATATTAAATTCATAATCTTTAATAACTTTAATTAATAATTATAATAAAAATTTTTGAAAATTAAAGTACTAAATATTTTAAATTTTAATTATTAATAAAGAAACACAAATATTATGGAAACAGTTTTAAAAAGTCATATAAAAATTTGAAAAATAAAGAATAGAAAAATGTTCAATGAAAACAAAAAAAAAATGTTACTCTTCTTATCTATATTTCGTCAATCGTAACTTCCCTAATTACGTAATGATCTATAGGAGCGAGATCTTAATTCTTCGAAACTTGAATTTATATTTTTTTGTGCCCTACACTATGAATAGAAACTAAGTAAGTAAATTAAATTATTAATTTAAAACAAGGTAAGTTAGTAAAATTTGCTGATTATTATTGCACTTGCACACTTGCACGCAAAAAATAAAAAAAGAAGTCTTTGAAAAAAACGTTTATCATAACATAGTAAGAAAGAAAATAAAAAAAATCAGTTTGAGTTTGAGATCGATAAAGACTACATGCCTAAAATTCGTAACACGAAAAATTTCAATAATCGTGGAAATGTCCATCGTGCTCCGCGTGTTCGTCTGGGAAATACAACTATCGTATCAGCTCTTGTGGAACAAAATATTTCTCAAGGATTTCAATACCAATCTCCAAAACAAGAGCCAGTTCAGCCAACTCAAAATTTAAATCAAGCCTCGGGAAGTCAAATTAGAGTACCATTCACCCAAATTCAAAACATTCAAACCCTTGTAAATTAATACAAATGATTCAAACTCCAGTAAATTCTACTCCTGTAAATTCAACTCCTGTAAATTCAAATTTAAATGGTCAAACTTCAAATAATGAGACAAAAATTCCTATTTTCACAAAGCCTATGAATATTTTAAATCATTTTATGAGAAATGTAAAAGGTGCAATGATCGCTGATAATTTTTTGGATCCGACATTCCAATTATTACGTACAGCTTAATTTTTACTATATGGAGACTCGTATGTAACAGAAAATGTGATAAAAATTTCATTCATCAAACGCCCTATAAACGTCAATCAAAGATCTCCGTCCGCGGATCAAATCGTTTTATACTGCGGGCCGTTTTCAACTTACAGCGTTCTCTATGGATGTTGCAGTGTGTTAAATGTTTAGTCTATTGTCTTTCGAACATTTCGATTCCTTTTTTTCATGGTGTTGTTAAATTAGAGTGGGGGGATAGGGGGTTGGTGTATCAATCTTAGTATTTCCCTCGACAATTTCTGATTTAACTTTGCTAAACCTTAAAAATTAAGGAAATATAAGTTGTGTTCTTCTTTTTTGTATTTTTTAATTGAAATGGAAGAATTAAGTAAAAATCCCAGTAAACAATTTTAAAATCCTTTTTAGCAAAATTAACTGGGATCTGTGCTAAAGTCCTTTTCATCGAAAAATGTGTTATTGTACAAGATTGATTTGTTATTGTACGAAAAAAATGAACAAACTTATTGCATTCAATACAATTTTAATGATTTCGGTACTTTGTTTGGTGTTTTCACGTAGACCTGAATTTCAGTTTTGTTAAAGGTAATTTAGTGTTTCTTCTTCTTCTTGATAGATATGCTTTGTCTTGTTTTTTTTTGTTATACTGTACTATTTTTCAAAGAAATTTCCATTGATACAAGTTTTTTTAACTTTTTTTCATTTTTAATGTTCATGAGTTTTCATCAGCGTATATGGATGATGTCTCATCTATTTTTAATTTGGTTCAAAAACAATAATCTTGACCTTGGATCTGAATTCTTTATTTATAAACAAGCATAAAAAATATATCAAATAAAATACATTCAACTTTTATTTAAATCGGAACACATTAATCATAAGAATGCACCTGAATATTTATCGTTTAAGTATTACGACTGTTATTGATGAAATTTATTACAATGATGACATTTTGCCTATACAATTATTTTGATGTAACAAATTTTCATCAAATTATTTCCAAAATAGCGACACACTGAAAGCTAAAAACGCCCCGCAGTACAAATTGATTCGGTCCGCAGACGGAGATGTTTGATTGAAGCTTACAAGACATTTAATGAATGGAATTTTTATCGCATTTCCAGTTAATTTGGAATAAGATTTCGAGTATTGGTTATTATATTAGTTTATGCATGTTATATGAGGGGTAGGGGGTCTGCGGGGTGTTTTCAACTTAGAGTGCAGCATTAAAAGTATCTAACAAACAACTTTTTTTTTGTGTCACCTTAGTATCAAAATATGAGCAATAAAATATAAAGAAAAATCATTAACACACATTTTTATTTTTAACACATCATCCAGACAACCAACAATTCGTCCAACACTTTTAATATAGAATAAAACAAAATACAAACACGCAAACGAACACACATGTTCTTGTCTATTAATAATAATAACTAATACATTTAATCAAGCTAAAAATTTATAAACTACTTTTAATGATAATTTAATATACAAATTAAAAAAATAAAATTAAACAATGTAAGACAAATTTCGTTTTGTAAAGTCTTGGTTTTAACCGTTTTGTTGATGTATTTTATTAATATTGCAACATTCTTTGTTCTCAGCTGATTTTATTGTGATATTGCAAAGAAAGACATGGAATTTTCATTGTTTTCTTTAATATTATTATATAAGGCTGCGACAAATGCTGATCCAATGTTCTGTTAAATGCCCCTTTTAAAAAAAACCAAAAATGACGAAAGACAAATGAAAATGTTTCCATTGTGATTCCATTTTCTTAAAGCATGTTTCCATTAACTTTTCAGTTTAACTGCGAATTTGTGTCGATTTTACATGGAAAAATCTTGCCCTCCCGCCATTTACCTATTCGTTAGATTTTTATTGAACTTATAATTTGTAACGGCTTAAAGAATAAGTACAAATAAACTTAACAAGAAATATTGACTGAAGAATTTTTTGTTCCTTAGTAATAAACCTTTTATTATTATAACATGAATTTTGATCTCAAAAATGATGATTTCTGGATAGAAGTGGTCTGTTTAAATAAACTAACATAAGACAATTTAAACAAGAACTTTGTTTGATAGAGATCATCGATAATTTATAAAAATTGTTCAGGGATCCCTTAAATCTGCTAAAACGCCTATCTAATTTGGGCGATTTAAACACATTGGTTTCACGGTTTGCGATAAGACTAGGGGCGGATTGAATATTACTAACGGCCCTGGCATTCTGTATGATTTTCTATAAAATTTACGCTAAACTTAACTTTTACAAGACGATCAACTGCGGCCTTTCTGACATTTGCCAGATTGCCCGTATGGCCAATCCGCCACTGGATGAGACCTCTTATGGTGAGATTACTCCTTGAAATTTTCAGATGAAGTTTTTAGCTGATGTCTTAAAGGTCTTCGTTGCATGGGAGCTTTATCTAATCATTTAAATTTCCTTGCCAGAGTCACTCAACACGAGCACCTGTAAAACAAAATCACGTTGAAAACAGATTTCCAACACTGTGTGTGAGAAAATTTTCAAATAGATCATTTCTGTGTATATAAATTTGTTCTTTATTTTATTTTTCATGAAATCTCTTGTACTAAAATATAAATATTCGTCACCGCCTGACCGAGACAACACACCGTTTGTGCACGTTTGTCAATTTTTTTCTTTTACTTCACATATTTTATTTTAAAAGTGAGCATAATGATACAAAATGTAACGATACAGAACAATGTACATAATTCTTTCTGAGCACTTTGGCAATGATCGTGTCAGTCGATTGCAGGCCTTCGGGCCTTAATGATCATTTTCTTGTAGTACAAAAAGACGGATAAAAAAAAACTTAAAGTGTGCGTTTTTTTCATAGAAAAGAAAATTTCATTTTAACTTCGGTTAGAAGCGAAAAATTCATCTTTAACTATCAACAAATTTTCATGAAAATTCAAGAAAAGTAAAAAATCATACACAAAAAAAAAAGTTGTTGAATAAAATTCATATTTCTAAATGTCAGAGTTATTAAATTTTTTTTTTACGTAATATAAATTTAAATTTCAATAAGAGTTCAATCATCAAATCATCAACTAAAATAAATTTTTTTTCTTATAAATAAAAAGTGTGTGTGAATTTCAATCAAAAGTGTGTGTCATTTCAAATGAAAAGTCGATTGACTTGCAAGAAATCATAAAATAAGAAATATCGCATCGTGTATCTCATTTACACATATTCATTCGCGAATTTCTTATTTTATTTTTCTTGCGATACGATAAGAAATAAGAAGAAGAATAAAAAAACGTATTTCACACATTCATTTAAGTATAATAAGAGATAATTTACAGTGATTTGAATTGAATTTTGAGTTCATCTCACTTTTATTGTAACACAGAGTTTTTTTTTCTTATTTTATTTTCAAAAGAGGAGAAAAGCATTTTAGTAAGAAGCAGTAAAAAATATAAATAAATACAGATTTATATAAGCAAAGAAATAACATAAAAAAATATAAAAGTTTTGTTTAGAGTAAAAGTAGAAAAAAAAGAAAAGTACGTAAAAACTTTGCAATAAAGTTTAATACAGGATAAAAGTGTACCCGAGAGATAGAATTTAACGAATTGTTAAGGATAGCAAAAGAAAAATAAAGTGCATTCAAGCTATAGAAAAACTTTAAAAAGTAAGTTATTTTAATGTTCTTTTCTTGCTCGTAATTTCACGTTAAAGAAGGGAAAAATTGTTACAAATAGTTTTTTTTTGTGTTGTATTTTATGACATTTGTCGTAGTTAAAAAGAAATTTTCTCTGTGATAAACTTGCTTAAAATTTTAAAGGCCTTTCATAACCGACACCATACCAACTGAGAAATTTTGAATCTTTTCACTATATTTTACCGTTTTGAGTGTATTTTGTTATGAAAAAAGGAAATTCAAGGCTTTCCACAATTTTTTATCGTTTTTTTATTTGAATCAGAATTGAAAGGGGTGAATTACTTAAATATAAAAACTAAATTGAATAAATTTTGTTGAATTTACGTCAGCATCGGAAAAAAATGCACTTTAAGAGATGGTTTGTTGGCCGATTTTCTGAAATTCCGAGGTCAGTGACGGATTCGGCATAAGGGCAATCTAGCAAAAGCCAGAAAGGCCGCAGTCGATCGTCTTATAAAAGTAAAGTTTAGCGTAAATTTAAAAAAAATCATACAGAATGCCAGGGCCGTTAGTAATTTTCAATCTGCCCTGTCCAAGATTATCATCCAACGAGGAATCAAGCATAAACCTTGAGAGCTGGATGATCTACCTTTTTTAGAAAATTGACCATGAATGGACTCTTAGTAAAAAGTGACCAAACAGACATCATGCCGCAGCATGTCGCAATGTGAATGCCATAAAATACACAATTTTATTTCAAATTAACTGAAAATGCGCTAAGCACCGTTGTATTTCCAAAAATTTTAAATGTTTTTCAATCCAAGCTTAAAATTCGTTCAGAGGGAACTTAATTTCAATGAAACGAATTCCACACAATTTGAATTTTCTAGATCCAATTCAATATTTATCGTTTCGTGGAACTATCAGGAAAAAATAAAATGTGTTTTGAATTTGAACAATGAACAAATGGTTATCAAAGAGTTTTTTTTTCATTTCAATATATTTTCACCATAACACATTTTGATTCTATATTAAATGGAAATACTGATTGATTTTTTTTCATCAAATAATATTGGAAAAAGTTTCCAGAGTTCAATTGAAATTGAATAACGTTTTACATTTATATTTGCATTGAATAAAACGACAAAAGCAAAAAAATTTCATGTAATTTTATTTTTTACAATTATACTTGATTTGACATCATTCATTACTCATAAAAATCAAAATAAAATGTTTTCATAAAAAAAAAAAATTTAAATATCGATGATCTTCTGTTAAAAATACAGAAATTATCTCATTTACTTTAAATTTATTTTGAAATTAAAACGTCAAGAGAACCTACATTTGATGAGTCTTCAACGACTTTTATCGGCATTCACGAATATGAGTGTATTTGAGTTATGATCGCAACATATGTGAAAGAAAAAAATGTTTAACAAGTAGGCGTCTAGTTTTGTGTGACGTTAAAAGTGTTGTTTTTTTTTACATTTAACTTAGTTTTTATTATTATTTGTAATGAACATTTTTAAATTAACTCTCTTAATTTTCTCTCAATTTTTCAAAAAAGAAATTCATTTCATGTTCCATTTCTACGTTTTAATTCATTAGTAGAGAAATTCCGGGAAAATTACATTTCGAACAACGAAAGTTCATTCTATTTATAACTTAAATAGTTGTGGGAAATTTCTTTTGCATTGTCTCTTCGACAATAAATTATAAAATATTGTGTGTGAAATAAAATGCAAATTTGTGTCAGTGGATTGAAATTTAAATTGATTTATAATAACAGTTCAAGGATATTGATGTGGCGCCATTTATTTTTTTTCTTCAATAATTTTATCAATCTTAAGGGAGTCTGGGTTTAACCCTTTGCTTGCAAACAAACGAGTTTAAATTATACTTTTTTTATTTCTATCAGTGTTTTAATGGTGAAAACCTACAATAGATTGATAAATTAGCATTTTAATAGTATTTCGTTTGATACCTCATGTGGAAAATGCAATATAATCGCCTTTAAAAGACATTTTTTTAATGATAATTCGAAATACGATAGGAAATAAATTAAAACAATAGGATACTCATAAATTATGTGTTGTTTCTATTTTTTTTTTTCTAAATATTGGTTTTTCTTCGTAAAAAGAGACTAACGTAAAATTCATTTTAAAGTAGGCAGATATGACTTTGCATGAGGGCTATGAGATCAGATACATTGAGCAACTTTCCTCAAGATAAGGTTATATAAATTAAGCTAATGTGGAGGTCTAAGTGCTAGTAAATTTCGCAAATTCTTATCTTCATTCAGATCGGATTTCTAGGGCGGTATTTATAGAAGAGAACCAGCACTCAGACCTGCAGACGGGTCCATTGTGCATACCCATTTATCATCATATCTGATGAAGAAGGAATCAAATCTAGAGAAACAACTAAAGAAAAAAGAAATCCACTAGACCTGGTTCAGTTCAGGAAAGTGTCAAAACCTTCTCAGAAAGCTAAGCAGGGCAGACACCTTCACTTTTATGATGGAATCATGATTGGAAAAGTACTGGGTGAGTACCACGTTATACCACGCAAAATAGCATGCTTGGGACATAAACAAAGTAGAAGTGCAGCAGTCTTCTCTTGTTCAGGGCAGCATCTGCACATTCGATCTCTTGAGTCAAAATGACTGAGATGATAGTCTAGAGTACAATGACCAGTAAACATACCAACTACAACTCTGAGCTCAGTACGGTTCAATCTGATCAGTTCTCTAGATAAACCAGAATCAAGTTCCTTGATAAAGAGGCGAGGCTGCCTATGAGTACCCAGACCATCATTCCCGGTAATGCCATATCTAGCAAGTATATCAGCTTGTTTGTTACCATGCACATTGCTGAGATCTGGCACCCAAACAAGAGTTACATCGTATAACGGGATAGATCTTGATGTACAGTTACGCACTCAAGAACTAATCTAGAATTTATCTGTAAGGAAGTCAAAGCTTTAATGGCAGCTTGACTGTCGATACAGATGCAGATTTTGGCTCCAGCAATCTTCAGGGATCGGAGAGCATATTAGCAGAATAATATGGCGGAAAAGTTTATTGTCAGTCTCCCTGTTACACAAAAATACCCAGAAAAAAGGCAACCCATCAACCTTATTTTGAGTACTTACAATTTTGTACGTCCCCTCAATACCCCACTTACTCATCGAATTGTAAAAATATATTCAATTAATTTTCTGAAACATTGAAATTCAAATGGAACCTTAGTTTTTTGTTTTTATTGTTTTGTCTGATCAGAGATAGACACTTTTCCATTCATATTGATTTCATTTTACATTTTTTTTTTTGCTCCTTTTTATTCATTGAATATCCATTTTTATCACATTCACACTGCAAGGAAAAAAGGAAACAAATGTTTATCTAAATGTTTCATCTTATTTATTTTTATTTTCATTCTTCATTTTCATTAATATTATTACATTTTTTTTTTTGCGTTTTCAATATTCACACAACTAAGGAATTTTATAGGCAAAATACATAGAGTATAAAAAAAAGCAATAATGTCAAACCATAAGAGTGAAGAATATCAGATGTGAGTCCTCAATTTATATGAAAATTTATAGGAAAATATGCTTATTTTTTTATTTTCTCTTGAAATTCGTTTGTGTTGGAGAAATTTATGTGTGTTATTTGATAGGATATTTCTCTAACATACAAGGAAAAAAAATAAGAAGAAAACTTTGATATTGAAAATAAGGAGCAAAATATTGAACTTTATTTGTGCTTTTTTATTATTATGATTCAGGCTTTATATTAATATTCAATCAGATTCGATAAGATTGTTGTTTTGCATTTTTTTTCCTCAAACTCTCAACTCTGAACTTTGACACTGAAAACAATTTGGTTAATTTGAAAAATAATCTCCGCAAAAGTAAATATCGTTTTGATCTTTTTAATTTTTCTCTTTTGATTTGAAACATTTTATAAGGAACGTAATGAGGCATTAATTTTAATAAATGTCATTTAATACGAAAAACACAAATACAAATATCTTCAAATTTAATCGTAAGTACTTAAAATTTGTTTGTTTTCTCACAAATTGATGCCAAGGTCCCGTTTTTTATTTTTCTTGTTTGTATGTTAACGATATAAGATTTTTTTTCTTGTTAACGTGAGAAAGAAAATCAAACAAAAATTCCATGACTTTTAAAAAAAAAGATTTTTTTTTTAATATAAAATCAATACAACTCACACTTTCTTAAAGACTTTAATACGAAAAACTGTTTGAACAATCATATTGAGCACAAATTCTAGTGAAATATCCACTAAATCTGTAGGTCAACAGATATTCATTTTTTTATATCAAGAATTGTGATTATTTTGCTTTCTGGGAATTTGCGTTTGATTAATCAAAGTAGATCAATGAAACTTGATGATTTTTACGAAGCCAATTAGTGATTATATTGGAGAGATAGCTCAAATTGCATATACATGCTGTAAGTTGCAGATTAACATGAAAACGAGTGCACAGAAAATATAGCAAATCATCATTACAGGCTTATGTTTCCCACGAGGTGTTTACTAATTTTTGTAATAAATTATTTCGAGTTCTTAATTTTGCAGCTAGCTAAAAAAGTGTTTGCTATACGTTAAAGTACAATTAAGAGTAACACCAGAATCAATTGGGTCGAAATCATGCCTCATTAATGAATTGTTCTTGTAAAGCTCTTAATGCATCTCGATTATTAAGATTTAGATTTTAGATGTAGGAACTTTTAATTAGACGCAATTTTCTGCAAAAACTCACAAACAATATCTTCTGTAAAGAGTTTTTCTATACGTTCAAATTTTCTAATTTGTATTGCATATGCCATGTTATCTGCGTATAAGAACTTACGAAATTCGGATTTAATAAATCGTGTATGTAAAGGTTGAAAAGAGTACATGACAAGAAAGAGCCTTGTGAAAGACCGTTGTTAAGCTGTCGGATGTTACTGTAGAAATGAAATGACCTGCAGAAAATCTTTGAAAAACTTATCCAAACTCCAAGATTTTGAAGACTTTTAACTGAAACAATCAAACTGAAAATCCTGAAATCCTTTTGAGTCTGAGTATTACAAAAGAATCGGTAACTCATTAACCGCCGCTCCTAAAATATTGAGTTTTGAACAAAAAGTTCTTCTATGATTTATTCTTTGGGTTAAAATTAAAACTTTTCTTTTCGGTAAAAATTTTAGGTTTCATATAAAAATTTTACAGGAGAGTCAAAATAAAATACCTATAAGTGCTACACAAGCCTACACAGAAGCCTTGTACTAGAGAGAAAAAAATGTGACTTTCCTTAAAAGTTTAGCTCATTATTTTTTAGTTTAAGATTAAAATTCAAAAACGATTCAACCGTTTGCTATAAAATATCTTAAATTAAGAATCTTAAATTGAAAAGATTGACAAAGAAAATTTTTGACTTGAACGAGAAAAGTGACCTCAAAGTAGTGTTGCGTAAACGCAACGGTCGCGGTTAATGAGTTAACGTATCCCCCCTAAAAAAAAAATATTGAAAAAATCCACGAAATTTCAAGATCATTGGAAAATCTTGTTAAAACAAAAAAAGAAAAAAACAGATAAAATAAAAATAAGAAAAAATGAGGTCACTACTCCCTTAAAATAAAAACTTAATTGATTTGTCACACGACTTTTTTTTCAACATTTTACGCACACAGGAAATTTCTTTCAAAAATAAAGCAAAAAAACCATTTTTAAAATGAAATTGAACGCCTTTGCAAAATAATATTCACGTTTAATTTAAAATATTTTCTTTTACTTTTCTCACATTCCTATGTACGATACAAAAACATATGAGTATGAAAATAATTTTCTACTAATACTAAATGAATGATCACGATCTTACATTAATATGAAATGAAACTCTCTCATTAAAACACTCTGACACGTCATACTTAGACATAAAAAACTCTCAAATGATCTGTTTTAGAGAACAATGATTTGGAAAATGCGTTTTTCACATGAACAGATCATTTTTACACTTTAGTATTAATTCATCGCTTTGTGTGTGATTTTCCTTTATTCTCGATGCTTGTCAAATTAAAATGTATTAAAAGATATCATTAAATTAAACTAATCGACCCGGTGACACAAATATTTATCAATTTTATAGCTCTTAACAATATTAAGATATTATAAATTGACAGTAAGGCATTTAAATTAAATTGAAAATTAATATTTTTTTTTCTACAAGAATACAAAGAAAATCGTATATGTATGTATATGAATTTAATATACAGTGAAAGAGACTACGACAGTCGGTGAAAAAGTTATTTTCGGGTGAAATTCAATAATAATAATAATAGCACACATTTTGAAATAAATTAACTGAATACGTTACTCACATGTAAAATTAAATAAACAGAAGTGTAGTCATTAAATTTTGCAAATAATTCATTTAACTTTTGTTCTATATGAGACAAAAAATCAAGTGAGACACGAAAAAATTGTGCTATTTTAAAAATTCAAAACATACGAAAAAAAAGAAATCCTTGGTATTTTTAAATAATTGGATTTTTTTTTATTAAACGAGGGAATTTCCGCAAACAACACAAAGTAAAGTGAGTTAAGGTTAAATTTAATGAATTTTTATGACAGTGATTGCAATTTAAATTATTAATCTTTTTATTACAATTGATTTTTTAAATGAAACAAGAAAATTTTAGAGATCAGTTTTGATCCAAATTATGTGTTTGTGTAATTTTCGTTAGTTTATTAGAATCCTGTAAAATTTGTCTTTGAGTTCATATCAATATAGGCTTCATCTCAAGGTTTTTGGGATCCATGAGTGCAGTGGTTAGTGTATCAATCTTAAGAATGACAGTTCATATATCGCTTCGACCATAAAACTTTCCAATTTGAGACGCTAGATGAATGTGGCGACTGCTCGAAATGACAGAGGCCCTCTAATGATCACAACGGGTAAGCAAATTGGACCCAACTCATGGCATAAGTGCAGGCTTTATAGCCGGCGTATGAATCTGAATCACCAACTTTGTCACCAAAGCGGCTTTGACCTGTCTATTCTTAGATCAAAGACGGTACAGTGTTAAGCGCGTTGAATTTTCATTGCCAAATTGGCAGTCAGTATTGGCTTCAGCGACTTAATATGATGAAGAAGTGTTATTACCATTTCTACATCAATTTTTGCCGACGACACAGCCTTTTATTCATAATGACGTTTTTGTAATCAAATCATCAATAACTTAGAAAAAGCAGTTCAAAAATTTAATCCATATTTCAAAAAGTGAAAAATTTGACTGAATGGAACTAAAATTAAGCTATCTTCATCACAAATCGTTGAAAAAAACAAACTCCAGACAACAGGAAATTCATTTGTAACGGCCACGAAATTGATTGGACGCCAAATATCAAGTATCTGGGTGCCATTATAGACAAGAAACTCAAATTCTAGTCACACATACAGTATATCCTTGAAAAATCACATAAAATAGTCCGAATGCTTTATTCTATGCTTAACCGAAAATCTCAATTCAATTTCAACAGCCAACTTATTTTGTACAAATTAGCAATTAGACCAGTATTTACTTATGCAGCTCCAATCTTCATTAATGCAGCCAACACTCTCATCAAGAAATTACAAACGTTCCAATACAAAAGATGTTATCCAAATTGCACAAAGCGTGCGACTGACTAACTGAATATGTTACAAAACAACCACCCTTAAAATCCACATCCTTTTATTTCAAGCAGTTACAATCTCTTTTCGTGATGTGTTCCATTTTAATTAAAACAATAACGAATCGACCTTGACCACACATACAAATGCAAACAAACGGCTTTTTTTATATTATATTGAATCGACATCGAATGACACTGAAGTTCTAATAGATTGTAACTATCTATAAATAAAACGGATTCATCAGACTCAATTGTATTATTATCTTCTCTTTTATTTTCATTCAATAGGAGAACAATAAAATTCAATATAAACCATCAAAGAGATAGACTGAATAAACTTTTTTTTTTAAATCTATTGCTGTCATACACACACAGAATGAAAAAAAGTATTGAAAAAAGAAATCAAAAGTAGTATTACAACTCTCTAGTTGCATCCTATTAATTTTTTTTCATTTGCCATTGAAAATACAGACATGTATGGTATTGAATTTTTACATTGTACAAAGTGGTTCCGATTCAATACATCAAACACTGTTGGAATCCGATAATTATAGCTTAGAGAGATGAATTTATTGCATTTTTTTTATTAAATAAAAGCTCATTTCCTTATGTGTTTCAATTTTAATATTCACACGTTTGATGCGTTTTAAAAGAAAAATCTAGTAGAGAAAATTTCTCATTTTCTTCTGAAATGCAACTGCCATAAAATGGCCAAATAAATTTCACTTATGTTCAATGATGAGTTTTGTTGATTTCCTCAAGTAATCATAAATAAAAACAAAATTTTATTTTTTTTTATCTCAATAAATTGTCATCATAGCGTTATTATGATATACCAAATGTATATTGTTCGAGGGATTTCAGATTAAAATTCAACAAAACTGAGTCTCGGTCTAACCGAAGTCTATTTTAAATGAGTGATCGTTATTTTTAAGCCCGATTCAATTGATTTCCTTGACGTCTTTACGCCTTGTCCTTCCTCAGTGAGTCCAGACTGTCTTCATGGTGAGCAAAGGCGATCTACGAAATGTCTCCTACTATTTGCTGTATTGTGCTTCATTTGTCTCTCTGACCGAGTTGGCATCATAGAGTGTGGAGTGCAGCCAGCTTTTCCTTGGTCGACCTCCCCTACGGCTGCCTTGTGGATAGTATACAAGGGCCTAGTGGCAAACTTCTGAAGGGTCTTTTCGTAAGGCATGCTCAATATAACCAAATTTTCTTCTACGTATCTCCATATTTATGTTATGCATCTCGGCTTTTGATTCCCATGATAAATATTGAGAAAAAAAATTTCACTGTTTGCAAATTTTATTTCTCAATGAATTGTCAAACCCCAAACATAATTTTTTTATGCGGAAATAGATATAAAAAGAAAAAAAATAAAAAACATAAAAAAATATAATACTACCTTTGTCTGACTTTAACAGTATATGAAACCATTATATTGTGTGGCATATGTGTGATGTTAGTTTGTTACTTTATTTATATTTGCCATTTTTACTGTAGTCTATTTTTTTTATGACACAGTTGCAAAATTGACAAAAAGCTTTGGTAATAAAAATGGAAATGATGATGGGTGTCAATATGTAATCATATAATCATATTCATAAATAAGATCTGTTATTTCAATAAAAAATTTTACATAAAATAAGCTAGGAATTTTCTATTTTCATTTGAATAAATGGAAAAAATGTATCCGTAGTTTGTTATTTTCTTTATTAAGTTTGACTGTATGTCTGCCTCACCTGTGCAGAATTTCAAATATTTTTTACATTCTCTTTGATATGAAACACACAAAAATAGATTTGAAATGACTTATAAATACCAAGAGTTAACAGTCATCATGCGATTCACAATCAAACATACATAAACTCATTTTCATTTCGTGTGTCACCGTGATAAAAAAAGTACACGAACATCATTACTCATTATGATCACTATAGAGACACACATTTTTAATCCATTTCAACTTTTTTTGCTGTTGCTTCTCTTTAATTCTTCTCTGTAATTATTATTATTATATTTTCATTTGAATGAAAAAACGAAAATAAGTCATCACCATGCCGTTTGATGATAATGATAAAGAGTAAAATATGTTTTTTTTTGCCATTTAATTTTTCGTTTTCTGAATAATGTCAAAGTAATTTCACAGTCTTTGGTATTTCTTTGTCAAAACTTTTAATCCTCTACTTTAGAATCTTTTAATTTAAAATTTACCTGTGTAACTGTGTGTGTGTGTTTTTATCTGTATTTTTACCATTCTTTCTCATTAAATATGTGCATATGTTAATTAACTGTGTAGAATTTTTTTTACGCTTTTTTTCTCATTTGTCATTATGAAGCATGTGTTATATGAGATTCTGTTAACGGGAAATTTGTTGTGGGAAGTGAGTTGAAACAAAGAACATAAAAAAAGAAAGAAATTTAATGAAAATCAGCATAAAGCGAATTAAAGAGAATGTGATGTGCCTTAGGTTATTTTTTCTGTCTTTTTCACTTGTGTAAAATTTTTGTTTTAATTCGCTTTAAAAAGAAAACTGAAAGTTTGCGAAAAAAAATAATCGTAATGATGTAGGATTTTTGAATAAAACTCGAGACTAATTTTCATTAATTTTGTTATTTTCTTTTATTTTTTCTTTTCAATTTCAGTGCACAAAAATGGAACAATTTGAACAATTATTAACTTGTTGTGTGTGTCTTGATCGATACCGCAACCCAAAACTTTTACCATGCCAACATTCGTTTTGCATGGAGCCGTGTATGGACGGCCTTGTCGATTACGTGCGACGCCAGGTGAGTTTCATCAATTAAATTTTTGAATTTTGACTTAACAATTCATCATAAAAAACACTAGATTTTAAGGGAGTATTAAATTAAGTTGACTTGTTTTAAAATATTTTGAGGTTCGATCCGCATAATTTTTTTTTAAGAAAAGTAAATGTACGATTTAAAGTCAAATGTCAACTATTTTTAAAATTTTTTCAAAGGTCTTGCAGTACAAATCAAATTATTATTAAGAACATCGTCTTTTGATACTTGATTTTCACAGCTGGTTTTTTTTTGAACTGTTCATTCAAAAAATTTGATTGTTTGGCCAGAATGAAGTAATCAACGACCTTGTCAGCCTCGAGGAAGGGGTTTTCTGACACCTAGGACCCTCCCCGACACCCTCCCAGTGTCACCAGCGACTTTAACCCTGACTTTTTAACTTTATGCTGGTTTTCAACTTTTTTCTCTGTGTGAATCACAAAAAGCCCCCTCAGCTCCCTCTGGAGGGTCCAATCGAAAAATGCAGATACAAGACGCTGTATTTTTTCTTTATACTTACTTTGAGAAAAGTTGTTGATGAGTATACAGATCGATAGAGAATCGAAAAATATAGCGTTTTGTATCAGGGTTTTTCGATTGGTCACTCCAGAGGGCGCTGGGAGATGATTTTGTGATTTACAAAGAGAAAAAAGTTGGGTTAAAGTCGTTGATCACACTGGGGTGGGGTCAGGGAGGGAACTGGGGGTCCAGAAAAATCGCTCCTCGAGGCTGACAACGTCGTTGATAACTTCAGTCTAAACATTCATTTCGATTTTCATGAAGCAGTGATTCTTCAATTCTGATTTTCTCATTGCTTGACTAGACTTAGATTAGATTAGATATGAAAAGGCGTCCACCTCGGACCGGAGCCCTATTGTGTACGTACCTGACTATAATGCACATATGTGCCATTAAGCCAGTGTACATGCCTGTTTCAACGACCTATTAGAGACCTATTGACTAGACTTAAAATGCTGTTGCTCTTTTTTTTAGTCAGTAACAGTTTTGTGCTCTTCTACATGACCTATCTTTCCATTATACTATTTAATACTACTATTTATACTACTTAAACTTATTGATTTTCCCTATCAAAATAAATGTTTGTAGAAAACAAAAAGCAACAGTGAATAATTTATTGAATTTACGTCTTTATTTTAGAGTTCAAATACAAATTTTTTACCTAAAAAATTTCTTTGTTTGTTAATTTTATTTTCATATTTAATGAAAATTTTGTATATAATTCTTTATTCAAGTGTCAAGGTCATAAAAAGATAAATATTTAGTCTTTTAACGGTCTTCAGTATTTTTTTTTATTCATTTTTGTGTTGTTGATTTCTTTATGTTTGCTTAAAAATATTTATTTTCGTTTTAAGAACGTCATGTCGCGTCATACCATTACAAAAGCAAAAATAAGAGAACAAGCCAAAGCGTGGGAGTTGCTTCCATGATGATTTTAAACAGAAAAATTCAAAATTTAACCTTGAAATTAAATTATTCGGGTTATTTTTTTTATGGTATAAAAGTGTTGTACTTTCATTGTACTTTAAAATTTCATTCTCATTGTAATTAAAAGTAATTTAATTTTTCCTGTAAATAACAGGATAATTAAAAACCTTTTCATTATTATTTTATGAAATACTCTGGCAAAACAAAAATAGACGAAATTAAAATAAGTATGAACGAGTGTAATTGACATAATTGATGAAAATAAAAATACTT
This sequence comes from Culicoides sonorensis, assembly GCA_900002565.1. Taxonomy (NCBI): domain Eukaryota; kingdom Metazoa; phylum Arthropoda; class Insecta; order Diptera; family Ceratopogonidae; genus Culicoides; species Culicoides sonorensis. The sequence goes on from LN483590.1 coordinate 165,156, forward strand.
ACTTCAATTACACGCATATATGCATCGTAAATTTTTTTTTACTCACTTTTCACATTATTATTCATGTTTTTCTCTTTTAATTTCATAGGTAAAATGTCCTGAATGTCGTGCCGAACATCGGATACCATACCAAGGTGTACAAGGATTTCCCACAAATGTCACACTACAACGTTTCCTTGAATTGCACATTGAAATTACCGGCGAACTTCCGGATCCAACATCAGGTAAATTGACTAAAATCATTGTGTATGATAAAAGTATTTTTAGAGTGAATATTTTTCGTTTCTTTTGTGTAAATGATGTGACGTGACAAGACCAGAAGAAAATTGATTGCATTCAATAAACTTGGATATTTAGCAGGAAATTGAGTTTTATCTTTTCGACTATTCTTCGCCAAAATTAAATTCAATATTTTCTTCCTTCAAAGTGATTCATAAGGTTAACCATATATGAAATCAAGTCGGTTGGGTCGATCAACCGTAATTCAAATGATACTCAATTAAATTTCAATCAATGTCTTAAAGTAGTCAATTGTTGATATTGTAATAACAAATTAAGTTTACTTATTTTTCCTTCATTTTCTTCGTCAAATGATTCCCAGATATACTGTTAAATATTTACTTTGGACAGGTAAAATTATTTTCTTATCAATTATTACAAGTGTTCTATAGTAGTCCCTCCTTTTCTTTGAGATCGCCTAGGGCCCAAACGGTTCATCTGAGACCAATATAATATTCTAGACTTATGTTCTTATTCACCGTGGGAGTGTTTATGGATCAAAAAAATATAGGGTGTCCATACAAAAAAATAGGGTGACCAGGTGGAAAATTCGGAAATTTTCCGGGAAAATGGAAAATTTTCATGCCAGAGTTTTCCTCTCATGATTCTGAACAACTTTGCTTAAGACACCCTATATCTCAGACGTACAGGAAAAATTTTTCTCATACAACACAAATTTTCATTCACATCAGATTCATCTCTTATTACAAGTGTTCTATAGTAGTCCCTCCTTTTCTTTGAGATCGCCTAGGGCCCAAACGGTTCATCTGAGACCAATATAATATTCTAGACTTATGTTCTTATTCACCGTGGGAGTGTTTATGGATCAAAAAAATATAGGGTGTCCATACAAAAAAATAGGGTGACCAGGTGGAAAATTCGGAAATTTTCCGGGAAAATGGAAAATTTTCATGCCAGAGTTTTCCTCTCATGATTCTGAACAACTTTGCTTAAGACACCCTATATCTCAGACGTACAGGAAAAATTTTTCTCATACAACACAAATTTTCATTCACATCAGATTCATCTCTTAAAGGAATGTGCTTTATGTATTGCTTGATTTTTTTAAGACCGCGTAGTGCCTAAACGGTTTATCTGAGACCCATATAATGTTCTAGACTTATGTTTGTATTTAGCGTGGGAGTGTTTATGGATCAAAAAAATATAGGGTGTCCATACAAAAAAATAGGGTGACCAGGTGGAAAATTCCGAAATTTTCCGGGAAAATGGAAAATTTTAATGCCAAATTTTTCTTTTTATAATTCTGAACAACTTTGCCTAAGACACCCTATATCTAAATTGTACAGGAAAAAATTTTTTCATACAACATAAAATTTTCATTCACATCACATTCATCTCTTATTACAAGTTTTATATTGTATTCGCTTTTTTTTTTAAGACCGCGTAGTGCCTAAACTGTTCATCTGAGACCCATATAATGTTCTAGACTTATGTTTGTATTTAGCGTGGGAGTGTTTATGGATCAAAAAAATATAGGGTGTCCATACAAAAAAATAGGGTGACCAGGTGGAAAATTCGGAAATTTTCCGGGAAAATGGAAAATTTTCATGCCAGAGTTTTCCTCTCATGATTCTGAACAACTTTGCTTAAGACACCCTATATCTCAGACGTACAGGAAAAATTTTTCTCATACAACACAAATTTTCATTCACATCAGATTCATCTCTTAAAGGAATGTGCTTTATGTATTGCTTGATTTTTTTAAGACCGCGTAGTGCCTAAACGGTTTATCTGAGACCCATATAATGTTCTAGACTTATGTTTGTATTTAGCGTGGGAGTGTTTATGGATCAAAAAACACCTTAAAATAAATTGTTAAGTGCAAAGTGTTTACTTATCAAAAATAGATTGTTAAATAAATCTTAACAAATGGATAAGTTAGTGTATCAACCCTCATCAAAATGCATTTTTTTAAATACCCCAGTATACAGTGGTCTGTCTTCACACAAGACGCGGTCATAATTTTTTTTTTTAAGTTGAAAACTCCTAACAAATAACTATCAGTGCTTGGAAATTCACCCGGTGTACTTTCGAAACAAAATTTATTAACATATCAAAATTTCCAGACCCACCAGATGGCGCTGGTGGTAACTTTTGTGATTGTTTTGTTGGTTTTAAGACTTTCCTGAAAAATTTAACAAGAGCAAAGTCGTTGATGAGTAAACAGACATTTAGAGGGCTAAAAAGAGAAGACCATTCATAATGGGGCTTGAATACATAAATGCACAAAAAGTCATGGTTCTGTATGAAATATGTGTAATGTTTATTCTTGAAAATTGTAGATAATTTTTTGGATAATAAACTTTTCATATACCATTTTACATGTTTTTATACAAAAAGATTGATATTTCATCAAAAAACATCAACACGAAATTGTGATTTAGTCGGTCAAAAGTCGTTCTTGAAGCGAGTTGAGGAGGGTTCAAAGAGCCTGAAAAACATTTCTACGAGGCTTTCAAAGCTGTTGATTATTTTAATATTGTTTTAGTTGTTCTTAATATTTATGATAAACATGCACTTTTTGATGGATATTATTTATTTTAAATACTGTCAATACTGAAAATGCTCTAGAACGCCAAAGCGGAAGTTTGCGGAAGATGTTTTTGCATTTTTGAACTCCTTTTATCCTATACTTTCGAGTCATACAAAGTAGAAAGAGTCGCTAATAATTATGACCGCGGGTGAACCACTGCAGTAGTAAGAATTTCTCATTTTTGTGTTTAAACAGGTAAAGTGCAACCCAAGACTCATGATGCATTTTAATATAACTTAATTTTAATTTTAGAATAATTTTAATGGGTATGATATTAATGTAAAACATTCATTAAAATCCAACTATATTAATGGAGTTCCAATTTATTTTAAATTCAATTTTGTATATTTTAAATTTGATCGAATTAGAAAAAAATGGACACACTAAATTTATCAACCACAAATTATTTAAATTAAAAAGCTTTTATAATTTTCCCAAAATAAACTAATTTATCGTTAATTTAGTTGAATATTTAAAAACTATGAAGAACGGAAGTTAAATTGATTCTTCTAAATTGAAATGAAATTTTAACTACTTTCCTGACTTGCTACTGATTAAATTTCAATTATATCAGATAACCAAGAAATATTAACAACGATTTAATTGACAGCATCTAGGTATTGCGATCACTTCTATTTATAGGCAGGAATTTTTTCTATTTATTTTTTTTTTAATTTTTTATGCCAACTAATAAGTTGAAGATCCCTGACAAAATCTTCCAAATATAAAGAAACATGAAAGTAGACCTAAACAAATAAATTACAGGTGTGACTATTTTACTCAGCTACCTTTCTTGTTTGCCATTTCAATTTTTTGTACAGACAATCTAAAATTAAACAATTAAAACTAATAGTAGATTTAAGATTGATATCAATTACCTTAAAAACAAAAAATAAACAAACAAATTGTGTTAATGATAGTTTCTCACCCATATTGATTACTCAGGTATATAAATTATACTCATCTCATTTTCACGCATCAGGTGTTGATAATTCAATTAAGATATGAAACTATACACTTCTTCCTACTTTTCTTTTCTTCATTTCGTTGAACGGTATTATACTGAAAACAATGTTGATCGACACATTTCTTCTTTAAAGATACACCTAATTTAATAAGGTAGACAAGACGTGATTTGACATGGAAAATCTGTTTATTAAATTGACTTGAATGCAACGTGAACTCTTCTTGAAAAATTTCAATAAAAATGAATTTATAACAAAATAGTAATAATAATAATGCGATCATTTAAGCTCTTTTATATTATTGTGCAGAAATGAAACACGGTTATTGTTACAGTCACTTGATTTAGTTTGTTACTCATCTCATAAGCATGTCAATTGTGTGTATGTGTGTGTGTGTGTGCAAATAGGAAAGTAGGCTAAGGTATCACCGTCTGCATTACAGCTTATTATCATATTTTATTATTATTTTTATATTTTATTTACGATGTATTGTCACATATGTGTCTATGAGGGAAAATAAAAATATAAAATATGAGGATATTGAGAAAAACTTGCAGATAAGATGATATGAGAGAAGCGACAGAGACACGACAACTAAGATTTATTGCTTGTGTAATGAGAAGTGATTTTGTTTTTTTTTCTCTTTCATAATCACATATTAGAAAAAATGAAAATGAGCAAAAAATGAAAAACGTAATTGGGACTGAAATATGCGCGCATTTCCTTATATAAATTTAAATTAAATTTTAAAACCTTTGACATAGACACAGACACTATTCAGAAATTAAGGTAAAGAAATAATTTGATTTCGTAAGATTTTGAGGGTGACACCATAGACAGACAGACAAACAAGCAATTTATTTTTCAAATCAACAGAAAATTCTCTAAAAATAACGAAATGCTTAATAAAAATGTTGATATGATTAAATTTAACTTCTACTAACTTATTTTTTTTTATCAATTAAATTTCAGGTCAAACAATGGAACGTTGCAATGTTTGTTCGGAAAAAAATTATTGTACACTTTGTGTGCATTGTGAAAAGAAGATTTGTCCTGATTGCAAGAGTGCTCATATGGACATTCTTAGAAGAGAAATTGTCAGGATTAATAATCAAGTAAGTTCTGATTTACTTTTTTTTTTGAAATATAAGAACAAAAAAATTATAATTAATATTTTCATTAAGATTCGTCGTGGCATCCATCGACTCCAGGATACACTTGCTTTAGTAGAGAAAAATATGCAAAATCTTTCAACGAATTGTAATAGCGTCACTGAAGAAATTGACGAAATGAATAAACGTCTATTCAAAGCATTACGTGATCGTACTGATTATTTGAAAGGTGAAGTTGATCGTTATGTGACAACTGAAATGAAGAATTTGAGAACTTTAAAGGAAAATCTCGAACTTGAAATTGCAAATATTCAAAGCAATTGTGATTTGGCTGATAAGCACATGACCGATTCTGTTGAATGGGACGATTGTGAATTGGTTGATACAAAGGAAATTTTCTTGAAAACCGTAGAGTTTATGAGGAATTTCGAGTATGAAACTTCTGATTATAATCGTCGTGTGAGATTTACAATGGCATTAGATCCAAATCAACTTGTGATGAATGTTGCCAATTATGGGGATTTGAATATCATACATCCAGCTCCATCTGGTACAAGTGGATTATTGCAAGCTCCAGTTGGACCAGGACTTTTAAGATCGAAAAGTGATCATCGTCTTGCAACTCAATTCAGACAACAAGAGGCTCAGGGTTTAGTTAATGATGATGAACCTTTGTTAGGTGGACGGAAATTCGGTGAGAGACCTGTTAAAAGTCAAACTCATGCAGATGCTCGTGGTTACGGTCGAGGTAATGACTATGGCGGTGATTATGATTACGATAATGATTCAACGTCATCAAGACCGAAATCGAGATTCAGATCACGTTTTGTTCGTGGTCATGGAGGAGATGGAGATTCTGATAATGAGAGTGGACGTAATGTTGAAGTAACTCAAAGTCAAAAAGATAAAAATAAGATAACAAGCACTGAAGATACATCGAAAGGTCCATTGAGTGGTATTTTCCGATTAATGGATTCGCCAAGAGTCATGAAACGTTTACAGGATCAGGAACGTGGATCTTTACAAAAAAAAGTTACACCTCCACCAGCACCAGCTACTACTGCTCCAGCAGTTGTTCCGAAACAAACAGCAAATCAACCTCCTGTTACCCAAAAGAAAACAACTTCAAGACAAATGTCTGAAGATGAAATTGATCGCATTAAACGTCAAAATAAAGGAGCAAGTTCAAGTACAGCTCCATCGTCTACTGTTGCAGCAACAGTACCAGAACCCGAACGACCAACATCGGATCGTGTAAGTGCACTTAAGAGACAACCATCCACTTCTACACCAACAAATGATAATAACAGCAACTCTGACACCACTACACAAAACACTGCAAATGAGCAGGTAACACGATTCATTTCAATTAATCAAAACATAATTCGAAATCAAATAAATCTCATTAAATCACAATTATTACCTATCAAAATCATGCTTTCTATCATTTATTTTATTATTATTTGTGGCTTGTGCTTTTCAATGTTCTGTTATGGGTTTTATTTTATATCTTTTGACAGACACGATGACAGATTATCGACCACGGATTTCATTGGACTTGTTTCTGGCATTTCAAATTCTAAACCAAAATGAAAGATGACCTAATTAACTCAGACTTTAATGGAATGTTTAAGGAATTGATTTTTTTTTTTTATGTTACATGTTTGTTGATCAAAATAAAATTTTCAGATAATTTTTTTGTTCTATTTTCTTTCATTTCTATTATTTTAACGCAAAACTTTGCTTGCTCTTCATCTTAAATCATGCATATTATTGAATTAAAATCATCACCAATCCACAAATGCATTCAAATAACAAACAGGCGCTGTTTAATAACATTAACGAGGCCGATGAATCATCCGATAATTCTTATTCTAATCTCCAACTTACCTCGTCCCATCAACAGTCAACCACAGCTGGTTCAAAAACCACATCTGGAAGTGCAACAGCATCAAAACAACCTGCACGAGCTCCAAGTAATGAGTCAAGTGCTTCATCAGACAGTACACCAGCTGTAACAAATGGAACAACAACTCAAGAAAAGAAACCATTTCAGAGTCGATTTTTACATTCAACTCCACCATTAACAACGGAACCGCCAAAAGAGGAGACTGAAACAAGTAGCGAAGAAGAGACAAGTGAAGAAGAAACTGAAAGTGAGGAAGAGTCTGAGGAGGAGACAAAACCAACTCCGGCTGCCACTTCAACAAGTACATCAAGACCAAGTACAACAACACCTGCAAAAAGTCAGACTGTAGAACCACCAAAACCAGAAACAAGTTCCTATCGAACTAGAAGTAGTCAAATGCAAGATGAAGCTCGAAGTGATTCTCGCAAAAATTCACGTGAAGAACCACGATCAACTTATGGTCAATCTGCATCAAGTGCCTACAAATCAAGTCCAACTCATAGCAGCTTTGAACGTGATGAAAGTCCAAAGTATGGAAGAGTTCGACCCTCAGCCACTTCTGCGACAGTTCCAGAACCTGAACCCGAAAGTCGTTATGGAAGCAGGTAAATTGATGTTTTGATTGTTAGTTTTGCAACCGCCTTTAATTGTAGGATCCAGTTAATTAAAACACTTTTACACACAAATATAGGCTTCCAAATATGCATGTGTGTCACTAAAACAACTAATTGAAATAAAAAAACAATTCCAAAATAGCACTTGTAGTCATAACATTAGTTTACACAAAATTTTAATCATGATATAAAATGGAATCGAAAATTGTCTCAATATCATTGAGCTCTTTTCGAATCCTACAACACACTAATCTGTACTAACTTAACCCTTATTTCCAAGAAGAATTTTGCAGCTTTTGTATGTTAAGAATTCTTATTAGTGTCTAAAAGCAAAAAACAAACGAAAAAAAAAACAAATTACATTTTCAGTAGCTATTCAAGTCGTTTCCTGAATAAAAGCAAAAGTAGTGCAATTGTTCCACCGGACGATGAAAAAGATGAAGACTCAGACAGTAAATATGGGACTGGACGTCAACGGTATATGGCACTTAAAGAACGTCGTACTCGCTTAGCACGAAGTCGCTCATCACACAATTTTGGAAATGATGACGATGATGATGATCCACCATCACCAACTACAGTTTCGCCAGCTGCTTACATAGCATCCAGGTGGGGTCCAAAAAATATTTTGATACAAATGAAAAAAAATAAATAAATATTATCTAGAGTCAAATTTAAAATTGAGGGTTGAGGAAATATTTGATTCTCACTTTTAATATTAATATCGTGCTTTGATTAACCCTTTAATTAACCTTGGAATAGGAAATAACCTTACGTGAAATAAGTTAATAACAAAATTACAGATTGAACAATACCTTAAATGAAGATTTTAAATTTTTTATTCAAAATAGATATGGGCCATCATCTGCTTTGGGATCTTCTGGTGCAAGTGAGTTATCAAGAAGTCGTTCAACTCACATCCTTAAATCGAGAGAAAATTCACCTGATCGTGGTGCAACTGGAAGTGAGTAGAAATTAATGACTTTATATTGATAGTATTTTAAAGATTATTTTTCAGGTTCAACATCTGGTGGAAAAGATGGTGCTGAACTTAGTTCCTGGGCACGTTACTTAAAAAATAAATATGGTACAAGATCACGTGAGTCAAAGGATACACCAAGTTCCTCATCAACAACATCAGATCGTCATGGCACTTCGTCATCTGTGACCCCAAGTTCGACTGCTCGTCGTCTTAGTTTAGGTTTGCCCTTGCGCCAAGCCAATGATTTCAGTTCAGATGATGATTCAAAAAACGCGCAAGGCTCCCCTACCTCTCCTACGGTAGTAGCCGGTATAGTCGGCCTGGCAGGTTTGTCCCCTAGGGCACATTACCTCCAGAAACGCCGTCAATTATTTCAAATTGGAGGTCGGGGAGCTGAACCTGGTTCATTTACATGGCCACGTGGTATTGCAGTTGGTGGTGATAATGCAATTGTTGTTGCCGACTCATCTAATCATCGTGTACAAGTATTTGATGAAAATGGAATTTTCCAAAAAGAATTTGGACAATATGGGAATGGTGATGGTGAATTTGATTGCTTAGCTGGAATTGCTGTAAATCGTATTGGACAATACATTATCGCAGATCGTTACAATCACAGAATTCAAGTTTTAGATCCAAGTGGACGTTTTGTACGTGCATTTGGATCTCAGGGAACATCTGATGGGAAATTTAACTATCCATGGGGCATTAGTACAGATCAGCTTGGATTTATTTATGTATGCGATAAGGAAAATCATCGCATTCAGGTAAAAACATAAACTTTTTTCTCTATCAACATCTCAAAAATATAATTTTTACTGCAAATAAATCAGGTTTTCCAATCAGATGGTACATTTGTCGGAAAATTCGGCACATGTGGCAATAAAGAAGGTCAATTAGAACATCCTCATTATATTGCAGTTTCAAACAATAATCGAGTAATTGTATCTGATTCAAATAACCATAGAATTCAGGTAAAAAAATTCTATTAAATGTAAAAGGAATATCACAATTAATTTTTTTTCCATTCAAGGTCTTTGATATAAATGGAAGAGTTTTATCAGCTTTTGGCACTGAAGGTTCCGAAGAGGGTCAGTTCAAATTTCCACGGTAAGTTCCAACAATCACTAAAATAAAAATAATGTTGACAAAATTTTCCGCTAATTTTAAAAGGATTCCAATGAAATACCATGAAAATACCGATAATTTCTCATAATAATTACTCATCATTATTATATTCTTAACTCAAATTTAATAATAATTTATCACCTAAGAAATAGAACCATGGAAAAATACAAGAATTAATCATTTAATTTCAGCACTTATTTGTGTGTAATGTGAGACACACCGTTTAGTTTTAACCATAGAAAAATATAAAATATTATGATAAAAATAATGAAAAAATTTGTAAGATCATGATGATATTACAATCTATAAACAAGTATTATGTGACACATAATTACTTAATTGTTATGAAAGGAGAAAGAGAAAAATGATGATGTGTGGAGGAAAATATGTAAAATATTTCAGTTTTTATTATTATTTTTATATACAAAAAAAAAACCCTTAAAAAGTTTGTTCATTCTTAAAACTATGACTTGAAAAAATTTTTGTTGATAAACTTAACTGACATATTGTACACACATAAAATATTACATTAATGAGTTTATGTTATAAAGTTTTATTACATGTGTTAAAGGAAAATGTACGAACAGGAAAATTATGAGTTATAATGGAGTGTAAATCATGTTATTATGACATAATAGGATAAAAACTAGGAATACCTCTTAAATTACATTACAAATTAGGGAAATAAGAAATTGAGGACACAATTAAGTGCTGCATAGAAGAGGTGATGCGTCAAAACTGTTTCTCAGGCTGCTTTCTGAAACCGATGTCCCTGTTAATTTTATCTCCTTAACCAGCGCCACACCTCTTTTGAATTATTTCTTTTAGAAACATAAAAAAATTTCAGTCTTACCTCTTTTATTATTTCGTGTGCTTCATTAAAAAAAAATTACATTAAAAACTTTTTAATTTATGAGTTTGACATTTTATGTTTCATGACTAAAACAGACTTTCAATATTTACAACAAAAAAATATCAACAAATACCATTGAAATACCATTAGAGAATTTTTTCAGCGTGAAAATGACGATTTTAACACATTTTAACACCCTTGAGCTCTTAAATACAAGGGGTCAAATGACCTTTTTCGACAGAAATAGTAAGTTTCAAAAAAGGGAGATTTAAGGTTAATATAGAAATCTGATTTTCTACTCACACTTTATGAGACCCGATTTATTGTTTTTTTTTTCACTGAGATGTACACGGTTAGAAGAAAACGTGCCGCTGGAGTGCCGCTAGCGGCACTACTTTTTTTATCGAATTTTTCTCTTAAAACTACGATTTTGATAATTAGAAAAGGCTTAAGCTCATGTTTCTTCTAACCGTGTAAATGCTCAAATTTATGATGAAAAGATTCGATATTCAACCAAATTGCTTTGTTCCGAATTTTTGAGCGCAATTCCGATTATTCGAGTAACTTTTCGAAATTCCCATTAAACTCCTGCCTTGTCTCTTTAAACATTTGCTTAGGCATACCAGGTACTTTTGATAAAAAATCGGGATTTGAAAGCAAAACCGGGACAGTTAAAAACTATTCATTTTTAACTATACTGAAGTTATCAACGACCTCATCAACCACCTTGTCAGCCTTGACGAGGGATTTTTCGGACCCTCTTGACACCCTCGCAGTGTCATCAACGACTTTACCTGAACTTTTCATATTTTTGCTGCTCTATAACTTTTGTCTTCGTGTAAATCACAAAATCAGCTCTCAGCGCCGACTAGAATGTCCAATCGAAAAATGCTGATACAAGACGCTGTAATTTTTGATTCCCTATCGATCTTTAAACTCATCAACGACTTTTTCGTTGGAAAATTTTTCAGGAAAGTTTTGTGAAATTAAGGTCAGTTCTTGAACTTTCCTCATAATAATATTTTATAATGTTAAAAATGGAAAGAAATCGGGAATCGGGACGTTGATTCAAAAATCGGGGTTGTCCCACCCAAAAGTGCGCAAATGCTATGCCTACATTTGCTCGATATTTTCATCAACTTTTTTTTATGTGTATAAATAAAAAAGAGCACTTCTAATATAATAATTTTAACATTTTTTGTTAGCAGTAACAAGTTACAATGTTTTGAAAGAAGTAAGTTATGATTAGTTTTTTAAAGTTTTGAACAAGTAAGACACCTACTTCAGACACTTTTTAATGCATATCCAGTTGATTTGAAAAAAATGTGCATTATGAACACTTATACTGTCATGCGACTGTAAATGTTGAAAACCACCGACAGAGTTGAAGCATTCCAGGTATGTGCCAATGAAATCCCGAAAAATATGCAGACGGTCATTTCAGAGTAGTTCCGAAGCATTTTTGGGCTGGATTAGGCACTAGAGCCTAAAAACGGCTTAAAAATTTTGGAATAGTTTTGTTGGATGGAGGAGCTGTTCAAAATAAACTTTAGCTCATTGGTTCTGAGATTAGGCTCAAGGATTGGGCTCAGGGTTCGGGGGTCTGAAATTACAACATTTTCTCAATTTTTTGTTGTACAAATAGTAAAGAAACGGTATTAGAGTAAAAACAAAAAATAAAAAGTTGTAGAACGTGATCGTTTACTATTTCAAGGAAATTACAACAGACTCGAGTTACGGTAAATTGTAAACTAAAACTCAAAAATCGATTTTTGTAAAATAAGGACACAGTTCTCAGGAAAACTAATACATAGTTAACTTTTTTCGTTGAAGTGCCATTGCCTTAAAAAATCAAAGATTCGACGTAAAAAGCTCTTAATTTATTTATAAGAATTTGAACTATAAAAAATATTCAGTTGAGGTTACTCAAGATACTGTGCTCATAAAAATATTCTTTCAAAATTAATTTATATTCATGTCTTTCGGGTAAAAGATTTTAAGATCTTCGTTTTTTTTTTAAAGTTTTACTCAATTTTTTCTTCACATAACAATATAAATGTATTGAAAATTTCATTTAATGAAGGAGGACCATTGCAGAGAACACACAATTTTTAATGAAAAAATTACATTTCAAGAGTAACCCTTGATATCATTTTTTTTTGAACCATGTAATCAATTGATTTTGTTATTCTCTGAATTGTCACCCTATTGAATTTTACATAATGTTTTAAAGAGAAATTACATTAAACATCCTTGGTTAATGTCTTTGCATTTTTTTTCTCTGCTTTAAACGTTTCTATGAAACTAAAATAAAAAAAAAATAGAAAAACTGTCATTACCACGTTCATTGTCTCCTTTACTATGTCTTTACATCAATATATTTTTTTCCTTTTTGCTTTATGCCTGTAAAAAGCGAACAATTTGAGGAAATGATGCACTTTTCCAAGACATTAACAACGGTTGAGCGAAACAGAAAGAATATATCTGTTAGTATTATCATTATTGTTGTTTGTTAAAAATACAGAGGACACGTAAAGTCTTGTTTTTAGTTATCTTAAAGGATAAAAACAGTAAAAATCGAAGGTAAACGAATTACACAAGCACATTTTCACGTATTGATCACAACTTTTACTTTGAGAGATGACTCATAAAAGAACAATTTTCTCATTTTTTCCTTGCAATGTGACGGAAATTGTGGTGGTTGTGGTTGCAATTCACATACACAAGCAAAACTTTGAAAATAAAATAAAAAGTAAAGGAATAACATTAAAAGGAGTAAAGTGCTTTTATCTATTATTTTTTTCTGCTTGCTGCTTTTTTATTTTATTTTATTGTTCTTAATTTTTATTTTATCCACAGAAATTGCACTTCTTGAATTTAAAAAAGAAATATAGTACAGTGAAATAAACAGTTTTCTAGCATTTTTTGAAGTAAAAAATTAAAGAGGAATTTGTTTTGAATGGGAAAATTTTTATTTTGAATGTAAGATTAAGAGTCACTGCTGGGCCTTTTTGACCGTTTAATTTGAGTGAAATCTCATATCAAACACAAATGCAACTCTTGTTCCATCAAAACAATTTCCTTTCATTTTTAAATCTCAGTTACACTCATGTTTTGTACAAATCATCTGATAAAACTTTAAAGCCTGCTGAGCAAATTATGAAAAAAAGTAACTTAAATGTCATTCTGTCAAAGTAATGAATTTATTTTATGAGAAAATCTCACCATTTCTATTTTATTTATAATTTAAAATCTAATAAAATTCCTGTCATCATTCATTTGAGAATGAATATAAATAAATAAAATATATCAAATAAATATGCTAATAATTTGGAATAGAAATTATTACCAAAGAAATCAGCACACTTGTTTCATTGAGACGATGAGTCATTTATGAAGCAATATTTTTAATTTTCATGTTAAATGGAAATACGTCAATATTTTACAGTAAACGTTTTGAAGACTTAGACTTTGGTTCAATGGCAGACCTTACTCAGTTGCGGATTGGCTATACGGGCACTCTGGCAAATGCCAAAAAGGCCGCAGACGATCGTCTTGTAAAAGTTAAGGTTAGCGTTAATTTTAAAGAAAATCATACGGCATGCCAGGGCCGTTAATAATTTTTATTCCGCCCCTAACCTTACACTTAAAATTGAAAACGCTCGCAGTACAAATTGACTTAGTCCGGAGACGGAGATCTATGATTAACGCTTACAGGGTTTTTGATGAATGTTATTTTTAACGCATTTTCTGTAAATTTCGATAAAAATTTAGAATATTATGGTCACTCTTTTAGCCTATCAATATAATGCGGGGCTCTTTGCGGGGCATTTTCAACTTATGGTACACTCTAAGTTGAAAACGCTCAGAGGGAGTGTTAAGTTGCTTTTATGGGTTTTGATTCGGTCACTTGTATTTATAATTTTATTCACCCAACAATACCATAATCATTTATGCAAAATTGATTATGTATGATAATGACGTAAACGTTATTTTGAATATAATCGTATTACAATCAAATATTTCAAATAAAATCAAAAATTAATTCAATTTAATATTTTAAGGTCACAATTCTTCATACAAAAGAATTTTTTTTTTCTCAATTTAATATTTGATTTTATTTTCACTTTTAAAAAGCCGTCGGGGTAACATTGAACTTAAATTGAAATTCATATCCGTCGGCATGGAACTTTTGGATTTGATTCAAAGGACAGACCACGCAAATTTCTATAAAATATATTTTTTTTATAGAATAACTTAATATTGAATATCCATTTCACCTAATTCGAATACAGACACATTTTATTGAAAAATTATTGTTAAATTAATCGAAAATTTCGTGTATGATATGAAATGAAAATCAAATAAATATGATGACAAAGGCAAAAATACCTTTTTTTCAGTTTTTATTTTCTGTAAATTAGTTTTATTATTCATATTTATTGGATTTCAACACATTCAATGCCTTGAAAGAATTATTTTATGCTACAAATATACAAAAAACCCCGATTTGAACATGGGTTACATGCTTCATTAAATTTTATTAAATGCCTCTATTTAAAAGCATTCAAAAGTAGCTTCTATTTATTCGGTTGACAGATACCACACTTACCGTTAAAATATTTTGAAAATAAAAAAATTAGAAATAGTAACCACTGAGCGGCTTTAAAAAAGTGCATTTCGATGGGAACGTTTGATTGAATAAAATTATATTTACTTTTAAATTTAAATAAATGTTAAAATTTTAATAGGAAAATTAAAAATGTTCGCCATATTGATTTTTTTAATCGGAAAAATCGAAAAATTTGGGTTTGGGCTTCTGGCTCTGGAAGCTCTAATAACCCATTAACCGCCACTCCTAATATATTGAGTTTTGAACAAAAAGTTCCTCTATGATTTATTATTTAGGTATAGTTGAAAATTTTAGGTTTCATATAAAAATTTTACAGGAGAGTCAAGATAAAATACCTATAAGTGCTACACAAGCCTACACAGAAACCTTATACGAGAGAGAAAAAAACGCGACTTTCCTTAAAAGTTTAGCTCATTATTTTTAAGTTTAAGGTCAAAAAAGATTCAACCGTTTGCTATAAAATATTTTAAATTAAGACTGTAAAAAAGATTGACAAAGAAATTTTTTGATTTGAACGAGAAAAGTGACCTCAAAGTAGGTGCTGCGTATATGTACGTATCAGTCGTGGTTAATGGAATAAGTTCCTCCATCCAAAAAACAAATCAGCAATTTTTTTAAATTTTTAACCGTTTTTTAACGGTTTTTAGGCTCTGAAGCCCAAACAATGAGCCCACAAGTCTCAGAGTGACGGCGGACAAACCGTCTGTAATAGTGTATTTTTTCTTACAAAATCCACTAAAAAGGTGCCCATTTATTTTCCTTATAAATTTTTTAAAGAGTACGAGATAAAATGATTAAAATTTAATGACAATTAAATTTTAGGACATTGGATTAACATTTGCTTAGCAAAAAAAAGGAAAAAGAACGTTATGAGGGGAAAAAAGGATGTTAATTATTAAATACCATGTGATTAGCCTTGAAATTTTAATTTTTTACCTTAAATAAGTTTTAATGATTTTATTTGTCTCTTGCTAAAATGAACTTTAATTTGATGATAAACTCTAATGATAATTACAGGGATTTTTCTTTTCATATCTGTTTTTTTTTTTTTATTTTAATATTTTAAAAAAAAGGAAAAGGTTGAAAATTGGTCGATTAAATTAATTGCCCTTTATTATTCCAGTTGTTTGAGTTAAATGTTTAAATGTTGCTCAATTAAAATATTAGAAATGAAAAAAATAATTGAATATCATTCTTTATGGTATGCACGTATAGTTAAAATTCACTTTTAAATGGAAAATAAAAATAAGGCAGTGAGAAAAAATTTTGTGGTTGGCAAATTGTTGCAAATTAATTAAAAAATTGAAGTGTTAAGTAATTTGTTATTAAGTTTTTCCTAAAAATTCAATATTTAGATTTTACTCATATAATGGAAAATTAAAGCTGAGGCTCAAGATAAGCTGTTTAAGGATTTTTCCTATCCTTATCCTTAAACAAGTTGCATTGGCTTGACCAACGTAACATGTGAAAATTAAATTTGCTCACAGCTCAATGTATGCAATATGGAAAAACTTGTATTATGACCAATTATTTTAATTAAATGCTTCAAAACCGAAAATTTTGTTATTATTACAAATTTCATACAAATTTTAATTTTCCTTTTACTTGTATCATTTTCAGCGGTGTTGCTGTGGATGAACATGGCTACATTGTGGTTGCTGATTCAGGAAATAATCGTATTCAAATTTTCCATCCAGATGGAAGCTTTTTACGTGCTTTCGGATCATGGGGCAGTGGAGATGCTGAATTCAAAGGTTTAGAAGGTGTCGCAATTATGACAAATGGCAGCATTTTAGTTTGTGATCGAGAAAATCATCGTGTCCAAGTTTTTTAATCAAAAATTACATAAAAAAAACTTAATCTTTAAAAATACCAGTTGATGAAGAAATACACCAAAAAAATATTTTAAAACGAAAATAATGAAAACTAACGATATAGAAAATGTTTACTAAAACACTACTCTAAAACTAGTCCCTATTTATTGAAATTCCTTTTGTAAGAAAATTAAATAAGTGAATTTAGGATTTTTTGTGAATATACAAAAAAATTATTATGTCCTTTAAATTCAGCCCGGTAAATGTCAAAAATCAATTTGTCCGAATTTTTCATATGACTTTTATGAGAAACAACAGTGTGAAAAAATTGTGTCCCTCAAATAACATCAATAATAAATCACTTCACATATTTCTGTGCATTTTAGCAAATTAAAATAAAAAAAATACCAATCAATTAATCTTGAGTCCAGAATTTAGAAAATAATCAATTAATATAAATAATTTTTTTTATAGATAAATGGTTTTATGCAAATTTTCTCAATTTTTATTATTATAGAAAATATTTATTGTTATGTAATTTGATAATTTTTTTGTGAAAATATTAATCAATAAAAAAAATTTAAATTATTTTAGACAAATTTTTGTATTGATACGATTTTTAAACACATTAACTTTTTTAAACTGGTTTAGAGCGTAATGAAATCAGTGTCATGCAATGTCTTTCACAGTCTAGTCCAAAAAATACATCATTCCTGTTTATAGATTCGTGATATAGAAGAGATTGAAATTATCAACGGCCTTGGCGGATAAAGTGTTCTCCAGATCTGTGCACCCATCTCAATATGTTGCACAGATCATCAATGAAGTTTTTTTTATTCAATTTCATTCAATTCCCACTGTGAGTGTAATCCCGATTCAGCCTCTGCCTGGTTTTGGGCACTTAAGTGGTATGCTAAGTTAAAAATAAAAAGATAAATAATAAAAAATTATGGAAGCTAGGTTATGTGAGTTTAGACCACCCACGAAGCTCAAACAGGATTCAATAAGGCTCAATTCAGGTTTTGTTCAGGAAGTTCAATCAGGATTTTTCAATATTAGTTAGAAGTCCTTTACAAGTTATCAAAAAGTTATTCAGCAGTTATCAAGGAGTCATTCATGAGTTATTTAAGACGTAGGATTTCAAGACCGTTTTGAAGAGCACTGCATTTGTTTCTTTCTTCAGTTGATCAGGTAGGTTGTTAAAATTCGATAATCCAATGGCCCATAAGCTATTAAAAAGTAAGTTAGATTTAGTTCTCGGCAAAATAAAAGTCGTTCCTGTTTCTGGTTTCATATCTGTGCTGCAATTGCTCTATACGTGGAATTCTGATGGTTGTCATAAATTATTGTGTTGGTCACCAATCTGTCCTATATTGCTGCCAAAAAAGGTTTCATACTGCCTAGTTTTTACAAGTTTTATATTGCAGTCGCTCCTTTTTCTTCCAGACCGCGTAGCGCCCGAACGGTTCATCTGAGACCCAAAGTATGTTCTAGACTTATGTTCGTATTCAGTGTGGGAGTGTTTATGGATCAAAAAATTATAGGGTGTCTATACAAAAAAATAGGGTGACCAGGTGGAAATTTCCAAAATTTTCCGGGAAAATGGAAAATTTTTATGCCAAAATTTTCTTCTCATGAATATGAACAACTTTGCCTAAGACACCCTATGTCTAAATCGAACTGGAAATTTTTTTTTCTAACAACATAAAATTTTCATTCACATAACATTCATCTCTTAAAGGAATGTGGTTTATGTATTGCTTGATTTTGAGTGTTAGGAATCTTAGTCAACACTCAAAAACAATAAATAAAAGTCACAGTCCAAAATCTAATGAGCTGAATTAAGTGAAGTTTATCAACTTCAAAAATACAAGTTTTCGAAATGTGAACTCAAAAACATAAAAAAAAAAAATAATTTTTTCACTTGTTTTATGTTTTTGAGTTCACTTTTTGAAAACTTGTGTTTTTGAAATTGATAAACTTCACTTACTTCAGCTCATTAGATTTTGGACTGTGATTTTTTTTGTAATATTTATTATTTATTCAGCAATGTTTTACAGGAATTATTTTCCAGCCTGAATATGCCTGAATATCAGATTGTACCGAGAGCCAATTATAAAAACTCACATCAAGATATAGCAGGTACAGGCTAATTTTCACCGCTGCATATTTTGTCGTGAATTTCATTCTAGTTTATCCGAAGGAGATCCTTTTTAGCTATCGACAATTTCTTTTCCTAATTCCTAAATAGTACAATGTCTGACTTATCATTTTCTCGTCTAATATTAAATTGATTTTAATCCAACTTAGAAGGTGACACACAATGAAAAATATTCTGTGAAAAGGAGCTTAAAACGTTAACCAGACAATTGGTATTTTACAATTTTACTTGATGTTTTACAATGTAATATTTATTAATTTTGTAAACAAAGTCAACCGAACGGTTACTATGTGATTAAAACTGATGTTATATTTGATGCATGAAGTCTCTTATTGTCATATCATTCTACATCAACTTAGTTGCAGTGAAACATTTGTGCCTATGTTAAAACCGTTGTTGAATACAAACATATGGTTTTTATATTTTCAATTTTTGATGTTATTTTCGAACAAGTCTGATGCAAAGCTCACATTACATTGAAGTCCTCCAAGGTTTTTTTTTGAACTCGTTTCACAGATTTCACGGACCCAAGTTCATCAAAATGGGTTGTTAACCGATTTATTATGAATCAGAAACAAAACTCTAACTGTAAAATTACACAACAATCAACCGTCAGAATACACAATAAAAATTATTATTGTAAAATCTGAGCAAGATAAGATCAAACCTTTACCCGTACTACATATTTCGTTATGTATGGCAAAATACAACAATGGTCGACTATTAAACTGACACATGAAATTGGTCTTCACTCTGTGCACTTGTATTATTCTGACATTAAATAAAAAATATAAATATGTATGAAAAAAAAAAGATTCACAAAATAATAGAATAAAAATACACACTTGAGGATAGAGATAAAAAAACGAGACATAGAGTTAGGCCATTAACCAATTTAAACCAATTGAAATCAATTAAGGAACAACATACAGTTTTTATATTTATATTTTTTTTTGTTTTTTATATTCACTCTGTAAAATTTTTATATAAAAATTACAATAGAATGATGATATCACATATAAAAGAAGATGAGTTTTATTTCTATTGCTTGCGAACATCACAAAAAAAAATTTGTAATAAAAGTAAAGTATTACACATTTCATAAGAATCATCTCAATCTCTTTTTATTTTTGCCTTATTTTTCATTTTATGTGTAATTTTACGTTTTTTAATAGTATTTTCATATATGAATTGTTCTCTACATGTGAGCCGAGCAGTGTAATAATAACGAACTGACATCATAAAAATGATGGATATTTTTTTTTTTGAAATTTGTTATAAAGTGCTTTATGTAACAATTTTTATATGATTTTTATTGTTTTCATTCCGTTTCTTTTTTTTGGTTTATGAACATATGCTGATATGATTTTTCATCTAACAGAATTCGTTTTCTAGGAATTTTTAAAGGGCTTGAATTTTCTATGTCATAGTTTTTGGTAGTAGGAACTAACATTTTTAAATTCTTCTGTGTTTTCAAAACTTCTTTGTTATCTCAGATCATCATAAGAGCCCATTAACATCATCATAAGACCTCTTATTTGATCTAGACATCCATCAGCAATTGCGTTGCCTTGAATAAAACAGTCGATGGATCGAAACTTGTTTTTCAACTCTCAAAATGGATATGAGACATTTATTCAGAAAGAAATTGCGTGTATTCGAAGCATATTTTTTTAAATCTAGGTTATAATCAAGACTTTTTTATGTTTCATCTTATAAAAATAAATTTTTACACTTTAAGTTGAAAACGCCCCGCAAATCATCTCTTGGCAATAACCTCGCATGCGGGGTGATTTTTGGGGCGTTAGCGGGGTTAATTTTTATTTTTGAAATGTTACACGGCAAATGCAAAACTTGCCGTATTGTTGCTGTGCACGGCAACTTTTTGTCATACTACGGCAATTGTACGGTAACAATACGGCAACATTTTTAAATTTTTTTTTTAAGTATCTCTCCTGCTGAAAAAGTATTTTTTTGAGAAAAAAGAACTCAAAATTTTCAAAAAACTCAAAATTTTCAAAAAAGTCAAAAAACTCCAAATTTTTTTAATTTTCAAAAAACTCAACATTTTCAAAAAAGTCAAAAAACAAAAAAAATTTATTAATTTTGAGTTTTTTGAAAATTTAAAGTTTTTTTGACTTTTACGAAATTTTTGAGCGTTTTGAATTTTTTTTTGATAAAATTTTATTTTTGTTACTGGATAAATGAAAAAAGAAAATTTAAAAATGTTGCCGAACAATTGCAGTAGAGTTGCCGTGTTGCCGTGTATTTTAGCGCATTTTTTAAAAAAATGTTGGTATTGTGGGCGGTCATACTGTAGTCGTTTTTTCCGCGATCTGCGGTTTTTCGCGATTTGTGTTTTTTTTTATGCACGCGTTTTTTTTGCGGTTCTCGACGGCAAAACCGACATGTTTTAAAAAAATACGTTAAAAATAACATTTAAAAAATTAATCCCGCAAACGCCCCGAAAATCACCCAACATAAGGGGTGATTTGTGGGGCGTTTTCAACTTAAAGTGTAAGCGAGATTCAGTAAAAAAAGATCTGATTAAAAATTTTATTTCGACGAATTATAAAAATAAAACCAACGTGATTGTAATTAATCTTCAAAGAATTTCGACTTAATTGCAAAGTTTGAATAAAAGTTCATAATTTTCTTTCTCATCAACACATTTATTAAATTGTTTACTAATGCTCAAGAAAAAATGATCTTAAAAACAATTTATTTAAGTAAAATCGTGTAATATTGAAGGTCCATGCATTTAAATTTAACCTCAATGACTTTTCCTGAAAGCCTTTCAAAAACATTTACAAACTAACACCATGTCCAGTAAAAAAGTAGTATCCTTAAACGTTCTCCAAATATTCATAATATTTAATAATAATAAAAAACCCTTATACAAAAACAGAAAAAAAAACATTTAAATGTAAAAAAGTATGCCAAAAATAAAACATCATAAGTGCTAATAGGGGTCACGTGTCCCTCTTACTAATATTACAGCTATGTTTAAATATTACTCCTTCATCTTTTTTTTTTCACTTTTTATTTTGTATTTCTAATGTTGAAAAATGCGTTTTCTAGGAATGGTCTGCCTCAGATCTTAATTTGAATACAGTTGAATTGAAAGAACATTTCCTTTTTCTTTACATTTAATCATTTTTTTTATATCATTTCTATTTTTATATCATTTTACTTTGATGTGTTTATTATGAACTCGAATTCGATATAAAAATGTATTAATTTGAAAATACCCTTTTTTGCTGTTTTTTTATTTCTGTGTGTAAGTAAAACAAAGGTCGATATGTATTTATTAAGATTAAATATATACAAAAATAAATACAAAAATATTGTTTTTCTTCCTTTTCAAAATGTTAAATAATATCCTTTTAAAAAAAAAAAATACACAGAGAGAAGAAACATGAAGGAATTCGAAAGGTGATCGTTAGTGAAATACATGAGCGCATTTCCCAACTCGAATAAAATTTTTAATCTGTATGACCGTTATTTGAATGATAGACTTTTCAGGAAAAATTGATTTTTTTTTAAATTTAAACTAATATTTTTAAATTTATAAAAAAACTTTGCATTGAAGATGCCAGAGACGGACGCCACAAGTACCCTTAATACACGTGTTCTTCAACAATCCAATAAATACGCTTAAAAAAAGATCCGAATTTGAAGTATAAAAAGGGCAAACACGCATGATTTACATTTGAAGATTATTTTATTAGTAGCAATATTGTTTTTTATTATTTTTATGTAATTGTGGTGAATTTCCCTCTTTTCTACCTTACATTCAATAATAATTTCATTCAATACATTTTTTTGTTTATTTATTTATTGTTATCATGATTTTTATTGTGTATCATTTTACATATATCCAAAAAAATACACTAATGAGGGTTTAAATGTAAAATGTGACGTTTTATTTGCAGTGTACAGGTACAAGACAAAGGTTGACAACGAGGGGTGTTATGGTCCGATAGAGATGAGAATTTTGTTTCTTCCTTCCAATAATGCATGAAATTTTTTGGGTGCGTGTGGTGTGTGAAATTTTTACTTTATTATCATATTTGTTTTGATAAAATGCGGGCTTAAGGAATTCAAATGTGCTAAAGTAACAAAAAAAAATTAATTTCATTTTGAAGTCGAAACATTTTTAATGAGATTTAAAAATTTAATTTTTTTATTAAAATTTTATGTGTCGTATGTCAAAAAATTGATGTTTTTCTTTTAAAACAACTTTTGGAATATGAATTTTAATGAACTTTTGTTAAAAAAGATTCACTTCCCCTCTCTCCTTAAATAAATTTCAACTTTTTCATCACTTTTGGTTTGCATTCACATAATAATAATCACCGAAAAAAATCGTGAGACAAAAATTTGTTACAATACGGGTCAATAATATCGTGCCGTGTCGTGTGGCCCCTTTTAAAGATAAAAGCAGTAATTTGATTTCTATCATTGTTTCATTCACCATTAACATTAAGTAAGAGAAAAAAAACCTTCTCATTGTCATAAATAACAGTACAGAAAAAAAATGCAACACGTCAAAACTACATTCAACCCCCTTTTTACCATAAAAGTTAACATACCAAAAGTGAAAAGTTCATTCACATATTGAATGCATTAAAAATTTTAAGATGATGGTTCTCTCTCTCATACTAAATCGTAATGTATTTTACCGTGTCGATGACTGGTGGTAAATATGATGGTATTTAAATATATTTTATTTATGAACTCTATGGAATATGTTCAATTTTTACTCTGATATTTAGATGATTTTTTTTTGTATGTATGTTGATAGTGGCGGCTTTATGTTGCATTTTATTGTGATGATGTCGATTTTCATGTCAATTTTTTTTTTGGTGCAACAAGATCGATAAGGCAGGACCCATATGGTTTTGTGTGGGAATAAAGTTTTTTTTTGCACTTAAAATCAATTTTCACACAATTTTTTTTGCAAGAGTTTCAAGATGCTTATCACTAATGGTAATGAATTTTGGGTTGAATAATAGGGCTTCACGTTACCGAAATTTACAGGTTTTCTGTTGCCCAGACATTTGATTTGTAAATTATCTGGATTGATAAAAACATGCTTGAAATCCCTCAATTAACTGGCAGAATATCATCCAAAAATCTTAATGAAATGGCGGATAAACGGGCAAGCTGAAGGGAAATTTATCGGCCCCCAGCTCTTTTGCGGAGTAAGTCTAAGCTTTTTCAAAAAACTCATCTCGGAATGGGTGGAAAAACAGATGAAATTATACCATCAAAGTAACTCAGCATCTTCACAATTCAAAGAGTTTGTGAACTGTTTGAAGAAAAGAGCGCTGAACTTCAGTGCAATCCACTTAAGGAAAAAAAAGAAAAGA
Organism: Culicoides sonorensis; assembly: GCA_900002565.1. Classification (NCBI taxonomy): domain Eukaryota; kingdom Metazoa; phylum Arthropoda; class Insecta; order Diptera; family Ceratopogonidae; genus Culicoides; species Culicoides sonorensis. The sequence goes on from LN483590.1 coordinate 189,535, forward strand.
AAAATACTCCCTGCACGGTCACAATCTGATCCCTGCTCTTTTACCATTGCAATGAGGTTAAAAAGACAAAACCACAAAATCTACTCAAATTTATCTTGGACAAGAACACCTTCATTATGCCATGCAAGAGAGAATGAAATTTCACAGCTCAAATTGCAATTTCTATATCTAATTCTATTTTTTATTCAAAAAGTTTCTTCAAGTAAAAAAAAATCATAGATGATATTCAATATATCTAAAGCTTCTTCATATTTGATTTTTCCAAAGAAACCAGTAAAATTCCATAACAATACAAGAGAAAATTATTTTAAAAAAAAAACTGAATCAACAAGTGCCATTGTTGTATCTGTGATGCAGATAAAAATGAAAAGTAGACAAACAAAACCTTTTATATTCCTTTTCCGAATTTCAATCAGACATGATAAAAAGTATAATCATTGTTATCATTCAGTTTTTTTTTTGCGTATTCCTTTTGAGATGAAATATTACTTGTTATAAGATGACTTTGAGAATAAAATTTTGAAATCTCTATTTTTTAATAAAAATATAATATGTATCATGATTACAGTTTTTTTGTTATTCAATGTTTAGGTTTCTCTTTATTTTCCTTCTTTTTTATTTAATATTGACCACTACCAATTCTTTTGTTAAAACTTTGAACAAACCGGGACTTTATGAATAACAATATGATTTTTTTTTCATACACACACACAAAATACACGTGTATACTCTCATATTTTTTATGAATGATTTTTATATTGAAGGCAGAAAAATTATAATAATGATAAAAAAAAATAATATACATAAAAAAATACAGAATTCACATCATACAGAATGTCATCCAACACTTAATCATCCAATTTAAGCTTGTTAAGATCAATTAAAGTCCCGCATATTTTTTTTTGTAACTTTTGTTGTTGTTATTCTTTGCTTCCCCGCAAAAATGTGATGTGATGATTTGTTTTTCTGAAGAACATTGTTTACTCACTTGCTTATGCAAGTCAGTATGGTACCAGTACGATACTGGCAGTGAGACTGGTTGAATTACTATTGTGATATGTGACAAAGTATTGTTATTATAATTTTAATAGTCAAAAAATTTTTTTTAAACAGTCTTTTAAATTTTGGTTTAATATGAATTGAATTACAATAAAGAAAATGTTAGTGGTAACCAAAAAAAAAAATGAAATTGAATATTTCAATCCAAAATTAAAGTTTTACTTTTGCATCAACGTCATACGTCAAATCATTTTTCGTCTTCAAATTATAAAATTTTTAAACCGACATTTTATTCACGACATCATTAAATTTTATATATTTTTTTTGTCAGTAGCAGTAAAACATGACATGTGAGTCGACATTTAAAAGAATATCTTAACCAACCATCACGCGTAACAACGAGAAACAAAAAAAATTGTTATAGGAAGTCGATCATCTTGTTTTTTTTTCTATATCATCTTCAAGAGTTTGTTTTCAAAAGAATTTGTTTTGGCGTTGGTGTTTGTTGTATTTTTGCTTTTGTTTAATACTTTATGAAATATTAGTCTTCAAAGAGTAATCTTTGAACAGTCTAAGACCTCCCCAGCCTTTCAGAAATCAGTAATTGACGAAGAAACATCATTCTTCACCATGAAAGGATGTGATAGAAGATGCTTTTCTGGTTTGTTTGGCGCTAAAGATACGTTTGCGTAGTTTAATTTTAAACGCATGTCTTATCGATATCGGACAAATCGGACAATAAACATACACTGTAAGTGAAAAATTCCTCATAAGCGATCATAAGTTCTACGCGCTGACTTTATCAATCCTCGCCAAGCCAAACAGACGTTGTGCATCTTAAGCGCTTAGAACTGAAAGCTGCTTTCAGAACTACTTCAAGTACATTTTAACTCTTTGAGCGACAAAGCGAGACCACATTAAGACTTATCACTGAGTTCCTTGTTGAACCTAACCAAATAATTGTTCACTACACTTTCATGTCTTACTTAGCCTCAGTGTGAGACATCGTGCAAAAGATGGCACTAGACAAAAAAATTGGACAAAAAATGCATTCTTAAAATTTTATAATATTATAAAATTTTAAGAAATTAAAAATTTAAAAATTTATTTATTAAAAATTAAAAATTTAAAAAATTTTAAGTTCATATGAACTTTGAAAGTTTTACAGTGTCCTTATCATAGGTCATCCTAATGTAGTTCTAATAAATGTCTTGAACAAATTCAAAATTTTATTTCTAAGCTGACATCATGCGATTATGCTATTCAACAATTTCATTCATATCATTGCAACATAAAAGTGATCATACTCGTATAATGTTAACTTGATATACAGAGACACATACAAAAAATTGGCTCCTCCCAAAACAGCGGTAGATCACTTTGTGATTGGCCTGTGTCTTATCATATCCCATATATACACTAAATTAGGTATAAAAAGCGGTCATTTTATCCAATTTATTTCATTCATTTAGATCAATTGATCGTGTTTATACTCTTAAGTTTAGATATAAGGAATACTTTCCTCATAAATTTTTGTTCACTAAATTAAAACATTTATAAAAACTATTTTTTGGCTAAAAAGATCGTAATATAAAATCACCAAGCCAAAGAAAAAAAATCAGAATTAAATTGATTTAAATTTCATTAATTACAAAGTGAGGATTTCCCCAAGAACCAAATAAAAATATGATTTTTAAATTAAATTTAATGAAATTAAATTAAATGAAGTGCGCGCGCTTATGAAATATGTACAACCATAAAAAAAAAATGAAGTGAACTAAATGTAACTGTTCGCGTACTAATCGAAATTAATTAATAAATTGGGAGAAAATTATTATTAGTTTTAATCAGATTAAGAGAGAGAATTAAATGATATGTCGTAAAGGAAAATCTGTGTGTGAAAAAATCAATTAAAAGCTAATTTAGGCATTTAATGTTTTAGTTTTAAATGAATTAAAGTGATTTGTGACTTTTGATTGGCAATAAACTGAATGAATAATTGAAATCAAAAATGAATTAAATTAAATTAACATTTCGATTAAAAAGTGAAAATTTAATTTGATAAAAAAAAGAAATAAAACTGCTCAATAAATATTTAAAGAAATGGAGTCTCAAGGATTTGACGATCAAATATTTGGCGAATTTTCTGGCCCTCTAAGTCCAATGGGAGCTAAGGCCATTATAGCTCATCCCCATGCACTAGCTCATCATGCACATCATCCGACACAAGGCCACAGCATCCAAGTTATGCTTGGTATGTCACATCCTGGTACTGATCTTCATCATCATCACCATCAAAATCAACAGCGTTTACCAGAAGTTCAAACACTTCTGCCTGGTTCACCCAAACTAGAACATTACAAAACAATCTCCTATGACACACGAACAAATGAGTATCAGCCAAATGGTCAATACTCCCCACAAACAATTGTAAATGGAAATAAATCGGATTACTCGCCACAACGCATACACGATTATAGTGCAAATGATGGAATGCAACAAGTCTTTCATCAACCACAAAATACCTCCTCGCAACAACATCAAACAATTATAACGTCAAATTCACCCAATTCGGGTCAACAAATTAGAAAATTAAATGACAATAAAATGGATGCCTCGGGTGCAAGTACACCAAATACAACGACATCAAGTACTTCGAGTAATGATAATACTGGAGCTAGTTCGACCACAAATGGAAATAATAAAAGTAAATCAAGTAGTGAAAATAGCAAAGGAAAAGGAAAAACAGACAGTAACGGAGTAAAAAAGAAGAAAACTAGGTAAATAATTTTCTTAGAACTAAACATTTGAAAAAAACTGTACAATAGAAAACTAAATGAATTATAAACCAGCCAACTATTGTAGAAAGGTTTTAAATTTTGTAAATTCAATAGAACTAAAATCAAAAGCAACCAATTTTTCATGGTTTTATTTTCAATTAGTCTAGACTGAAATATTCCGAAAATAATTTGACGACGGTTACATTAGTTTCAAAATTTAGTTCAAGGTTTTAAAATAATCGATAAATTGTAAATAAAACTTAAATTTATCATGAATAATCATTGAAATATTTTATTTCCAACTCAGAACCACATTTACTGCATATCAGTTAGAGGAGCTGGAGCGTGCTTTTGAGAGGGCACCATATCCAGATGTTTTTGCCCGAGAGGAGTTAGCTTTAAAATTAAATTTAAGTGAATCTCGTGTACAAGTTTGGTTTCAGGTATTGTATTAAAATTATCATTATTTTTTTCGAAAAAATTATTTAATTAATGAAAAAATTATTAGAATCGTCGTGCAAAATGGCGAAAACGTGAACCACCACGAAAAACTGGCTACATAAATACTGGAAATAATCCAACACCCCAACAATTGGGAGGTCCAACAGCTCAATTTCCAAATTTTGCTCCACAAGCGACGGCAGTATCACCAAGTGGTACCGTTGAAACTTGGACTTACAATCAACCGACGGCGTATGAACTTACACCACATTTTAATATAATTTCGCCAGCAACAAGTCCATATGGAACATTTAGTGGACAATATGGCGCATTTGAAAGCAACTTATTTCCAGGTGTTACCACAAGACATCAATACGAGTATAGTAGTAGTCCGGGACGGGATGTGGGAGGATCTCAACCAGATGACCATAATAAAGTTAGTGACTATGCAACAATGGAACAGCATCATTGTAATGGGGTACCTGGAAGTGGAGAAAGGTAACGATCAAAAAATTAATAATAATTTCAAGTAAAATTCAACTAAATTTTCTTTTAAAGTAAATATGATGAAACTAAATATGTTCATCTAGAAGATCCCAAATACAGTAGTTGTCATATAGAAGATCAAGCAATGAAACATCATTACGCAGCAGGTGGACATTCCGAAGATTCCGATCAAATTGGAGTAATTAAATCAGAAGAAAGTCATAGTTATGTTTTACCAACTTTTATGCATTAATCTGATAAATTTTACAATGAATTATCGTAAGTTTTAGTTTTAAGAAAAATTGTAAATATTCCCGTGAAGCGAGCAAAGTGCCTTCTAGTGCCTTATTATTAGAAAAATAAGAAAAAATACTCAAAAATCCATTTAAAACGGAAAATGTACAAAGATGTGAAATGACTGGACCAAAGAGTGCCTTAAAAAACTTTTAAATGTAAATTATATTGAACTTTTGAAATAATTTTAGAGATTATTATTTTATTTTATTATTATTTATTTAAATTTTAATTTTTAGAATTTTTTTTGACAATTTTACATTTTCATTTCATTTATTTCATGCTTTTTCCTTTGAATTATGATTTTCTCTATCAGTTTTTGATTTTTTTTTTTGTTTAGTTTTATTTTAAATTTTTATTTTATATTTCTTTTATTTTATTATTTTTTATTAACAATTTAAAAGTTCTTTATATCAATTTAAGTCAAAAATTGTAAATTAAACCAAAAAAGTAAACATAAATCCAGAGTCTTGCCAAATATTAGCTCATATTAGTTTAAGGCTATCGTTTTTTGCACACCTTATTTTAAATTTTGCACACCTAATTTTAACACATGCACACCTAATTTAAAAAAACCTCACACCTAAACATTAATGGCTCACTCCTAAAAATTCACATCTCACGCTTAACTTTTAAGTTTTTCACACCTAACTTTAACATTTGCATCCTTATTTTATACCTTTCACACTTATTTTTTATACTTTCACACCTATCAATTTTGAAAATCACCCCTAAAAATAATTAAAAATGTTCACCTAAAATTTATATCTTTCACACTTATTTTTCATACTTTCACACCTAAAAATTAAATGAAAAATCACACCTAGTTTGAATTTTTTCACACTTAACTATTAAGCAAAACACACTTATTTTTTCAAATTTCACCCTTAAAATTAAATTAAAAATCACACCTAATTTTTATTTTCTCACACTTAACTTTTATGTAAAACACACTTATTTTTAAAATTTTCACTCTTAAAATTAAATTAAAATTCACACCATATTTTAATTTTCTCACACTATTTTTTTTTATTTTTCACACTTTTATAAATTTTTAATAATAAAAATTTAATTGTTAAAAAATATAACTTTTAGCTCAAAGCTTTTCTGTTAATGAATTTCTGAGTATCCAATTTCTTCTTTGTAACTTTCAAACCGATCGTATATTTAAGAGTCAGAAAGGATTTTAACGTCAATTATTTGCTCAATTGTATCGTTCGACTGTAGGTTATTTCGATTTTGCTTCATGTCGATTTCTGCCGATCTGGATCAGAGAACTCACTGTTCAACTTATTTTTTATCAGTATCAGTTTTACTTTTTTGTTATTCAGTATTATAGTAAATATTTGAAATTATTTTTCGTTTATTAAATTAAGCATTTTAATGAACAAAACAACATTTCAGGTGTATGTTTCAAAGACATGTTTTTTGGGATTTTTTCCAATTTTATATTTTTTAACAATTAAATTTTTATTATTAAAAATTTATAAAAGTGTGAAAAATAAAAAAAAATAGTGTGAGAAAATTAAAATATGGTGTGAATTTTAATTTAATTTTAAGAGTGAAAATTTTAAAAATAAGTGTGTTTTACATAAAAGTTAAGTGTGAGAAAATAAAAATTAGGTGTGATTTTTAATTTAATTTTAAGGGTGAAATTTGAAAAAATAAGTGTGTTTTGCTTAATAGTTAAGTGTGAAAAAATTCAAACTAGGTGTGATTTTTCATTTAATTTTTAGGTGTGAAAGTATGAAAAATAAGTGTGAAAGATATAAATTTTAGGTGAACATTTTTAATTATTTTTAGGGGTGATTTTCAAAATTGATAGGTGTGAAAGTATAAAAAATAAGTGTGAAAGGTATAAAATAAGGATGCAAAAGTTAAAGTTAGGTGTGAAAAACTTAAAAGTTAAGCGTGAGATGTGAATTTTTAGGAGTGAGCCATTAATGTTTAGGTGTGAGGTTTTTTTAAATTAGGTGTGCATGTGTTAAAATTAGGTGTGCAAAATTTAAAATAAGGTGTGCAAAAAACTTATTCCTTAGTTTAATTTAAATTAAGATGAAATTATATTTTTTCTTTGTACAAAATTATAATTTTTCTTTCAATTTTTTTCTTATATTATTATTTGTTAACTATGTTCGAAAAAATTCGACTATTTCATATACTCTTATTATTTTATTAAATTGTTTGCCCATAAAATTTAAAAATTGAAATTGAATTGAATTAAAAACTTTTAAGTGGTCAGAGCAAATTGAAGTCAATAACGCATTTAGAAATATTATTTCCAGGACGTAAACAGTTAAAAAAAAGAAATTTGTCGTTCAAACACTCTTTTGTAATAAGTCTCTGTTTGAGATGAAAACTTTTAAAAAAAATTCGTCAAGAAAATTTTAAATTTCTCGTATTTGTGAAAATTCATTACATTCATTTCTTATTGTTTATAGAATGTTTTTAATAGACAAAAATTTCATTATATAATTCTGATTCGAGACGTATCTTCACAGCTTTGTCTCAAACATGAATTGAAAAGTTTCGTTTTTTCTTTTAAATGTGACAAAGAAATTCAATGAAATTAAAAAAGTCTCTTGATAAAATTTAATTCTATTCTATTTCTTATTAAGTTGTAATTTTCATAAATTTTCAATTATGATTTTTTTCTTTAATTTTGTTTACTATTTTTAAGAAAAGGGCCAAACCATGCAATAACTTTTCGTTTATAAAAAACTGAACAAGCAAAAAATTAAAGTTTTTATGTTAAATAATTTGTAAATGATTCTTTAGTTAAATTCCTTGCTAAGTTAGTAATAAGTGTAAAAAAAAAACAATTATAAAACTTTTAAAGTATTTTATGATAAATAATACAAGAAATTTACCGTAAAAAAATATTTTTTGTTGAAATTTAAAAAAAAATTCTATAACAGGAATATTGTACCAACACCGTGAAGAAATTGTTAAATGTGTAATTATTATTAATTTCAAGTCACTTGTTAAGACAAAAATTTTTATTTTTCAAATTTAGAATTAATTGTAACTTTAAATTATACCTATTTCATTTAAAAATCAGAAAAAATATGATAAAATTGTTAAAATTGTAACTGACAGTTGACATTTAACAATAAAAAACAAGAAGATAAATAAGTGGATTTATTTTGTATGAAAAAGTCAATTTGTTTCAGTTTTTTTGAATGAGTAATCTAATTTAAAAATTTTACATTTTACTTCTGGAATATAAATGAATTAAGTTAAATTTTCTGATTTCGACCACAATCTTAATTGCATTTAATACTTTTTTAAAAAAGTTTGCAGCACAAATTCAATTTATGTCCATTGTATCTCTTACAAGTGATGTATTTTAAAACAGTTATCGGTTAAAGTTCATTTATAATTAAATTTGTCGTAAAATTACAAAATGAATTTTCTCCTTTGGTCTTTTTTCCAAATGTGTCCAATGTAAGGTTATCTGTTCAAATAATTGTACAAAAGGTCTTTCAATGTATGAAACAAAAGTGACAAGACACGATTACATGGAATTGATTAGAAAAGTTTTATTGATATATTGAAAGGACAAGAGAGAGAGAAATAAAAAAATGAAAGTTCAATAAACCTACTTATTTCATGATTCACACAATTTGTATGATACAAGCATTGTTTTGATTTGTAAGAAGAAACCTTAATTGAATTTACAATAATAAAAATTCGAGGGAAAACTATTATGAAATTACCTTGAAAAATACCATTAATGTAGTAAAATTTAGGTAACTTTAAGGAAGAAATTTACAGCAGATTGGAATGAAAATTTTCAAATTACTTTGAAAAAACTGTTAAAAATTCTTGAATATTTGTGCCTTAAGATAAAACAAACAGAAAAAAAATCCTTGTTTCATTGAAAATTTTGAATATCAAGTCAAAAATGACAACGTAGTTTTCAATCCATTGCATTCACTGAGGCTATATCAAATGTAATAAAGTGTTGGTTATATTAGATCAAAGAAGTTTAATTTTCCTGTAATAAATTTTTTTCGTGGTTTGAAAAAAAAATACTTAAAATTCAACCTTAAAAAAAGAGATTGAGGAAAGGTAAGTAACTGAAATATGGCGATCGAAAATTGATTTTAAGGTCAGAGTTATTGAAATTCAATGAACAGTTGGTTTTTCTCCAATCAACCTATTACTGTTAAATTTAGTTAAATTTATAGGTAAGTCACATTTTTATAAACTATTTCATATTTTATCGAAATGCGCTTATAGAAAATGGTCACATAAAATTTGATCAAGTAATATCAAATCAAATTACACATGATATGACTTAGATCAATATCTGCAGGATAAATTTTTCAATAAAATGTTTCATTTTATAATTTTTTTTTTTGAATTATTTTCTCTAGCATGGCAAGGAGCTAATCTAAATGAATGTGAAGAAGTTTTGACACGTGATGTAAATCGAGTGGGAAATTACTTCAGAAAATGGAGATTAAAGCCTAATCTATCAAAAATCGAAGTTAGTTGCTTCCATTTAAACAATCAAATGGCTAATACACAACTTCACGTGCAATTCAATGAATTACCTTTACAATACAATAAGACACCAAAATTGTTTGGGATAAAATTAGATAGAACTCTTAAAAACCATCTTGAAGTAAAAGCAAAAAAAAATAGTGCACGAAATAACTTGAATGAAAACTTAGCTGGAACAACATGGGGAGCGAATACAAAAGTATTAAGAATTGCTGTGAATTTATTTGATCTGTCTACAGCCGATTACTGCAGTTCTGTTTGGCTCAATCGTTCTCACTGTTATAAAATTTATGTTCAAATCAATCAATCAAATCAATGAGAATCATAACTGGAGTTTTAAAGCCAACAGAATTTCAATGGTTGCCAGTTCTCAGTAATATTGTACCATCAAAATTAGGAGTCAACAAGCTCTTGTTTCGACAAATGAACGAAGTAATACATTTGCCAACTCAAAACTTTACGATAAATTGCAATCTATCCCACTGAAAGCTTAGCTCGTACACCCCCGTACGATACAGCAAATAAATCGATCTAGAATAATATAAATGCAAACCTTCCAAAAATTAGTTTTTTGATAGTCGTTTCCTCAATTCCTGTACAGGCCTGGTTGTAGTTGGAGTTCAGCTCCTGAAATTCAGGAGTTTACTTCCAACAGGGTGCGTCTATTTGAGTGTTAAATTGAAATCCACTTTTCTTCTTAATATTATTATAAGAAACGATACGCCACTGATTATTTCAATGTAACCGGTGTTCTCTCTTATATTGTACGAATTTGTACTCCACAAATACATTCACGAATATCAAATTCGTAGAAAAAGAGTATTTTTCCCACTACAAACATCAGATGTTTTCTATTGAATATAAACCATGAAAATCAGATGATATGACCATGAAAAATTGCCACTCATCTCTAAACTCTCATTTAAACACATATTTCATTTAGAGAGAAAAATGAGAATAAGTTTTCTTATCAATGCATTCACCCATTTGTCGAGTCACACGCTGTGTAGATATTCAGGAAATTAAATGAAAATGATAAGAACGCATGTCTCGATGTCTGTATGAGATGAGGACACGGAACTCACACAATTTGATTCAGTATTTTTTTTCTGTACTTTTTTTCCTTCTACATTTTTATACACACTTCGTATTATTACATTGTAGTATTATCTCTGACAGGCTGATTTTGTTGTTGTTGTTTTACATGATGGAAAATTGTGGGATACATTTTTTTTTATTTTGGTGTATACTCGAGTGTTTTTAAACACATTGGAGAAAATAACATCGAGTCAAATATTCAGTAAGGGTGTTGCATTCGTCGTGTTCACAAGCATTTTTCGGAGGATGCTTTTCCGTGTTTGTTTAATGAACGACGGATATTAAAAATAAATTTATTAATAATAGTAAAAATTCATGATTTTTTGAAAATATATTTAATAAGTAAAAATTAACTGAAATCAAATATAAATAAATTTGTTTGAAAATATGAATTACCTTTAAGAACCACATCTTAATTTTAGGTTCATAAGATATAAGATAAAATTTAACGAAAATAAAAATAAGAAAAAATATCTTTAGAATTTAAATTAAAATTTTGCAATTTTACTATTAAAATAAAAAGAAAACAAATTGCACAAAAATGTTAATCAATGATTGAATGTGCTCAATTTTTTTGAAAGAAAAAAATCTGAAGTGAAAAAGATTTATGTTAAAAAAAAATAATATTATAAAATTAACTTAATTGTGTGTTTATTTTAAAAATATTTATAAATAAATAAACTAATATGTGTCTATAAAATTAAAAAAAAAAGAAAAATAGATTAAGGTAAGTTAATTAACATAAAAATGATAAGTGGGATTAAATTTCAGATGAAATGTAAAAGTTTACCTTTGAATTCTTGAAAATCATCTCAGGACTTGAATTTAATTTTCAGATTTTTTTGACAGAGAACACATTTTTCATTCAATAAACAGATGAAATTTTTTTTATCAAATGGTTGTTCGTCTAAACTTTTTTAAGATGATGTAACCCAAAAAAATCGACAATTTATTCTGCGAAAGAGTGAGACTAAAAAAATTTCACTTTTAGATGTGAGACATTGTGAAGAATTTTATGAATGAACAAATAATGGAAATCTAATTTGAGAATAAAAAATGTATGGATTTCCCAAGTGTCATTTGAAATAACAAAAAAAACCCAAATTTGACATATTATCTAGAGTTTTATTTGAAAATCGTATTTCTTTCCATTTGAAATTCAGAAAAAAAATTAAATGAAATTTTGGTTTGAGTTTCACATTCATGATTGCTATTTTACTTTGCAATGGAAAGATTTTAACAGGGTGGCCACAGACCTGGAAAACCTGGAAAAGTCAGGGAAAGTCAGGGAATTCCGATGGTCAGTGAAAAGTCAGGGAAAAGTCAGGGAATTCCAATAAAAATGGGTGTCTGGTCAGGGAAATTTATTAATCGAATTTATTTATGAAACTCAATTAATTTTTCTGCTTAAAAATTTTATAAACATCTTTAGTTTTTCAATAAATTAAACCGTCAAAAGTTTTGAATGTCAAATTACACACTCTCTTACTCCAAAGCTTCAAGCATATATTTGTCTTTTAGCCGCACACTGGAAATTTCTTTGCTTGTTGTGCAGTCCCTAGTCGCAAAAAAAAACAAATTTTTTTAAAATCATTGCAGTTCGGCTTAAATAGTTCCTCTACTTAAGTCTGATCAAAATAAAAAAAAAATTAATGTATGACCTCTGAGCGTGGATACTTCAAAAATCGCAAAATGACCCATTTAGAAAATGTTACTTTTCAAAGAAATGCTCATATTTCAGTGTAACCTATAGTAAGCCTTATTAAATGAGTCTTAGTGCGATTTTTGAGGTATCCGCTCTCAGCGGTCATGCATTATTTTTTATATTTTTTTTATCTTATTTGGATTGGACTTAAGTAAAGGAACTATCTAAGCCAAACGGCGATCATTTTAAAAAATATTTGCTTCAGCGAATCAGATTTTGAAAAAAAAACTAACTCATAATACGTTTCTATAGTCAGGGAAAATTTTTTAAAGCTCTGGAAAAGTCAGGGAAAAGTCAGGGAATTTCGAACCTTAAATTTTGTGGTCACCCTGTTTAATGAAAAGTCTTAAAACTTATCAAAATAACACAAAAATCCCCTTCAGGGCCTTCTGGAGAGTCCAAAGAGAAAAAATGAAAAACAGCAACAAAAAATAGTCAGGGTAAAATTCGTTCATAGTACTTAAAAGGAGGGTTCAGAGGGCTCGAAAAACCCCTCCCCGAGGCTGCCAAGATCGTTGGTAGCTTCAGACTACTGATTTTTGATTTTTTAGAGTTTCTTGATTTTTTTAAGTTTTTAAACTTTTCCAAAATTTTCGACTTTTTTAAAAATTTTGAATTCTTTTGCGTTTTTGAAAAATTTGAGTTTTTAAATTTTATTTTAAAAATTTTGAATTTTCTGAAAATTTTCAACTTGTTAAAAATTTATTTTTTTTTTGAGTTTTCTACTCGTTGATACTTTAACCCAGATAAGGCGGCATACTTTTCAACTTTTTATAAAAAACTACAATTTTGAAACATAAATTTTGAAAAACATTTTTAAGAACCATTTTGGACAGTGTCCGATACTGTTCATTATTCCAAACTATGGTTTTAAACGAATTTAAGTTAAACTTGCTTGGCCTTCTGGAAGGACTGTAGCCTAATCTGGGTTAATAAAATGGCTGATTAAGTCCTCTCTTAGCCAATATATAGTATATTTCTATAAAACTATAGCAATTTGCTATTTTTATAATTTAATAATTATTTATTGAAATATGAAAGCGTACTTTTTAAGCATCAAAGCGTAATTTTTACACTTTAAAGCGTAAAAAATACCCTTTCATTTTTCAGAGGGTACTCTGACTGAAATTTGACTGTTTAGGATAATGCCATGAGGTTAAAGGTTCACAACTTTAATTTTTCAGATAAATCTTCATTTGGATTTCATAAGTTCACAGCACGTTTGCTTTATTTATTTAGATTTTACCTGAATGTTGAGAGTATTTACACCAAATTGATATTAATGGAAATGTACTTGAATGGGTTCTTCTAAAATACTTGTGTGGAAAGTTAGGAAAACTCTAGTGATGTTAAGCAGATAAAAGCAAAACAATTCATCCTCAACTTGTAGCTTTATGATTGAATAATACACTGTAAATTACACACTGACAATTGGTGCATGGTTAAGACAGAATCTATTTTTTGAGATCCAGGAATTATTAAAAAGATTGTGCCTTATTCATGATTATTCGGAGTTTTTCAAGGTCACAGCCTAAATAGAGATCTCTTCAGCACTCAAAAGTTGGAAAAAATTATTTAATTCAAGTTTCAAACTGCTGTTCATTTTGGTCCTCGGAAATTTTGCGAGAGGACTTAATGTTGCCGGTGAAAAAATTGAGCATAGCGGTTAATGGTTTAGTTTTCAATATTCCCGTAACGAGACTGCTGCTTGTGGTATATATTCAATGTTCTCATTAGATTTAGATTTTCAGTCAGACTTTTATTTGAATTACAATCATAAATAAATATTTGGATTGGAGTCTTTTTATAACAAAACATTAAACAGTGTGTGAAATGTCTTTTTGTACCCAAAGTGCTTTGTTACAAATTGGATCAATCTCATACAAATCCAACTAATCTGATTCTATATTAAATTTTATGGATTAATTATTCTACTATCGATTCACAGACCAACTATTAACATAACAAAATGACATAAAATGAAAATCAGAAAATACATTAAAGTTTTCATCTATTGTGTTAAATTTTCTTATTTTCCTATGCCAAATGATACAATATCTTAAAATGTACTTTGTTATGTTAAACAGAGAGAGAGGTATAATATTTGGGTTCCGATTACGATAGTTTTAAAATATTATAAAAATGAGGACATTAAATAAAAGACTGTAATTTGTGATGAAAAGAAACAAACTGTTGTTATTTTACCATTTGTCTCAACTTGATCATTTTTCTATATAATAAAAATAAATGTTGATATGAAAAGTTTTTTAGTTTTGTAATTTTTCAAGATAAATAAATATTTATTATTTGTTCAACATAAAATTTTATTTGATTTTATCTTGCTGTTTACGTTAGTTGGTGTATTTTCATTTCTCGTTCAATTTAATCATGCTGAAATTTTATATATGCAATTAATTTAGTTTATTAACAAACATTTCACAAAATTTTAATGATAAATTTGTAATAAAATTTAAAATAGTGAAAACTAAACAAATAAATCAATCAATTTCACAGGCACATGAATCAATATATTCCAAATACGAACTTTACAAAATTCTAAATTTACCGTATCAAAATTAATTTGATAAATTTGTTGATTGCTCATCACAAATTGGCACATGACGTTCCTACGATTACACAACACATAAATATCAAAATTTATTAGCTGATATACGAATTGCACGCGATTGACATGTAATTTTCACACAAACGCAGATGCAATTTTTCGTGAAATTACACTTTGAACTATAAATTTTCCTGTCACAGAACAGAACCGAATTGAAATGCATTGCGAATTGTTTAAAGTGACGTATGAAGAGTAATTGATTTTCATATAGAATTTATTTGTGTGAAGTAATTTTGTAAATGCTTTCCGGTGAATGATTTCAATGAAATGAAATGAAATGACTAAAAAATGTGCGTAATGACTTTGCAAAGAAAAAAAAAGTAAATTTATAGGTAAAGGATTGTGAATAACGCTATATTTTTTTCTAATAAACCTCTTCTTTTGGACTTGCATCTCGTTTTTTAATATTGCTCATGTGCGAAAATTATTTCAATTAAGCTTAAGTATCACCTTTATTTTTCTGTATAAACTATAAAAAAATTCAATCTGATGAAAAAAAAAATACAAATCATCAAAGCCAAACAAATTATATCAATAGCACTGTAATTAGAATTCAAAATTATGATTTTTTTGTTGAATTTCTGTAAACAAAGACCACACAAAACGCATCTGTTTCCGAAGAAAAAATATTAAATCAAACGGCAAATATTAATCAAAATAATTAAGAGTTTCATTTCCCACATCTGTTTTTCGTCTTATTTAATCAAAAATTACGTCTCATATTCATTATTGTTGTACTTTGACACACATTCGTTTTGGTCATTATTTTTGTTTAATTTTCGATGCATTCACATATTTTCATGATGCTTCTTAAAAACGCTCGCTCCGTGCTTAAAAGACACTTTGCCTGTGTATAAAAAGCGATATAGCTCCAGTGAACCACTAATTTCTTTAATTTATTCATGATTTAATGTCATTATTATTGATATTTGGTCTGACATGATCTTTTTCGAACCGTAGAATGGCATTCAATATTTCTTTGTAGAATATTGATAAAAAAAAAAATACAATCACAATAAAAGTATTAATACATAAATAATGCGCAACGTACTCATTTACAACATACACGAGCGCATTTCCATGATAAAAATTTAAATCGACTCTTTCATTTCAGTTGCATTCGTATCCATGAAATTTTATTCTAAAATTGTGTCTTTAGAAAAATCTGTGATACAGGCAGACAGAAAATATAAGTGCCCACAATTCTCGTTTGTTTTTCAAATCGACGAAAAATGCGCTCAAAAGTACTCTACAATTAAATACAAAAGCTCAAGTACTCAAGTAGTATAAAATTGATATTGAACTGTTCAAACCTGAAATCAGGGATGGAAAAATATATTTTATTTTAAGGGGGTTTAATAAAAATGTTTGAGTACATTTTAGTTCTAGTTTGCTGTCCCACTAAAATACCACTGACGCCACGGATGTCCCACTAGTTCAAATATACCTTTTCTGTCATATTTCATGGCAAAAAAAATCTGTCTTACTTTTCAAATAATAACACTATTTTATAAATTGGCGAAAATCGAGCCGCAGAGCGGCCACTATGATTTTCAAAAACTGTGGACAAAATGTGATCGAACGAGTCCTGATAGAGATCTGCAGCACGTCACAGACGGTAGTTATCGAGATTCGGATTTCGAAGAAGCTATTTTAGTGCACTTGGAGATTTAGATAAACAAAATTATCTTATTTTTTTAGGATCTTATGATTCTATCGTTCATAACAAACAATTGACCTATTTTAAATGAAAAGACACGTCAAAAAAAAAATTTTAGAAATCATCTAATTTAGCTCTTTTATCCGATAGAAAACTAAGAAAAATTAATTTTCTTCTTTGGTCATAACTCTCTAACTCCACTCTTTGACCCCACAGGAGCCATTAAATGTTCAAAAAAGGCCCAAAACGGCCAAACTAAAGATATAGGTCTAACCCACTTCTACTATGGCTAGAAAAAACACTTATATATGAAAACGGAGGAGAATTTTCCAACTTAAATGTATCTTTTCTTAGTTTTTCCCACTTTAGAGTAAAATATCCCAGAAAATTTGGATTTTGTCGATCAATCATTTTTTACAACAGTTATTGACAAAAAATGATGTATAAGTCCACGAAATTCGCGGGAGATCATTCGGGATTTTGCCCATTTTTTTATATTTGGATGTTCTTTGATTATCAAAACAGAAAATACAATAAAATGTTCAACTTCCCTGCAGAACAACCTTTTAGGGCGCTTTTCAGGCTCGATTTTCCAAGCCTTGTTGCTACCTTATTTTGAATGCTAGAACAAAAAATACAAAAACACTTAAATCGCAATAGCTTAATTAGATCTACAAGTTTCAGAACAACATTTTCCACTTTTTGTGAAAAATTATGATCTCCCGCGAATTTTGTGGACTTATACACCATTATTGGTCAATAATTGTTATAAAAAATGATTGATCGACAAAATCCAAATTTTCAGGGATATTTTACTCTAAAGTGGGAAAAACTAAGAAAAGATACATTTAAGTTGGAAAATTCTCCTCCGTTTTCATATATTAGTGTTTTTTCTAGCCATAGTAGAAGTGGGTTAAACCTATATCTTTAGTTTGGCCGTTCTGGGCCTTTTTTGAACATTTAATGGCTCCTGTGGGGTCAAAGAGTGGAGTTAGAGAGTTATGACCAAAGAAGAAAATTAATTTTTCTTAGTTTTCTATCGGATAAAAGAGCTAAATTAGATGATTTCTAAAATTTTTTTTTGACATGTCTTTTCATTTAAAATAGGCCAATTATTAGAAGATTTTTTTATTGGAACTTTTTTAATTTTCGCACTAAAAAGTGAAAAATAAGAACTTTTAATCTCATTTTCTTGCAATTCAGTAATGCCTTATTTTTTTACTTTTTAGTTCGAAAACTAAAAAAGTTCTAGGAACAAAATCTTCTTTTAATCGTTTTTTTTTCACAATTAAATCATGAAAACCTAAAGAAACAAGAAAAAAATGTATATAAAAATCTCCTTCTTGGAAATCCAAAGCTCGCTAACTACTGTCTCTGACGTGCTGTAGATCTCTATCAGAGTGCATTCGATCACATTTTGTCTACAGTGGCCGCTCTGCGGCTCGATTTTCGCCAATTTGTAGAATAGTGTAAAAGCCCTTGAATCTTTTGCCATCCACATTCCTCATCACTGCATAAATTTTGACGTACAGATTAAAAATGAAGAGAAAACTGCATGAAAAAAAAATAAGATAAATATTTATTTTTGAAGTGAGAAGTGTATGATTTTTCAATCATCTTTTCGTATTTGGTATTCCATAAAAATTAATAACAAGCCGACAGATTAATAACTTTTTGATTGAGAACCAAATATTGTTTATTTACTTTAGGTTTTTTTTTCTTTTTTCAATTGATTTTTATTCTGTTTATAAAATTTTTTTTTTGAATCTGTATTAGACCTTGTTTTTTTTTGCTGGTTTGCCTTTTGATCGTTTCTATTTTATTTATTATTAAGCTGACTACAATTTTTAATATCCCAAACCGATTTAGGCAAAATAGGTATTAGAGGAATAATCTGCCTGAGGCCAATTTTTGATTCAATTTTCATTGAAATATTTATTTGATTTTATTTGGTGGTTTGAAAATAAATGGTCTGTCCGGCTGTTACGCTATGACTTTTAATATTTATGGTATTAAAATAATTTATGAACTTACGATAAGGGAAGAAAAAAATAGCAAGAAAAAATTTAATAAATAAATAGCTTTGACATGGTCTTATATTATTATTTCAATGTACAAACGTTTATTCATTTAAGTTATTCAATAAGCGAATTCAAGCGATTTTCAAAGGAAATTATTTTTTTTTTTGATTTTTTCCTTAAATATAGCTTTAATTTGGGAAGAAAGACGGAAAATTTATTTGACTGTTCATATTTGATTTGGTAGGAAAATTTTAATGACAACAAAACTAATTAAAATGAATTGATCTGATATTAATTGTCTTATTAAAATTCGCTCAATCAAAGAGGATTCATTTAAAAATTATATTTTATTCTTGATAAAGAAAAAAATCAAAATAACAGCATCGTCAACAATAACAACAACAACAACTAGAAATTATTGGACCTTGAAATGGAATTTAATTTCATCATTATATGACGCGTCTCAAGAGAATTAATTGAAAATTAAAAGAACGGAAGGAAATTGCGAAAAGTTGAATAAAACAACAAAACAATCATTCCATTAAGAAGACACAATTTTAATTTTTTCAATTTCCTCAAAAAGATTTTTCTACAAATGTGCAATGATGTTTTTAAATTCGGAGGAAAAAAACCATTTATGTATTATGTATTTGGTCGTCTATAAATATTCAGTGGAGAAGAGAAGAAGAAAATGTCGATCTTTTGATAGCAGAACACAAAGCTTAGCAAATCGATTGATTTTATTATTTTGTAGTACTTATAAAAGTCATGATATTTAGATTTGTCAAAAAACGTTGCTTTGTTTCTCGCTACATTTTTGGACAAATGAAACAGAAATAGGACTATAAATTTTGGAAATGTTTTAAAATTCCAGATTTTTATTAAATGATGCCTTTATATAACGTAAGAACTATTTACATCCCGCAAGGTTGTCGTTTGTCTGCTGGATTTGTCGTGTTCTTATAATCGATGAGTCTGCCTTACGTCTGCTGGGTCTGCCGTTAGTCCACTGGGACTGCCGTTAGTACGCTAGGACTGCCGTTAGTACGCTGGGTCTGCCTTTTTTGTTGTTTCTGCCGTGCGTCTGCTGAGTTTGGTGGGTCTGCCAGGTTTTACGTGTGTGTAAATGTTGCGTTTGTCGAGTTTGTACTTAAGTGTGGGTGTGAAAATGGGCTTTCGAGTCTGGTGAAGTTTTAATAATACTGATGTTCCCTCTTTCAAATAAGTGACCATGACAAAAATATTTTCCACAAATCGTTTAGTAGTATCAATTTTAGATTCAAAGCCAACTGAATCTTACTTTACGACATGCGACATTAACCTAAAGTTATAAAGAAAATTTTAATTTCATATTACAGCTCAATTAATTTACAAACCAATGCCATAACTTCATGTATGTGATCAATAATGTAACGTTACTTTGCATGTAAAATTGAACATTTTATTTCAAGACACAAAGTTATGTGGTTGTCAAACTGGTACTTCCGATACCACAGACGTTTTCCTTTGTGCAAGTTCATCATTTTGAGCCTATCACACTAAAACTCACCTAAAAAAAGATACTTTAATACAAAAATAAACAGGAAATGTTCATGAAAATAACCAAAACATACCACTAAAATACATTGCTATTTACACCAAAAATTAAGGACCTTATTCGTATATAAGCAAAATATATAAAAAAATACGATATTCTGTTTATATCAAACTTCATCATTGAACAATATGTAAAATGTAACATTAAAGTTATTCACATTTTATAATCATAAAATGAATGGCAAACGAAGTATAACATGACTTTTGACAGGAATAAAACAAGCGGTTTAAATGTATTTGATGTATATCATGGATCATATTTTCATAATATTCTCTTTTTATTTAATAATAATACAATCATACGCACACAAAACATAATCATTAAGTAACAGCGTCTTTCATAAAATTATAACAAAATATGATTTTACGTTGTCAGTTGATGCTCATTATATTGGGATATTGTTGTTGTTGTAATTTTATGTTTTTGAAATTCTGTGTAGTAAAATAGAAAAGAATCGAAGGTGGCGTCGTTAGCGTCTCATCAGAAAATTAGGATATTGAATGTTTAATTAACCATGAACAAGAAATTTTAATATTAAATAATGAAACGTTTTTTTCCTCATCTTTTATTATATTAGTAAATGAATTTGTGCTGATTTGCTGCTGATTTGCTGCTGATTTTACAGAATTAAAGTCCAAGTTTCATTGATTATAATGAATTTATAAATTTTTAATGCAATTGAGGCATATTGTGAAAATAAATATTTAATAATTTCATTTACACTAAAATAAAATTTCATTCCAGTTTTATTTTTAGTATGAAATGAAAAAAATAACACAGTAAAATGATACTTCTTTAGTGTGTCTAAGGATCCTTTAAAGAATAATGAATAATAACTAACTGAGAAAAAATTAGATTTGAAATAAAAATTATTTATATTCATAAAGAAAACTGATAAGAGAATTCAAAGAAAACGTCATTGTCAGACATCCTAAGGCTATAAAATATTTTTTTTCTCTTATTCTTTCCATACTTTAGTATTTTTATTTAAGTCTTACAACATGCCTGCATGCTTTCTTTTTTTTATATTTATTTTTTATTTTATTTTTCATAAAGACATACATATATATATTTTTAAGCATTAAAATAAAAGTAGGACAATTTTCACAGCTGGGACAAGAATGAGCTCATAAAAATCTGTTTTTCAAAAAATAAAAAGGATAAAGAAATATTCAGATTTTCATGATAAGATTGTGTGTAAGACTAAAATCAAGACTTTGAAATGAAAATTTGACAGATTATTATAACAAATTATGAGTTCAGTTCATAAATGATAAGGTTAATGCTTCTAATTCGTCTTAAACTGATACTTTTGTAATTTTTTATGAATTATAACCGTGAGTGAAAATGAAAAGTTGTCTCAATTTTGAATACATAAAGTGTCAAAAAATTTCATATATGTGTTTAACCATGATTATGATAATATTTTAAAATGCGTTGCTGGGGTTTTGTTTTCTATACACTGTAAGTTGAAAATGCCCCGCAAACTATCCCGCACTATATGCATAGACTGTAAGAGTTCTTATTCTTATGCCCACACTTCAGCTTAATGCTGGTATCGTGAAAAGGAATTTACATTTAGATAATTAACATTTATTTACTTAAAACTACTATTGAACATTACTCTGAAAAGATGCAATATTTCCCGATTAATTTATTTCCTAGTACTTGAACAGAACAGAACCTAATATCTTGAATAGAACATAATTTTCAAATATTTGTTGAATATGCAATTGTTTGAATTTTTCCTTACATGTGATGGAAGCGTGTTATCATTTTCACACATTCATGGAAAACGCTGACTCTCATGCAGTTCTTTCTTGAATTTGGTAGCTGTATATGCGACCTCTGTCGTGATGAGTATTGATGAAGTTGACCGACAATGGATAACTCAAAGTTGACTCTTAGAAAGTTATTTTTTATTTTGAAGATCGTCATTTTCAGTATCTTGTGTTTTTTGTACAGGTCCACATAAGTGACACCCTGATGATTGCAGTCGCTCCTTTACGTATAGGAGTGTCTTATTTTGCATAACTTATAGATTTGATATTTTTGACTGTCCTGACACAATCCAGATTGCTGCGATGTATGTTAGATGAGAATGTATGTCTGCATAATACACTGCTAATTTCGTTTTATCGGTAAGTAGATATAATGATTTTCTTAGCATAGCTAAGATTGGGATAATTTTTCTTTGAGTCTGGTTTATATGCTCATGCCAATTAAATTTCTCATCGATTAGTAGACCGAAGTATTTGAAGTTTGAAATTCATTCTATTGATATGTTATTTACCTGGATTTGTGGGAAGGATGGTATTTGTTTATTTTTTGGGGTGAAGAGAATGTATTTTATTTTCGATTCATTAAAAGTCAGGAGGTTATTGTAAAAGCGAGTGTTGATGAGGTGCATGTCCTCGTTAATGGCGGGCTCGAGTGAATTCAACCATCGTCAGAGTAGATTAACAACGCGTCATCTGCATCCAACTGGGCATATCCATTCAGTGGTATGTCCTGAAAATGACATACACCTGAAAAGGTGTTCCCACTGGTGTCAGACTGGTTTAGGGATGAGAGTGTACTGTCGAAATCTGAAGTCTTTAATAGTTTTATCTATGTTTGATTCCGCATAAAACCGCTCTAGCTCGAAGTTATACCTTCTTCTCCACATGTCACCTTCACACAGAACACCAAAGATAGTTCGTATTACCGAAAAAACGAACCATTTAAAAGTATGAAATATAAAATTTAATTTAACGTCAAATCTTGACATCATGGTTTTCTTTTGTTAAAACCCCATTAAAAACAGTTATTTTGATTAAAATTTTTACAAAAAAATGAATTACATTAAAAATTATTTTTCTTATATAAGACTGTGTTTAACAAAAAAAACTTAATTTCCTTTGTATATCGATAAGAAACACGAAAAGAAGTAATTTTTCTTTTATTACAGCTGTTCATTCTGTCAAATCACTGTCATTTATCATTTATTTTGATCAATTACATATTGATAAAAATCATATTATTGACTGTATATCAATTTTTATGTGTCCTATCTCATTCTGTCAATTTAAGCAAACAAAAATCCATTTTGTAACAGATTTTAAGATATTTTAAGTCATGGCAATTCAAACATGTTAAGTACAGAATAAATTTAGAAAGCGTTTAATGGATTAACAAGAAAAAAAAGGAAATTGAATCGAAACTTAACTTTTCACTTTAATTCCTGTTGTTGATTTTGTAAATAGCTATCTAAATTTAAAAGAAGTGTTTGTTAAAATGCACTTAAAATGGAGCATAAAATCTTGTAGTAAAGGAAAACCACAAAAAAGTGTTTATGTAGCAACATTCTCACAAAAGATATAATTTCAATGATAAAAAAATAGTGTAGCAAGATTAAAATGCAATATATTTTAAATCAAATCAATTGTTGTATAAATAATATCAAAAAAAAAAGTTATAAATTTTGTATTGTAATATTTGTTTGCATTATAATATGTGTATGAGTGCATTCAATTGTATTTTATTTATCAGGAAATCAACACAATGAGCCTTAATAAACCCGTACAAACACATTTGTATATTGGTCGATGCAGATTTCATCTCATGCATGATTTTGTGTGAATTCTGATAACAAAACATTCAAATAAAGGAAACATAATATTTGCATTGCATTAAAAAACTATTTTGCATCAATTTTAGTTTTGGTTTGATCGATATTGAATTGTTTGATGTGGTTTAAGTACACTTCTGATGTTTTCTGAGGTTATAATTGTTCTGCATTGTTCATGTGAAAGGTTTGATATGAAATTTTATTGTGTTTTATTCAAACGTAAAAAATAATCGATGGAATACCTTCTTCAAACTTTCAATAAAACATGCATGGTTACACGGTTAAATGAAGACGTTTTGCTATAATTCCGCTTACCGTTTTCTGAAAAATTTCATAACTGTAATTTACTTTTCTATAATTAAAATTCACACACTTGCTGAAAGGTCAGTTCAACTGACTCAGTTGACCAAGTGATAAAATTATTCATTTTATTTTAAGCTTTCGTTTTGACTTATAAAAAAAAAAACAATACAAAAATCTTAATTTCTACAATTCTTTAAGAAGAATTTGTAACCTTTTACTACATAACTTAACACAATACCCGAATAAATTTTTAATTAAAATGTAAATGTTTTGTACAATTCAGTTTTTTCATTATTTCTTTTTTTATACTTCTCTAAATTCTTCTTAATTAATATTTTAGGTAAATGTTTTTTTTTCCACTAAATAATGAAAACTTCGCAATGGGAAATATTTTGGGGATTCATGAAAAATTTAAATTATGTTAATGAAAATTGCAGTGACTATTATTTACATTTTTTTTATCAAATGGGTCACGGCTTTGTTACATGCGTAACAAATATAAAATGAAACTGAATTATTTGCGTCTGCGTTAAAATAAACGAAATTTAAGAATTTAAAATGTTTTTGTTTTTTTTTTTATATAAAAAATTTATCTTGTAGGGAACTCATTGACCGAGTTAGTTAAGTTCCTGGTATGATTGGTAAGAATCGTTTGACGTGGGTTCGAATTCAGTCTCGGACATGAAAATGAATTTGTGTGTTTTCGAATTCCGAATGTGATCAAGTTTTACGTAGAATCCACTCTCAACCCAAAACCAGTGGGGACTAGTGGGAACACGGTTTCCTCCAAAGATTTTTAGGGACATTGAGTGAAACTTAAGGTTGACTAAATTGGATGAGAGTATAAATTGTAGGTCCCACGATGTCAGACCATAGATAAAAGGCGCTTACTATGGACTTTTTTTCAATGATTTTATCTCTTCGTTGATCCACACTACATCTTTAACCTGATATCGTGGATAACATTAGTTTCTCGAATTTTAAATTTAAAATTATCAGAATTGTAAAAAAGACAGAATACAATTACTGAGATAACTCACATGAGTGGGTTCGTTAGGCTCTGGTTTCCCTGTTGTTCAATTAGAAGTAAACACTCACTGTGGAAAGACTGCGGCTATGATACCTGGTAAGGAAGTAAACAAGTGTTGATCAAGAACTGACTTTGATAACAGCTGATAAAAGATAACAGTTCTCATAACAGTGTAATCGATCTTGTATTCCCTGTAAGCCAAGTCACAGAACTTGCTGAGTAGAGGTATCCCGCCGATACTATCGACTCGCTA
>LN483590.1:221395-248696 GCA_900002565.1 Culicoides sonorensis
TTAAAAAATCCTGTAAAAATTTAGAAGTCCTGTTTAATTTTCCGGTAGCTTATCTCTTTAGTTTGATTTTATGAGACACTAAAATTTTATATCATGCAAAAAAAAAATAAAAATAAATCTATTTCAATCAAATCAAATATAAAACGCATTTTATGAGGTGTGATTTTAATAATAAACTTGGTTAGTAAAATATTTACTCCGAAAAGTATGCATTCAACTAAACTGATATCTTTTTGTGGATCAATTTTTTGATTTTATTTTCAAAATTTATCAAAATATGGTTTTTATGGTACTTAAATCAAATTAATTAAACATTTAGATGTTTTATGTTTGTGTAATAAAGAGAATAACGAATTCATTTAAAGTTCATTGCATACATTTCATTGTTTTAAAGTGAATTTTAAATTAAGTGTAAACCTGAATTAGAAGGTTTGAATGAAACATTTTGTAAACAAATATTTGAAAATAATATTTTGTTTTACTCGACTTTTACTTGACTGTGGCAAATTTTGCAAACAACTCATGTACCTTAATTAACATGGTTTGGAAAATTTAAATTTTCGAGATTTATGTTGATTACTGTGTTGACTCAACTAATTTTTTTACATGCAATTTAGTTTCTATTGAGTTGAGAAAACATGCAATAACAAACTTTGTTTGTATTTTAAAAACCAAAAATTAAAACACATTTGTTTATTGAAAAAGGTTTGAATTCTCATAAAATAGCAAATTAGTATTTGGGTTTTTGGTCACTTTGATCGACAATGAAGTCACACAGACACGAAATCAAAGCAGAACTTGTTCTCTCTTGTTTTTTTTAATTGAATTCAATGTTCATTCATTTGAAAACTTTCCATAATTTTATTTTTAGACAAGAAATGTGTAAGCATAAGCATGTAGTTATAATGAAATAACATAAAACGATAATAAAATATACTGATAAAACATTCATCAGCCTGTGTGTGTCATGGGCAGTTATTTTTGATTTGCAATGTGAGGATGAGGTATCAAGGGAATCAAACATAATATTATTTTATTTTTAAACTAAAATGTTATTATGAAAGCTCTTATCATTTTTGAATTTTGATATTTATGTCATCCTAGTTGAGCAAGATTGTCTTTTCTTTTCCTTTGACACACTAGAACATTTCATTTAATTTAATATTTTATTGTCTTTTCATCATTTACATCACATATTCTGATTATTTCGTTCACCATTCAAATGCAAATATTTAAAAATTTAAATTCAGACAAATCAATTTGATGTTATTTGAATTTAACACAGACAAAAGAATATTTAATTTCATTTTTGGATTTTTCAAATAAAATCATATTGGTTTGTTGGTTAATTTAATTGAAAATATGAATTTGGTCAGGTATGAAATTTGACCATCGATTCAATGAAGGATTGTGAAATAAGAACAACGATAAATTTTTCATGATTTTCGAAATTTCGAAATTTTAAAAATAATAGAAATTTTGTTCTTTAAACATCTGATTATCAATCGATGAAACAAGTTGCATGAATCACAGTCCTTGTTTATTTTCACTTTGAAATTTGAATTTTAGAGCCACGACAATGATAAATAATATTTGGATTGATGCCAACACATTTCATAATTCAAACCATATCAAAAAAAATAATTCATATATCAAATTGATCTACCACAATTCAACAAAAAAAACCCAAAATTACTGTTTCAAAAAGTTAAATTATACGCTTCATTAGACATCAACGCAAATATCAACCATGGGGTGGTATGAAAGTTGCATTTTTCTAACCACGACAACATAAAATATATAAAAATATGTAAATGACCGTGATCGTGAGTACACGAGCGGATTATTAGTCAGATAAGCCTAACGAAATTATCCGAAAATTGGTTTTTTAAATTTAATGGTATCTTACAGAATTTTCTTCCATTTCAAGTTTCTACAGCATATGAGTTTAATGACTTTATGAGTTTAATAACATATTATGAGCTCGTTTTTTCATACAAAACATTAAACCAATGTTTCATTAAAACAACCTGTACTTAATTACAGTTCGACAAAAATATTCTTCAGCGTATAAGATTGACCAAGTTAAAGCCGTGTATAAAGGCACCAGGAGTAAGAAGAAAACTGGGAACTACAGACCTATATCGGTTCTGTAAAATCTTTCAAACATTTTTAAAAAACTAATTTGTAACAGATATTCTTGCTTTCTTCGCAAAAATGGCACAATCTCCCACAATCAATTTGGCTTTCTTGAAAAATCTAACACTACAACGGCATCATTTCATGCTATGGCTAAGATTCAAGAATCCCTGGATAAACAACGTCATTCATGTGCTGTTTTTGTAGATATTGCAAATGCATATGATTCAGTAAAACACTGTGTGTTGCTGGAAAAACTAAACCGCTGTGGTATAAGAGAAAAAACAAATACTAGAACTATTTGTTTGCTAGAAACCAATTCGTCGCAGAAGGAAAACTGAAAAGTGAAAACCTTTTTATTACAAAGGGCGTACTTCAAGGAAGTTGATTATCCAGTTTATTGTCTTTAGTTTATATCAACGGCTTGTGCTCCCTCAACAGTAATTCTCATATTCAACTTTACGTAGACAATGCGATACTGATATTCTCAACTGACAAACTATCTGAATCCTGTTTGAGCTTCGTGGGGGCTCTGAACTCACATAACCTAGCTTCCATAATCTTTTATTAGTCTAACATCTTTTTGTTTTTATCTTAGCATACCACTTAAGTGCCCAAAACCAGCCAGAGGCTGAATCTGGATTACACTGACAATTGGGTTAACACTATATTATAATGAAAATTGAATGTCCATTTAAAAAAAAAATGGATCACAAACCGTGTGCAAAAGCGCATTTTTTCTAACGAAACAAACTAAAAATCTCTAGGGTTAAGAAGAAAGTTAATGTAATTGCAAAGTCGCTTACATTTTTTTAATGTACCAAAAAGGTTCCGTATTCTATCAAAATCTAACTCTTAAGGGACAAAGTCTTTAAGCACATATGATTTCATTATAACACCTTACTTATTATTAATATTTCAGTACATAAAAAATATAAATCTGTAAAACAGTTATCCAAAGTCCTTTTCACATATTAGATATCAGATTAAAACACCAATAACATGTCACATTAATATTTTATATGTAACATCATCTAACTCTGTAATAATTGTTAATTACTGCAAAAAAGAGAGAACATCCTATGCGAAAAAAATTTTATTTAATGTTATTGTGTATGATTATCGATCTCATATCATAATATATTTATTTTTTTTTCTTTTTGAATCAATAGAAATTTTTGTTGGTGATACACCTGTTCTGATGAGCATACCGAATGAAAATGAAAATATGTATTTAAATGGAAAAAAAGATACAATAATAAAAATGATGATGATGATGATAGATACGTATTGGGTATACATTTTTTGGTTACATTGCATGTAAAAGAAAATAAGCAACAAAAAATAAATAAAATATGAAGGTATATAAATAAATTTTATACACGTACTCAATATAAAAATGCGTTGTTTGGTCTCATCTGTTGTTAGTGAGTATCTAAATTTTTACTACGTATTTTCATCTGAATTTAAATGCAGAAATATTTATAACGTGATGAAACTTATTTACATGTGTGATAATAATCATCGTACATTCATTTGAAAAAAAAACTTAATTTGAAGAGAATTGAATTTTTGTGGATTCGTTCAAAAATTTATATAATTTACGGTAAATATTTGGAAAATTCAGAAATTTTCAAAAAGTTAACTTTTTCTTCTTACGCACTTGATTATGCGGCATTAAAAAGAATTATTGTAAAATTTTAATTGGTTTTAGATTTGATTTTGCATTTAACTAGATTTTTAAAAGGAAACGCCTGGTCAGCCACATGCTAATAAGAAATGTTAAAAGTTTTTTTCAAGATTAAATTTATAACGACACGTGTCAACCACTAATTTCATTTAATTAAAGTTTGTAATACCCCAAAAAACCGCATATCTATCAAAAACTATCCAATAAAACTTTATCTGGTTAAGAAAAAAAAAATAGGAAATAAAAACAACTTTTACATTCACAAAATATCACATTATACATTTCCATCTAGGACTCTTAAAAAACTTGTATATTAAAAGGAAAAAAAAAACTTTAGCTCAACAAATTTAACAAAATTTATTTGTCATGACAACCTATTTTATTTTCATTACACGTAACTTTATTTTCATAGGAATAGAAGAAAGTTAAATTTTGAAGAAACATTTTTAAGTAAAGATTCAATGTTAACTATACCTTTTCATAATTTTTCCTTCTTAACATTTGTGAAAGTATCATTTCTTATGTATGAATGTATTTTTTTTTATCCTTTTTAAGTATGAATGCTAAAAAGTTTAAATTTCATTCTATGTTATCAATTTCAAGATACAAAAAGTTTTTCTATTTTATTTACTTCCAATATTATATTTTAAATGAGTGGAAAAAAAGCTGAAAAAGCGATCAGTTTAATAAAACCAAGTGCATTTGCAAGCCAAAACCATTGGAGCACCAGTGGAAACATCCTTTTCCACTGGTGTCCACTAGTTTTGAGTTAAGAGTGTATAATATGAATTCGCTGGTTTTCAGGCTGAATGAATTAAGGGGCTTTTTAACTTAAATTGTAACTTTTATGACCACAGATATGAATCACGGAAAGAGCTTTGAGAATTCTTCTACTCAATAGCGCAGCTCATGTAGATGTTTTATCAGTCGACAATTTTAAGAGGAGCTTCAGAGTCTAAGAATAACTTAAATACAGTTAAAGTTATTCGATTAGCGAATTTCGAGCTCACTTCGGCCTGTTTCAGAAAGATAAAGTCTGCATTTAAAAGTCGATCGGCAGACAAAATTTCTCATTATTTATCATTCACCTGAAAATTTTATTTATTTTCATAACAGTCCTTTCAATCGTCATTTAAAAATTAATAGTAAAATAAGTCAAGTGAGGTAAAAAGTAAATACTCTTCATGTGAAATAAATTTTCAAAAAGACTATTCAACTTCAGTTCTTACTCTTATATCACATCTCATTATAATGCTCTTTAAAACGAAATGTAGTATCATGTCCATGTTTCATTAAATTTTACATTTGAAAGGGTCTTCACTATTTTTCATTCATTCTTAAAAATTGTTAAAAAGTTGAACGAGGAATAAAATTGATTCAATTCAATTTTATTTTCGAGTTTAAAAAATTAGATTTAATTTAATGGTACCCACATTTTATTTGTAGTTTAAAATTTCATTTCAAGATAATCACATAATTTTCATCAACTCTAATTCCAAATTTAAATAAACAGAAATATTAAATTCATGAGAAAACAAAAGTATTTTATAATTTACATTTCTTTATACCTTTTGACATAACCTTTTTTCTTAATCTGTTGCTTTTTCCTTAATATTACCATAAAATTCTTTAAATATTTTTTTAAAATATTTGCAATTTAAATTTTCATATTACCATAAGTCATCCACATTTATATGCTTGGGTGCTTTATTTTTCAGATCGTTTGTCGTGTAGTTTTTTTATATTTTATTCTATTAAAGTTCTCATCTTACTATTTAGAGAAGTAAAACATTATTTAAAAGATATCAACATCTCTTATTATTCATATACAGAATAAAATGGAAACGCCTGGTTATTTTAAAAAATTTATCATAAGCTCAATAATAATCATAATCATCGTCAACGTCAACGGGATATTTGATGTTGTATCAGAATATTAAAACTTTTAAAAGGAAAGAGTATCCTTTTATTCATATATAAAAATACTCAAAGGAGTTGTATTCATCTTCTTATTCATTTTTATTCACTTTATTCTTATTATTATTATTTTTTTGCCATTCATGTAAATCAACAATATTATGCGTTTAAGAGGAGAATACTGTAAATAAATTGTTACTATCAGTTTGTTAAAGAATCAGAATAATTTTTTTTATTACAAGCTATTGAATTACAATTCAAGGCGAATGAAAGGTTGGAATAGGGAAATTAATAAGTTTTATAGAAAATTCTCCTTTATCTTATCTTAGATATGCAATTTTCAACCGGTTTTTTCAACGATTTTCAGCACATTGTATTGAATTTGAAGATTTATGTTTCAAAGCTTAACTGTTCATATAAAGCACCCTGTACAATGAAAACACAATTCTAACGAATCAAAACGATGCGAAACATCTCTCCTTCCCATCATTTTGATTATTTAAGACAATGAAAAGATGGTTTTCCGTGTTTGAAAACATTTCCAATTAAAATACACTTTGTATTGAATTTAATTCCCTTTCTCACATTATTAGCTAATTTTCTCATATTTTCTGTTATCTTAAAATGTTTTGACATTTTTCTCAACACCGACAACGACGACGGTTATTAGTTCACTTTGTTATCACATTTTACTCAATTCGATTCTGTAGTTTATTGTTATTTTTCAACAAATACGGAACAGGAAAAGTTTTGCTTGATTGACTCAATTTTTAATCTCTTTTTACTTTGAGATGATATTTTGTTTCGTATTATTTCAGTTTGTGTCTCTTTTGTCATTATTTTTAAAAGGAAATGTTTCAGTTTTATTAAAATCGAAAATAAATTGTCATTTAGACCAAGAAGAGAAAAAAAAAGTAGAATGAGTCACCTTTTTATTGAAGAGTTTCGTGAAAACGTGATAAGGATATTTTATTTTTATTACATAGAGCTGTAAGATTAATTACATTTAATGTTACTATGAAAATACTTTTACTTTTTTGCCATCCAAGTTTTAGAATCCTAACAAAAACGTAGTTACATAAAAAAAAATAACACAAAAGCAAAAACATGTTAAAACAAGTGCAATAAAAGCACGTTGAAGAGTTCTTATTCATTCTTAGTAGTCTCATTTGAATCCTTAAAATCTTGTTGTAAATAAACTCTGCTAAAATTAGTTTCATAGTTTACTTTTTTTACACTTAAAACGGTTTCATGGCATTTGCACAAAAGAATAAGTAGCTTTCATTTGTTTTTATTATTAAATATATGTGCATATTCATAATCATAAGTTCAAAGAAAAAATAACACGAGACAAAAGTTCAACTTAAAAGAGTCATATTTTCTCTTTTATTCAATTTTTTGTTTGAAAGTAGCTTTGGTAAAATTATGTGAATGTTTTTTTGTTTCCTTTGATGTTTTTTAAATGAATTTTTTTTTTCTTTACTTTAAAAAAAAAGCTGGGTTATTTCAATGATGTCCTCAAATATGTTCCAAATACATAAAATTAAAAATGGTGAACCAAAAAATTCCAGCACTTAGCAGCAAAGTTCTACTGAATATTAAACTTCAAAAATAATTTATGTGGTAATTAATCGCAGTACTCTCCGAGAAATCTAAGGGTTTAACTTTTTTGAATTTAATTCAAATGCGAAAGATCTTCAAAATTTAAAAAAGGCTGAACAGTTGTAACGCAAATGTGTGGAGTGTTGGAACCAATGTTTGTAACCCCTTGTCGAGTATTTTAAGTAATTGGTGCTCTTAAGGCAACGATAGTTTGTAACTCGACCCTATAAAGAAATCCAAAATTTTTTAAAATAAAAAATTTAATAAAAATTAATGCACATGCAAAATTAAAAATACTAACCACTGGACGGTTTAGGAACGTACATTGCGATTAAAATTAAGTTTTACAGTTAAATATAAATAACTGTTAATATTTTAAAAGGGAAATTGAAAAAATTCGCCGTTTTGAAAAATTTAAAAAAAAAATTTGCCATTTTTAAATTTTGGAAAAATTAATCATTTTGGATTTTGAGATTTTAGACTTTTCACCGTTTTCAGGATCTGGAGCCCAATCTCTGAGCCTCATGTCAGAGCTAATAAATTATAGTTCATTTAAATAAACTTCTCCACCGAACAAAAAATTTAAGCAATTTTTAAATTTTTTAACCGTTTTTTAACGGTTTTTAGGCTCTGGAGCCCAATTTCAAAACTAATCAGTTATAAATAATCCTGATGAATTCCTAAACGGTTTAAAAATATATAAATTTATTTTGTATTTAACTTTTTTCAAAATTTGAAAAATTAAAAAAACAACCATTAAAAATTCGAGTATTGTTGACATCTAAGTGAAAGACTTTTTGTTGAGATTTGTGCTTACATTTACATGGAATTAGTTCACTATAAGACAAATTGCTGGACAATATTTTACTAAATACGTATCAATTGATGTACTATATAAAAGAAAAATTAAATGAAAAAAATTGGTTCATTTAGTAAGAAAACATATCCAACGATTATTGTCTTGTTAAATCATTTATCTTATTGTTTTCGCGATACTTCAAATATTTTGTTTTCATTTCAATTCATAACTATTTCTCAGTTTGTGAAAGAACCTTAGTACTCTTTCTGTATCTGTATAATGAGAGTAAAATAGTATTTTTTTCATTTTAGCTTATTCAGATGATTTTTTTTTTGTCAAATGACAGAACATTTTATTAAAGTTCTTGTACCGCACATACATGAAAAATTGCCATAAAAACATTAATTATAAGAAAAAAAAATATGTTTTTTCACATATTAGTATTTTAGTATTTGTTCATTTGATTTAGAAAAGGAGATTTCAAAGAAGACAAAAAAAATCTGGGTCACATATGTCGAAGTACCTAAAATAAAAAAAGAGAACGAAAAATTTCATGTTATAAATTCAATTCATTTTTTTATATGCTTAACATACCTTTTTGTGTCCAAAAAAATAGGGATTAGAAGTTTATTAACAAATCTTTAGATCTTGTTTTTTTTTTCTTTGTATTATTATTTCACTTTATTTAACTTCAGAACACCATTTAGTTTCATTTTGTTTTCAGATCAGAGATCAGAACGCGACAAGGTGATGACAATGATTGACTTTTTGTTTGTTTATTACCATTATATTTCATTGTATATGTGACCAAGTTTTTTATACATTTGTTTCTGTTTTTTGTGAAGATCCTTTGTCTCCATTTACAATACACGTTTTTTTTCAAATATCTAACGTGCTTTGAACATAAAATTGGAAAAAAAATGTGCTGATAAAATAGATTTTTTTTTGGTTTCGTGTTTTTTTTTATTATGTGACTGATTTTCTGTTTCTCATTGTGATTATAATGATTTGCTTTTTCAAAGATAAACGATTATTATCCATTAGAAAATAACATAAATGAATCGTAATGTTGTTCAGCAGACTGAGAAATTCAATTTGATTTGTAATTTGAAAAAGTATGAAAGAGTTCTTCAACTTCAGCTCTTAATTTCGGTAATTTTTGGCTTCACTGTTCATTTCATCTCATCAGACCGACAAAGTATTAGCATTTTTAATTGAGAAAAGCTAACATTGAATAATAATTTTTGACAGATATAAAAAATGCGAGTGTTGTGGGAACTCGGTCAATGTTAAAGTTTCATTAAACGGTGAAACACACTTGTGTTCGTCGTTCACGTCCACGTTCCTTTTTTAACTGTTCAAGACACCTAATTTGTTTAAAAAGTTCGAATAGTAATTTGTATCACATTATAGTTAAATGTGGGTTTAAGCACTAATGTCAGCTATCAATCAATTGGTGGTATCACATGGTTCCTCTTGTAATTTTCTGTGAATGACAAAAAACCGAGAAAATTCAATATTAAAAATTCCTGTTTTAATTACAACATTACAATAACATTTTTCGGCAATACCATAAAGAATTTTTTAATTTTCATTCATTTCTCGTTGGTTGTCCGTTTCCTTTTATTTTTTGGTAAATCGTTAAAAAAATCATCAAACACGTTCGGCTTCAATAAATGACGCGCATATTGACTACATAGAAATTGATTTGGAACATGGAAAAAAATATGATTAATTACCTTTCAAAATTGGTGTATTCTATTTACGTTTTAATCTTAGAGTATTATCTCATCATTATTTTCATATTATTTAGAGTGGATTTAGTTTATTAATTTTTTTTTTACTTCTTCTGCGAAATATTTATTTGGGTATTTGAAAACTGTGCAATTTGTGATTAAGGATTGTTTTCCGCATTTATTTGTATAAAAGGAAGCAAATATACCACAAAATACCAGTAATGTCATTTTGTCTGATCTTTTTCAAACAAAAAAAAAATTATATACATTAGACAAAAAATTTAACCTTCATCTTCTAAAATCCAACCAAGCTCAAACATGCGTAAAAAAATGATAACGAAAAATGCCGACGAACAAAATTTAAATAACAACGTGTTCAT
Organism: Culicoides sonorensis; assembly: GCA_900002565.1. Lineage (NCBI taxonomy): Eukaryota > Metazoa > Arthropoda > Insecta > Diptera > Ceratopogonidae > Culicoides > Culicoides sonorensis. The sequence goes on from LN483590.1 coordinate 231,659, forward strand.
TTCTGGTTTGCGCTCCAATTACGTGGATTAGGGTTTTTTTTGTGTGCTATCCTTTAAAAAGACAAAACAAATGTTTAAATAAAATGTACATGCAGAAACATAATACCGATTAAGGAAAAGTAGGTAAGGTATTGTTCATAAATTCCCTTTTTTATTTATATCATTTTTTTTCATTCATTTTTGGTTGTAATCTTTTGTTAAATGACTTTATTTGAATTAAACATGATAAAAAAGAACTAGATAATTTTTTAGGTATTGTTACGAACAAGTGGAATTAAATATTTTTTTTTGTTGTTAAAGATTAAAAAACGTAAGATAAAAAATGGCTGAGTCGATAAACGAATTATGCATCATTTATATTTTTTGAATCAGCAACGAAGAGTTTGATAGCATACGCCAAAGCACTACAATTGGACCTTAGTGGACCCTGGCTTCCAAAGCAGTGTGTGATTTAAGATTTTTCCAGAAAGAGGTTACAAAGTCCTAATGTTTTCCATTTTTGGCACATTTCTAAAAAATGCCGGTATTGTGGGCAGTCATGCTGTCCGTCTGTGCCAATTATTGAAAAATTGATGCCAATCATTGAAAAAATTTCACCATTCATTGAAAAATGTCACCATTTATTGAAAAAATTTCACCATTCATTGAAAAATGTCACCACTCATTGAAAAAATTTTACCATTCATTGAAAACTGTCACCATTCATTGAAAAAATTTCACCATTCATTGAAAAATGTCACCAATCATTAAAAAAATTACGCTAATCATTAAAAAGGTCACCAATCATTGGAAAAATTTCGCCAATCATTAAAAAATGTCGCCAATCATTGAAAAAATGTCACCATTCATTGATAAATGTCACCATTCATTGAAAAAGTGTCGCAAATCATTCAAAAACGTCGCTTGACCAATTTGGTTGACATTGTTAATAAATTGGCGAATTCAATGCATAGAAATGCGCTCGTGTATATCGTTCACAATCACGTTTAAAAATTTTTATTCTTTGCTTTTCCTGTTTTTTACAAAAAAAAAAAATTGTGTATTAAAGTATCTGTGAATGAGCTCAGAAAAATTCGTAAAAAACATTTTCAACCGAAGAGATATAAAAAAAATGAGGAAATATTGAAAAGACAAAATTTTCTCTTTTATTTTCAACTGAAATTTCATATGTCACAACAAACTGCTCTCCTATTTCATGGTTTATTTCTTGTTATCTTTCACATATTGAAATATTTTGAAATCAACTTTAATCTGATGAACATTTTGTTGAAATACATGTTATTTTCATCTTCTTTTGTACTCTCTGTGTGTTTTATTCATTCAAGGACAGTAGCTCAGCAGAAAAAAAACAGGTACATAAAAAATATTTATATAAAGAATTCAGAAGAAAAAAAAAATAAACCTGAACTATAGCAACACAAACGAAGACAATAATACTGGCAAATAAATATAACAGGAAATATTAACTCACTTTATCGGTCGTAAATTTACTTTAGAAGATATTTTTTCTAGTATTTTGACAAATAATTTTCCTTTCTTATATTTATATTTCATTTCGTCATTGTACAATATTTTCATAAAGTTTCAAAGCAATATTTTGTTAGTTGGAACGAAAACTTTTCCTCTGACTTTAAAAGTGTTACAAGATACATAATAAATATATTATAATACAAAATAAAAACATGAAAAACTTGATTATATCGTTAATAAAGTAAATAAACATCTGTTACAAATTCCTTAACAACATTATCCCGATTTCCGTTTATATTTTCAACTTTTTTTTCATCTTTCTGTTGTTGTTTGTCGATTGTACTCGCTTGTAAATATTTTTAAATTAATAATAAATTATTTTTCAGTTTGTTTGTTTATTTACTCGTTTTGCTTTATGATATTCAAATGTCATAAAAAAAAACACTTAATTTAAAATGGAGACGACCGGTTGTTAGCTCATTTAATGATTATTTTACATTCAAGATTCTAAAAAGATTAGTAAATTATCATTATAAAATATCTTGAATCACTTTATTATTAAAATAAAATAATAATATTATCAATGTCATATGACACAAGTGCCTTCGAGCAATAAATTCTAATTTATTTTCAAAATATCGGGTGTTACTTTTTCCATTGTGTTAAACTGTGTGAAGAAGTTTTAATATGATTTTCAAATAAATTCATAGAAAATTAGTACTGTTGTGTTTAATTGTGGAATGTGTGTTTAAAATCGAAATAAGGTTTTTATTACAAATAGGGGAAAAATAGTAAACAAAATAATTTAGTTAAAAGTTAAATAAGTACGTACATTTGGTGTATGAAAACATTTGTTTTGATTCACAGCTATAGAATATTTTTCAGTGAATTTTTTTTCTTGGCATTTAAGGTGATATCTTTCGTATAAATGTGTTAACTTGATACTTGTGCTATAATAAATATTGTGTCTTCATTGTTTTCTCATGCCTTAACTTGCCTTTTTTTTAAATGTATTTTCTGTTAGATTGGGAAAAAACGACTAGAGTGCCAATTATTATTGTCATTTTGCAGTCTGCTTCTTTGATGGGACCAGGTCCGTTTTCTTCAGTTAAATTGAAGCACAATCAACCCACTTAGAAGCCATAAAATTAGTTTGAAAGCCCTGTCAATGTGAAATTATGTCATTTACCGAAATTGCGCTTATGGTTATCCTTCACATCGATTGTAACATTTACTTCCCTCTTTGTTATTCTTCTTTTGATGGGATATGCTGCTGATGAAGCAATAATAATAAACTCAATTTTGTATATTTTTTTTTACTCTGCCTATAAACATGAAGATGTGATGGTGTTTAATAGAGGAAATAAATTGCTGATGGCTGATTCTAATCATATTACTCTGAAAAGCATACATGAAAATAAAAAAAAAACAGAAGAGTAAGAGTTTGGAATTTTGCGTTGCCATCTAAAGCTCATATTTGACATCACTGTATTATTCTATCATTTAACATTATTTCTACACCATTATTATTATTATTTTTAACATTGACATGTCATGAACTGTAATTTTTGATAAATACACATTTATTTTACTTGTGTGTAACATGATGATATTATAATTTTTGAAGCAAAACAATTCATTTTCCAAAGTGTAACGAAATATTTTCCATTAAGATTAAAATATAAAGTAAGTGCATGAAAAGTATATCAAATATTGAACACGAGGAGTGTGGAGTAAAAATAAATGCCTGTAAGCAAAATTATTGATTAAGTGCACACACACACACACACACACAAACACACACTTTGTTCTGGTGTCATGCAAAATCTATTTCTACATTACATTTCTAGTTCAAAAATATGAAATTTGAATCTTAATGGAAAAATATGTATTGATTTCATTTTGTTTTGTCCTTCAGGGGTTTTTTTATGGAAAAAATCTTTTGATTTCAAATTAATTGAAATGACATGAGATTCAATTTTATGATGGGCAAATGACATATTTACAATTGTTGGTGATTCGAATTTAATGAACTTACTCTGGCGAATTCTCAACTATTTTCACACAAGTTCCCATTAGATTCCATTAGTTAATTGCATTCAACTTTAAAGTGCACTCATATGTAAAATTTTAAAATCTAAAGTGGTTGGAAATCAAACTGACAAATTGCACTTATAATATTTACCTGACTAAATTATTATATCAAACAAACTTTATTCATATCTTGTGATTTTAAACAAATTTACCATAACTCACAACTTTGAGAAATATCTTGAATTTTGGAAAATTCTTCCATAATTTTATTAAATTATTTTGAAAATTGTTTTTTCTAAGAAACTGACTTAAATAAATTTTCTGATGTTTTTCTTATCAAAACATTATTTGAATAAGAATTTTTCATTTTATTATGATATTTTTTAAGACTTTTGTAAAGTTTACATTCAATTTAAAGGAATGTTTTTTCAATTTTTTCAATTTTTTGAGTTTTGAAATAAATACAATATTTAAAAAATGTCTAAAAACTTGAAATCTGAATATAACTATTCAGAAACTTATTTTTTATTTAGCGTATACCACATTATGCTTAAAAATGGTATTACATGACAACGAATTACAAATTCAGAGCACAAAGCCATGTTATGACCGACGGTGTTAAGTTCCTCAAATCAATTATCGTGCCTTCGAACTAAAGAGATTCATTTAAACTATTGACTTATTGTCTGATTAGGATGACCGCAAACACAGGAAGAGCCCTCCACGTATCCTCATTTCCTCATTGTTACTTTGCAACGACCATGATTCGATCTCAGTCTGTTCAAACTACACCATGCCTTACGTGGTAATAAGAATTCTGATGTACGCTCTGTAATTCCGTCAAACAATGGGCTGCTGACTGAGGGTGTGTTTTCAGGTTGCCAGTTGGTTCTTCTGCCAAAACAAGAGGATTACGAGATTTTAGGCGTTTCCGTGGTTGTTGTTGTTAGTCACCAAAAAGAGGAGCATCTGGACAGCTAAATGTCTTTAAAAATTATTTCAAAAGCGACTCTTTGCGACGAACATGAGGTGAGCTAATGTTGCACAGAACAAGAAGCCAATCCATTAGTGTCGATTTGAGAATTCCGGATATCAATCTCATTGTGGTGTTCAGCTCTACATCAATCATCTTGGCATGAGCACTGTAAAGCCATACATAAGAACAATACTCAGCATTAGAATAAAAAAGCGAAAGACTGGAAATTCGCAAACAGTTAGCATTCGCTCCCCAAGATGTTCCAGCTAGTTTACGTATCAAGTTGTGTCGTGTGCTGACTTTCGATTCTAAATATTATCAAGTGTGGTTTGTAAGTCAGACGACATTGCATATTCTTTCCAGCACAAGAATATTGATTTGTTAAACTGTTGCTCCTGACAGAGTATACTAAGAATTGGGGATTGAAACCCATTGTGACGAAAACAGAATCCTCGATTTTTTATCTCAATAACAGACAATCATTAGTTGAACATAAAGTTCAGTTTGACGGGGAAATCTTACGACACAACAGCACTCCAAGATACTTAGGTGTTTTTCTAGACCGCACCTTGACTTACAAACTATTCAAAAATGATGAAAAAAAATACTTTTTTTTAGTATAAAAAATCGACTAGTAACAATAAATCGGGTAAAAAATGTAAACAGTTACTAAAAGATTTAATTTTTTTTTCCATTAAAGAGTCCATTAAATTTAATTCATTACAAATACAGTTTTACATTCCGCTCTATTTTTCTCTTGAAATAAAAAAAAAACTTTTTATAAATCACTTGAAATTTTAATTTAAGTAAATTTTTTTTACAGTTGAATTTTATTGTTGTTTTCAATATTGTATTTATGGTTATTGAATTTCAAAGATGATAAAGTGCAGGAAAATACAGCAATAAAAGCATTTTAAAAGAGATAAATAAATTTCAATGCATTCAATTTGAATGATTTTGTAAAGTGTATTTTTTTGACAATACTTAATTTTTGTTTTTAACATTTTAATATTATTTTTATTTGATTACTTTTAGCAAATTTTAATTTAAAATATTTTTTATTAAAAAGCTTTTTTTTGCTTACTCAGCATTATCGGTGTTTTTAGAAGTTTTAATTTGAAAGCAATATTTTAAACCCTGCGTTTTCAAATAACAAAATCCATTATTATTTTTTTACGTTGATATTATAATCTTAATCTTATATGTTCAAAATCATTTTATGTATAATCTTCTTTGTATATTTTTCATTTTTAGGATAAAAGAAAAATATGTGTATTAAAAGTTTAGGATGAAAATATTTGGCAAATACATATTTGGTTTATCCAAAATAATATAAATCCACTTATAAGACTTCATATTTACATTTTCTTCTAATGATCGTCATAAGCTGATGTTTAATATTTAACTTTAATAGGATGGTTTTTCAAGTTTGTTTTCAGAATAATTTTTAGGTAATTATTTTTTTTACAAAAGGAAAACTGAGATGTAGAATTTGCCAGGAATGGAACTCGGCGGAACGGTATACTTACTCTACTTTACACCTTGTTCTTCCTCATGTTGAGCAAAGTCGATATAAAAAATTTCTCCATCTAGAACGTCGGATTGCAATTGGTTTCAGTACCCCCAGGATATTAAATTGTGCCTCACTTGTTACTCTGATCGAGTTGGCATTAGAGAGTGTGGAGCGTCACCAGGTGTTCCTTGTGGGTTTTATACAAGGGCCTGGTGGCAAACTTCTGAAGGAGCTTTTCGTAAGTTATGCCCAATATAACAAAATTTTCTTCTACGTATCACCACATTTATGTTTTGCATCTCGGCTTTTCTCAGCAGTTCCTCATTCGAAATTCTATTCGGCCAGTTAAATGGTATAGTGCATTTTAAACTTAATTGAAATATTTAAAACTTCTTCCACAAATAATTTTCTTGGCATATTTTAGGCTCAAATTTTCAAAAAATTTCAAATGTAACGATTCAAATATTTCCAATTTCAAAATATATGAGACTTGAGACGTACATGGCGAAATAAGTAATCGTTTTAGTCTAACACAACAAAAATGTTTTAATTCAAATGAAAATAAATTTCCCAGGAGTAATTTTTTTCTCGTAAGTATACCAGAAAATGTAAAAAAAATTTTAACAAGTAAAAAAGGCAACTGTATCGAAAACACAGCAAAAAACGAAAGAAATTATCTCTTTAACGTGGTGAACCAACATTTTAATGCTGATACTGCCATGCATGAATTTGAAACACAAACTTGCACTCAAAATTTTTTTTGGCTTTAATTTTAAATTGAAAATAGTCTATTTACCTTTATGATTCCTTGTTTTCCTTATTTTTCATGCATAAAAGATTTATTTTTGCCAGTTGTTTACCGGACAAATTCATGCGTTTTTTCATTCAATTTCTTCTTTCCAACATACATTTTATCTAGCAAAAATATAAATTTAATGTGTTTTTCTTATCGTTTTTTTTTGTGCTATAATATTTTTGTTGGCAAGCAACATTCTATGAAATTGAACGTGATTTTGTGGTAATTTAACTAATTTAAATTTGTGTCTAGTTTCAAGTTTTTCTCTGTCGTAGACATATAAATATAACTTATATGGACAGGTGAGTTAAAATTTATATATGTGCAGAATGAGAGAAGAGAATGTATTTTAGTAAATTTTAACCGATATTACGTGCTTGATTTATATTTGTGTTAGAGCTAGGAAAACATTTTACGGAAAAACAAGCAAAAATGAATATAAAATAATGACGAGGAAGGTATTAAAAAGTTTTGCAAGACAAACTTTAGAATGGATTTTAGTTTTATCATGTGTACACGTTTTAAGAGTGTAATATAAGAAAGATAATTTTAACTTGTTGATCACATCTTTTCTTTAAAGTACAATTTTATGAAATGAACATCTAATGTTGTGAATGTTCAATTTAATTACAGTAAACTTGCATTGTTTAAATATAAAAGTTAAATATTAAAATTAAAATTAAATATTTCTTTTTTTATTTTTTCAGATAAATCGACAATTTATGATGATTTTATGGTAAGTTTCAATTTTGTGATTGAATTGTTGTATGATTTACACAACTGGTAATATGACATGTATGTTATGATAGCGAACTAGCCAGGAATCGAACGCAGATTCCCAAGATCACCTCAGCCACTTTATATTTTGGGCTTTTTGTAATCCATAGACATCATTCTGTATGTACTTGTGTTGTCTTATCCTAATTAATGAGTATATTGCCTTTTTCTCGAATAGTTATAGTACTATGGATGATTCAGACATATGACAATTTTATGTAGCGTACTTTTGGTAGAGCAACCATGAGCACCATTCAAAGCTGCTTAACCTAGTCGAACAAGCAACTGTGTGTTAAACCACTGCGCCAACGGTACGCTCTGACATGTAAACACAGCTTCAAATTCTTTCCTCATTTTCATTATTATCAATAGACACATTAATTTGTATGTTAAGACTGTTTTAACGTAGGGAGAAAAACAGTGCCCTGGGAAGTAATTCAAATAATGTTGACCATTATTTTTTTTTTATAATACTTTTATATTTAGTCAAATCGAAAAGTGTTTGTAAATGAAAACGCCGCTACAGCCTTTCTGGGGCTTCCTGGACCTACAGTTTCTTCTGAAACTATATTTTATTTTTGTTGGCCGAGGAGCTCGCGTAAAAAAAATTAGGGTGTCCATATAAAAAAATAGGGTTGCCATACAACTTTTAGTGAAAATGCAAAAAATTTCCACGAATTTTCCGGAAAATTGGGGAAAAAAATATATTTTCAGAATCCCCTCAACCTAAGCTACAACTTTGCCGAAGGCACCAAAGACCTAACACGAACATGAAAAAATTTTTTTTTTTACATACACATGAATTCTCTTAACAGAATGTGGATACATCGACTTAAAAACTAGAATTGTTGTAAAATAATCTAACATTGAATAAAACTAAAAAGTAATAAATAAAAAAAATATAAAAAAAATCAAATGAAAACAAAGCTCGAGCTATTTCTTAGGAAGTTATTAACTTCTAAAATAAACTTTTATGAGAGGGGGATGGCTAACTAAAAAGTGAAAAACAAGAAGTTTTCTAGCAAAATTAAGTCTTTGAGATTAAAAACAAATTTCTTAAAAGTTGAATTTTGAGTATTAACTGGAAACAATTTTTTTTAAGAATAACTTTGGCCCTCACTCACAAAACTGATAGATTAGTGGCTGTGTTTAGTCAGTAAAGAAAAACTGAAATAAAAATTCAACTTTTAACAAATTTGTTTTTAATCTCAAAGACTTAATTTTGCTAGAAAACTTCTTGTTTTTCACTTTTTAGTTAGCCATCCCCCTCTCATAAAAGTTTATTTTAGAAGTTAATAACTTCCTAAGAAATAGCTCGATCTTTGTTTTCATTTGATTTTTTTTATATTCTTTTTTTATATCAACTTTTTCTTATCTCACTTAGCACAGCATCTTGTTATGAAAAAATGACACCTTGTGTTATACCTTGACTTTTTCAATTTATTTTGATTTAATGGACGTCAATTATAATAAATGATTGACATCTCCTCCAGCTATTCTTACTTGCTCGTTTTTATCTTCATAATGATCATTCATGTTTTATTTTATCATTATTGTCAAAATCAGCAGACAGTAAAATAATAAAAAATAACAACAACAATGAAAACAAGTGTAATAATCATGTAAGAACTTCATCGGACAAATGTCTGTAATTTTATATTGTTTACCATTTTTTATTAATAACATTTGATGGGCAAACAAATCATTAAGATTCACTTTAAAGATAAGGAAAAAGTTCGAAAACTTAAATAAAAGGGAAATATTTTAAGTCAATCAACTCAACTTTATCAACTTAATTACTCAATTCAACTTTAAAGCCGTATTATCTGGATTTAAGAGCATGCAAATTGGCATTAAATTAGTAGAGAACGATTATTAAATTTATGAACGTAATTGAATCAAAACCAATTCAGACCAAAGCTTAAAACATATTTCTTGAGAAATTAAATACATTCATAATAATAATATCATAAGCATTTGATGAGACGAAAAATTCCAAGAAAAAATGAATACAATGTTGAAACATGTGTTATGAAAATGCCTTTGTTAGGATTTACAAACAGGGAAAAAACATATTTATGTCAGACAAAATTATAAAATAGGTATTAGGAAATTAAACTTTAACCATGATATGTTCAACTAAAGCGCAGTTTCCCAGTTGGTTTCACGCTCATCATATTGAAAAATATTTTTATTTTCAATATTTTTAAATAATATTTGATAGTCAAAAGTCATATGACTGGTCACTGCCAAACACTTTCCAAAAAATGTACATTTTTCTAAGAAATCTTTAAAAAGAGTCTATCGTGGTACTTTAAATTAGGCAAACCATTTGCGCACTTTTGGGCGTGACAATTCTGATTTTTGAATCAATGTAACGATTTGCGAAAACAGCTAAAAAATAGAAAGCCAGGGTAAAAGTCGTTGAATGTCAAGCGAGGGTGTCCTTGGGGTCCGAAAAATTCCTACTCGAGGCTGACAAAGTCGTTGATGAGGTCGTTAATAACTTCAGTCCCGCTTTTTGCTTTCAAATCCCAATTTTTTATTTCACTAGTCCCGATTTTTCATCAAAAGTATCTGGTATGCCTACTTTAAATATTTCTGTAGCAACTTTTTAACATAACAATGCCTTTTTATGATATGCAAAAATGTATGTCAAATATCAAAAAAAAAGTTTTCCATCAGGTTTTGGTGTTTCATTTTTTTTTTCTAGTATAATTGATTTACAAAATTTCGACTGAGTTTATAAAATTTGAATATCGGGTTAATTTTTTTTGCTGTACATGATTTTGGACGCGATTTCTTTTCGTCTTAAAATAACTGGATCTCGTGGATCTTGAATTGAAAACACGATAAACATTTTTGATTTTTGTATTTTTAAGACCATTTTTAAATTTTTAATAAAATAGATCTCAAGAATCAATTTTTATGATAGTCTGGTTCAAAAAAATCACTCATTTTGTTCTACAAAGTTGTTGCTCGTAATATAAGCTACAAAAATGTCTTTGACCACTTTTTCGGTTTTCGTACAAAAATATTGAGAAATCATCCAAAAACTGTTCTAATTGAGTTGAGCATTTTGAGAATGGCAAATACATGAAAATCGTTGAAAATAGAAACATGGGTGCATAGACCAACTCCTTGAAGACCCCATTGCATACCATTATCATGGATTAAAGTCATTGTTTAAGAACAACAAATCCATTGATTTTTCACTCAATTAAGCTCACAATTGATCTACTTGGCGATTTTTTTCCTTCATAAAGTTAAATGTAAATATCAGTAATCCAGTGATTTTGTGTAACAGCGCAGCTACATATAAATCCGGATTTTTCACACTTTTATTGAGCTTTTTAAAATAAAAAAATATAAATAAAATTCTTTTTGTTCGCATTGTTCGCATATAAATAACTCTTTTGTATTTTGTCACAATAGATTAACAGTTTATGGGTGGGTGCGTTTCTCGATAACAAAAAATTAAAAAAAAAAAATTTAAAATAAGATTTTATACAAATCATTAAATAACTGTGACACGATGAAAAACGACATTTTAAAAGGAATGTCAATTTTAATCGATATTTAAGCTTTATATGGAAAATTTTACCATAAACAAATCTCTCAATTTTTAAGTGCATTTTCAATGAAAAAATGCGATCCATGCCCTGTAAACCTGAAACCGTTTGCAATTAGAATCATTGTCAACTTACAGTGTTTTGTTAGTCAATGTCATAGTAGTAGTTATAAATGTAGATTGTAATTCAAATTCAACAGATACTTGATTTTTTAATAGCTTTTTTAAATACCTATTGACGAGCAAAAATTGCATGCTGTTGACTAATTAGTGTGAATTGTTGAAAACCAAAATAAAGCGTTTTTTACTTTTTTAAGTGTATTTCTTTTAAAAAATCGTCTTTTGACAAACGGTTTGTATGCTGTGTCTATGTCGGTCAAATTAGTGCAAATAGTGAATATGAGAAAGGTCAGGTCTGAAGTGTTGACAACAGCTCTGGTTTAACTATAATTTGAGGGAATACTTACATTTGCCCAATACCCTTGGCATTACAAGTTTTTTGAAAATATTTTCATATAAAATCATACTCTGTTTTCAATTAACTCGACATGCACTTTCCTAAATCTAGTCAAGTACATAATATCATATAAATAATTCACTGTGCAGTGTCATGATAAAAAATTGCGGTTGATTAAGTCAATTCAGTTGACAAATCATTATCCCGCACAAAAAACTGGGTTCTTTTATTAGTTTCTTTTGTAATATTTTGAGTACAATTCACATTGGAAAAAAGCGATATTGTTAACATTTTGTATTGATCATTTTTCTTGGTTGACAATTGAAATAAAAAAAAAAGTTATAAAAATGGTAGTTATTACAGACTAAAGGTCTCATTTTTTTTCTTCTTGGATTTCAAAAGATTATGTATTTCTATTGAATTTCAAGCAAAATTAAATATATTAAGAAGAAGAAAAAATGTTATAAAACATAAAAAGGAAAATGTATGACAAGCCATAAGCTGATTATCGATTATATCTTGGTTCATCCAGATACTTTGTAAATAATTGTATGTTTATGAGCAAATGTGTCCTTTTTCTGTCATTTACTACATGTTACAAATCTATTGATTACCATTAGTTTGTCTAGTCCCTTTTTATTATTATACGCGTTATTGCTTACTTTTCCCTCTCTAAAACGATACTTTTATTTTCTTTAAGGATTTTCAGTACAATTCTAACGAGAGTATTAGCTATTATATTTTTAATAGGATGAGGAACCATTAGCAAAAAAAAAGATTTAGTTTTAAATAAAATCATTAAATTGATTGGTTAAATTAAAATAAAAAAATATTAAAACATTTAACTTTTAGAGTCTATTTCATTTTACATTATTTTTCATCTCCATTTGAATGTCCCAAAAAAAACAAGAATACACTTTTAAATAATAGATTTTTGATCTGCAGCACTGATGTACGCTTTTATCTTACAGTGTATTAAAATATTTTAAATTAGCATGAAATTGTAGCTAAAACCAGATCAAATAGAATTTTAACCCATTTTTCTGCTCAAAGAAATAAAAAATGATTCGAGGAAAAAAAAAGTTGAATTATTTAGGAGTAAAATATGGTTGACGCCTATCTAACTCTGATTTTTAGTTTATCAAGCTAATACAAAACAAGAAAAACATTAAAAGACCAGATGACAACAGTTTGAATCATTCTACAATTCAATGATTTTCAAGGAAAAAAAAAGAATAAAATAAAAGAAGACATACAATGTGATTGCCTTTTTCATTTCAAAGCTGTATTTCCCCCTTTTTTTGTGTGTGAATCTTAAAAATAACACTAAAAATACATTTCAAATACAAAATAAGCACGATGATGATGATGATGGAGGATAAAAGAAAAGTGATATAAATTGAGTGTAAAATAAACAATGTATTGTTTCTCTTTTGGCTCATCCAATGTGCCACATTATATTAAATTGAACACAGAGAATACACACAGACACGCGTGAATGAATATTCGGTCAAATTTAGTCAAAATTTTCAACTCAATCTATGAAATTTTTAGCTCAGATAATGTAAAAGCAAAAAAAAGCAAGAACGTAAAATCAAAAGAGACAAAAAATAACATGGCTTTAAAATTTAGTTCAATTTGTTTTTTGTGTTCCGTCATTTTTCATTGTCTTCGTTTTTTTTATTTTATTTTATTTTATTTTCTGATGGTGCGTTATATTGATTTCATTTTAGTTTAAAAGTGTGAACATAAACTTTTCATTATGATAACACAATTTTTGAGGCAAATCCGGAGATGGTTTAATGATGTATGTTCAGTAAAACCAGGAAATCAGAAAATTTCATCAATATAACGATGTGAACAATGATTGGAAATTTATGTTTTATATTTTTGCGTCGTTTTTCTGTAATAGAATGATTTTGATTTCATTATTTTTTACTTAGTCAATACGCAGGATATTTTGATAAGCGCTATGTTAAGAAAACTCAGCAAAAAAAAAAATTTCTAAACTAGTCAAAATAGTAAAGATTCTAGAAGATTCATCAGAAAAGGCAAACGTGACCTTGATTTACATCTTTTTCTGTTGAAGAAGTTAAGCACTTCTGCTATCTTGGTACACTCTAAAACAAAAACCAGTGGGGTTTCCCACTGGTAACCAGTGGGACATTTGAACCAGTGGGAAACCAGTGGGACCAGTGGGTCCAGTGGGAGACCAGTGGGGCACCAGTGGGAAACCAAAAACCAGTGGGGCTAGTGGGAGACCAGTGAGGCCAGTGGGACCAGTGGGGCCAGTGGGACCAGTGGGAAACCAGTAGGAGATCAGTGGGACCAGTGGGAAACCAGTGGGAGACCAGTGGGACCGCCAAAAAGCTCCAAAATATTAATTTAATCCATTTTTTTTTCTATTTAAATCAAATTTTTTTCAAAAAGTAATTTTTTTGATTTTTTTTTGTAAAAGTAATTTTTTTTTTAAATTTTTGAAAGTGAATAAAAAAACATTTGAATAAATTAATTTTTTGCAGCTTTTGATGTTCCCACTGGCCTCCCACTGATTTCCCAGTGGTCCCACTTGCTCCACTGGTGTCTCACTGGTCTCCCACTTGTTCCCACTGGCCTGTCTCACTGGTTTTTGTTTGAGTGTGTATGATGCTCGACACGCATTTGATATACAAAAATCACTGTGACATGATTGCGTTGAAGATGAGTGGGCAATGGGAGCTTTATTCAAAGTGAAAAATTTTGTTCCCCGGGATGTCTTTCTCAAAAATTATTTTGCGTGAGTGCACAGTCATTTACTGTTTATGGTGTTCAACCGAATGTTCATCTAAAGCCGTTACATAAATAGCCTTTTACGGGCTCTTTAAATTGTTTATTGCTTCCCTCAATTGCTCACACAATCGAATTGTTCAGTACTCACGCCAAGGGAATTCTGCCTGTGAAAGCTCTTATGTGTCATAATCAACTTATTTTTAATTCTAGTATTTCCAGACTGAGAGATGACTTTATGAGCTGATTCAAAAAAATGTTTTGACAATTATGGGAATTAGACATATGGCTTTTGTGGGTCCTTCTTACTTCAACAAACTGCTACTTTCTGTGAGACTGATGAGTAACACTTAAGAATTTCTGAGAGTGATTAAAGAATATTTGACTGTATCTTGACTTACAGTGGATCCACCTCTGAGTCACCCCCTGGATTTAGGATTCTACGAATTATCTGTATGAATTGATTATCCGCCCCAACAAGAGACTGAATTTATGTTAAATTTAAAAAATTTAGACTTTGATAGTTTTAGAAAATTCGATAAATTTGAAGCTTTTTACAGTAATTTTTTTAAGATGACAGACAAAAGTCGCAACAATACGCGCATTTTCTATTTCAAATCAACTAGAAATGTGCTTAAAACTTATTCTTTAGATTTCAAAAGAAAAATACAAAACTTTTATCATTATAATTTATTTAAATTCTGAGTTCACTTTTTTCCTCATTTATTCATTATAATAAAGAAATTTTCTTTAAAATTTGCACATTCTATCTAAAGTTTCATGCAAGGAAAACAAAAATGTAAAACATTCAGCAGTTTTTATGCAAAAAAAAAATAAATGAAAAAAATAAACAAAGAAAAAGTAAATATACATATAAGAAACTTATAAAATGAATACACTTTCAGTACACACAATGGTAAAAAATACAATTATATATTTAATTTATTAAGTCAACGCAATTGTGTGTGTTTTCTTGTGAATATTCTATGATATCACTCTGTGGTTTTTCTTTATTTGTGCTTATTTGTGGTTTAATATACTTCACTTTTTTTGTGTTGTAATTCCTCTTTTTCTCAATTTAATATTGGTATGAAACTTATTTTATTTTATTATGCTTATGTTATTGCTTGAAGAAATGTTCAAAAAGGAAAGCAAGATGTGGTTTTGTTGTTAATGTTTTTGATGTAATTGAGACTAATTGAAGTGAAAATAAATACATAAAAAAATTTAATAAACTTTTTCTTGTTGTTTATTTATTGTTTTTTTTTTCTTTGCAGCTGAGCTTAGACTAATGAAATTAAAATTGATAATGTGATTTGCGTGGTTTGTTTTTTTATTTTATTTCTCATTTTCTCATTAAATTCCCTGTGGATGTTGAAGGAAATTGCTTCATATTCAAAATTTTAAAGTTTCGTAGATTTGTCATTATTTATGTTATTTGAAAATGAAAATTGCATTTCGATGAACTATTTTGGAGAAGTGACAGAATGATGCAGTGACTTAAAGATAGAGTAGCAAAAGGAAAAAGTGACATTTATAGTGTGGACCTCATCTTTTTGCACTCCAATACCTCAACAATAAGAGTTTAAGACCTCGAAGCATAAAATGAAATTTTTTTCACACAGAATTTTTTTGATGCTCCGTCACTCCGTCACTCTGACACTTTAACACTGATAGCTATTCATAACTCCGGAATGGTCCATCGGAGTAAGGTCGGTTTTTTTTTTGTTCGACAGAGGAGGTCTTATGGATTATTTATAACTCATTAGTTTTGAGTTTGGGCTCAAAGGTTGGGCTCCAGATCCTGTAGAGCCTAAAAAACCATTAAAAATTTTAAAAAATTGCTAATTTGTTTTGTTGGATGGAGAAGTTTACTAAAATGAACTTTAACTCATTAGCTCTTAGATAAGGCTCAGGGATCGGGCTCAAGGATTGGGCTCTAGAATTAGGCTCCAGAGCCTGAAAATGGTAAAAGCCCAAAATGTCCGATTTTCAAATTTTTTCAAAATGGCGGATTTTTTTTTAATAAAATTTTCAAAGTGGCGGTTTTAGTTATATTCAAAATGGTGGTTATTTTCAAAATGTCGGTTAATTTCAAAATTAATGTTATTCAATGAAACGAGTCCCATAGAAATGCACTTTTCTAAACCGCCCAGTGGTAAGAATTTCCCATTTTTTTATTATTTTATGAAAAATTACTCAGGGTTTTTTCTATTATTATAAGTTTTTTAACAATGTTTTACATGCAATTAAATTTAAAATGATATAAAAGTGATCAAAATGAAAAAAAGGTGTTGATGATGAATTGATGCTTGATGCTTGTTATTTCCATTTTATTAATCTACTTGTCGAAACTGGAAACTTTACAAATTTAAAGGTTTCTTCTTAGGCTAGGTTCTGCAAGGGCACCATTACAGTCTCAATGAGTCCTATTATGGTCATCTTGAACTCCATCGATGAAAATCCAAGCGCTACAAAAATTGATTCTTTAACCGCTCAATTGAGATAAAAGAATAAAAGCTAAAGACCTTTGTTGATGAAACGGGTGAAATCAATGGGCCCGACTGGCTTAGTCAGAAAAGAGTTACATTGACTTTGCTACACAGTGCAAGGAAGATTTCTAATTTCTTCTTCTAATCTTTGTTTGAGTTTGTCCCGTAAATATACCTCCATAGAGC
>LN483591.1:0-136518 GCA_900002565.1 Culicoides sonorensis
TACAAAAATACAATGAAAATTAATGACATCGAAGTATTTTGTAATGAAATCTGTCGAAGAATTTACAGTAAATGAAATATTTCAATAAAAATATGTTTTATGTCACTTTAATCTAAAACTGGAAGTCGAATTAAATTTACTGTGTGATATAAAATTTGAATTTTATTTCTTTGCAGCATATTTTGGATTTCAAATTCATTAAATTATGTTGAATTTATTGAAATATTATTAAAAATGCAGTACTTCAAACGGTTCATCTAAAGTCATTAAACATGTCATTTCAATGTTTCTTTTTCAATTTGGCTCAATAAAACTTTGATCAAAGACAGTTTCACTTAAATCCAAATCGCGAGTCATAAAATTCTGCAAAACTTTTAGGAAACCGTGCAAATTTGCAGAAACCAGAGAAAACCGCGGCTAGAAACTAAATGATTTTTGAGAGTTCTGTGATTTTGGAATTTACACGGTTTTTGGAAAATTTACGTAGTTATTGAAAATTTCGAGATTTTGGAAATTTTCGCAATTTCTGAAAGTTTCACAATTTTCGAAAATTCTACGGTTTTTATGTAGATTCTGAAAGTTTTTTAAAATTTGTTCTAAAATATTTCAATTACCGTGATTTTGGTAGTTTTTCGAAAATTTTGCAGTTTTCAAACTTCGACAATTTTGGAAATCACACAGCTTCTGTAAGTTTTTTGATTTCTGAAAATTCTGAGAGTTTTTTAATTTTTTTTAAATATTTCAGTTTTTGGAGTTTTTCGTATTTTTAAAAAAAAAAAAAAACTTGGTAATTTTAAAATTCCGTATATTACAAAATTCGACAATTTTGGAAATTTCTACAGTTTTTTAAAGTTCCGTGATTTTTGACATTTCTACGGTTTTACGATATTTTGCAAATTCTGAATTTTTTTGCTGATTCTGAAAGTTTTATTAGTTCTATAAGATATGATTTTTTTATAGTTTAAGTAGATGATCAATCAAAGTCCTTCAACATAAATCACAATTAAAAAATTGCGTCTCTTTGATTCTCGGATTTGTTGTTGTTGTTGCTTTTAAAGCCACATTTCCATCTATATTTATTATATATTATAAACATAACCAAAGTACTGTACAGATTTGACATTAAATTATTGTAAAAAACTGCGCATGACACAATAAAAAAACACCATTTCATCCGGTCGGATTCTTGCATGTAGTACAATAGTTCGTGCAAATTCTTAACTTAATAATGTGTGACGTCACTTTAAGCCTCGTTTATTGTACAACATGTTTAGTGTACACAAAAAAAAAGAAATGTCATGAAAATTTCCCAAAACAAATCTCATACATGGGGATGATTGTGAGTCAATAGTAGTGTTTAAGTGAGACTAGAAACATTTTCAATTGTGTCATATAAACACTGAATATTTCCTCCCTTTAAGATACGAACCTACATTAAAAAGGTGTCTCGATACATACGTGACACGTTCAACATCGTACATCTTAATATCCATTTAAAAAAATATAATACATAAAAAAAATCGTGAAGAGAAAAATCTTCCACTTGTGTTGTGTCAGTTTAATTACGTCTCTTATCACAACAACATGTGAATTGCATAATGCCGGTTCTTTTACCTTCACATTTATTATCAGTTTATTGTTGTGCATTAGCTATATAAATATACAGAAAAATCAGTGAATACAATTTATAATGGATATCGAAAACATGGCAGCTGCTAATCTAATTGGTATGAAATTTATTGTTATTTACATGACTTTATATTGAAAATTTTAATTAAGTTCCTATCTCAATGTTAAATGTGATGTAAAACATTTTTTATAATAGAAAAAGAGAATCATAATTAAATGTAATCGATATTAAAAATTGATACATTTCACATTATTTTCCATGCTGGTCGTAGTTCCATTAAAGCAAATATAATTTTTTTCTTGTATAGAAAAAATAATGGTTAAGGGAAAAAAATTCATTTAAAATAAATGTCTTGTAACGAAATATGTATGTAAAAAATATTTTACATTCTTAGTCCTTTTCACATCAAAATGTATCAAGACAAAAAAAAAAATTATCGTGAATAAACAGTGATATTTATGTGTTTCTATGATAAAATGTAATAAAATAAAAAAAGGAATCGATATTGTTAAGTAAATATTTGTAGAGCTATAAGTGTGAGACGTAATTTCCTGTGAGGAGGGAATTGTCTGAAAATATCTCGATAAAATGAGAAAAACAGAGAAAAAATTTAATATTCCATGTTTCTAATCTAAGTGTGTGTTTGTTTTTTTTTTGTATGTAAATAACGATTTTGAAGAAAAATGATCATGATTTGCTTAAAATTTGTATAAAAAGAATGATAAATAAGAAATTTGGATGAGAAATGTTTGAAAAAGTGCATTTTCTGGGAGTAAACATTTTGATGTTTTTATGTTGATTTCAAAGAATAGATCATGAGAGTTTTCCATCATAGTGATTGCCAGTCCAAGGATATCTGAAATTTAAGGGCTTTTTAGTCGTTTTAACAATTTTTTTGAATCATATGTCAGTTTTCATTAAATCACATTACTTGGTTTTTATAAGCTAAAAAAATCATATTTCACAACTCGAGGCTATAAGTCGATTTTTGGTCACGGTATCATCAGAGTTGGACACTTTTTCATTCACTTTAATGCCAAGAATGAAAAGGCAATTTTTACCGCAACTGATTCCAAAAATAACCTTAATGCAAAAAAAAAAACAAAATTCCCCTTCCATTTCAAATTGATACAAAACAAAAAAAAAGACAAAATAACAACAAAAAATGGTATAAATGAATAAATTGTATATAAAAATAGTACAATTTGTCAGAAGAAAAGGCATATGTTTCAAATAACAAATTTAAGTTGAATTTGAGTTGAATTTATATCCATATCCAAATTTGATAGATTTATTACAATCTGTGTGTGTGTCTGCAAAATTATGTAAAATCCGTTAAGTCAAACAGACATAAAAAATGGTAAATTATTTTATGTTTGATGGATTTGAATTCTTCGATAATTTGAATTTGGGTTGATTTTGTTTTCTTGAACATCGTCTGATAATTGTATTAAAAAAAATTGAATTACTAATTGGATCCTCCATCCACAATAAATAGTCCTTATAATAACGCGTTTCATTGAATAAAATTAAGTTTTACTTTCAAATATAAACAAAAAAATTATTATATGATTGGAAACTTTTAAAAATCCTTTATTTTGAAAATAATTTTTTTTGAAAAAATTTGAAAAATTTTGCCATTTTGAAAAATTAAAATAATTACGTCATTTTTAAATTTTGGAAAAATCAACAATTTGGGAAAATTTGGGCTTTTGACCAGTTTTAGGATCAGGAGCACAACCCCAGAGCCCAATGTCAAAGTTAATAAGTTATAGTTAATTTTAGTAAGCTCCTTCATTCACAAAACAAATCAGCAAGTTTTAAAAATTTTTAACCGTTTTTTAACGGTTTTCAGGCTCTAGAGCCCAATCCATGTGCTCAATCTCAAAGCTAATTATTTTAAAATCATCCTTATCTAGCTCCTCTATCTAATTAATGGATCATTTCAGAGTATTTTATTGGATGGTCATAAGGATGAATTTCAACTCAAATAATTTGAGATTGGGCTAAAGACTTGGGTTTTAGAGCCTCCAACGCCTGATATCGGTAAAAATACGTTAAGATCGAGCAGGTCAGTTTGTTTTTGTTCATAAGGAGCTCATAAATATTTTTCAAAACTCAAAAGTTTTGAGATAGGGATATTTGATAGCCTGAAAATGGTCAAAAGCTCCAATTATCCCAGAATGTCCAATTTTTCCAATATGACAGATTTTTTAATTTTTTTTTTATTTAATATTCAAAATAGCGGGTTTTCAATTTTTCTTAAAATTTTTCAAAATGGTGAATTTTTTTGAAATGGTGGAGTTTTTTGTCCGAAAGCCCAAGTCTAAGTTTGAGTCCTCTTTTCAAAACAAAAACGCTAACCTCGCTCTGACAATTTTTTAAAAATCTTTATAATTATAAAAATCGTTCAAATAAGTGTCGCAATGAGTTTCAATTGATCAAAAACTGAAATATGCATCCTTAAAACACATTTGAAAATTTCCAGACCCTTGTGGACAGGTAAAGGGTTTACATATCATATAAAAATTCATTACTTTCGCTTATGAAATATTTCCGACGCAAACAATTTGGTGACTTCCTGACGAAATAAACTAAATTAAATTATTCAAATACATTTTAAAAAAGAAAAAATGCATTCTCGTCATACCTTATCTCAAAAAAATATTCCTTCATATCACTCATTTCTTACAAAAATACATATCCAATGTTGTAAGAATAAACAACTAATACAAACCACTTTTAAACGATAAGATTATTATTAAATAAATAGTGCATTCAACATTTGACGACACCATGGATGGAATGTGAATTTCATACAGATGTCGGATTGTGTAAACAAACTATTTTTCAAAGTGCATATTAAAATGTCGGTATATATTCACTCTTATATGATTCTAATACGATGAATTATTTTTATTTTATTTTTATTATTGGGATTAGACAAAAAAGCTGTATTCAAAGCATTCTTATTTTATTTTATTTTAAGAGATGTCTTGTATCCAACTCTTATTATTGAATATTATGTAAGATAAATAATAATAATTTAATACGAGGCATTCCCTTTTTGTCTATTTATAATCTCTATTTTTTTCGTTGAATAAAATATTAACTTAAGATGATATTTTGGACTCTCATATTTGATGAAGTGAATAAATAAACATGATAAATTGATAGTGGGAAAAATACAATAAGATTCAAATGTTTTCATTTCCTTTAGAATTATCATAAAATGTGTTTTTCATTGTTACAATGTGACAATAAGAGGAAAAAAATGATATCATTTTATTTTTATTGTATTTCAATCATCATTATTTTATTTTTGTTTTTTTGAATTCTGACAAATTTTGATGCAATGCATGACTAATTTACAGAATTTGTACCCTGTCGTGACAGATCTCGTAAGATTAAGGCATCATTTTATATATTCATGGGAAAATTTTCCAAGGAATAAGTCGTTGATGAGTATGCGGATCGATAGAGAATCAAAATTACAGTGTCTTGTATCTGCGTTTTTCGATTGGACCCTCCAGAGGGCGCTGAGAGCGGGTTTTGTGGTAAAAGTCGTTGATGACATTGCGAGGGTGACGGGGAGGGTCCGAAAAATCCCTGCTCGCGGCTGACAAGGTGGTTGATTAGGTCGTTGATAACTTCAGTCTAGTAAAAAATGAATAGTTTTAAACTATCGCGCGTTTTGCTTTCAAATGCCGATTTTTTATTTCACTAGTTCCGATTTTTCATTAAAAGTACCTGGTACACCTCAAATGTGAATTTTGATCATCAAAAACTGCTTAATTTAAAAAAATTATCTTGTTACAGGGAATAAATGCATCATAAAATTAAATTGATGATTTCATTCAAAATGAATTGTTTCTATCTCAATTTAAATTTTAAAGTCTATCTTTTATAATGAAATTATTTTAAATTCAAACACATGAATTTTATTATAGTAAACATTTGTCATACTATAAATTATATCTAAAACACAGAACAAACAAAATTATCCGTGATAAGGGCAAATCAATTTAGGTTTCCAGTTTGTAACATGTATTTTTTTTATCATGTCATGACAATCTATGTTTTGTTGAGTACTGGATTTAAAATTGAGTTTACATTTTTATGCATATTTATTCTCATAAGAGATAAGAAAATTCAAGAGAAATGAGAGAATAAGATAAAATTTCATTATTGTGTGACATGGTTTGTGACAATAATTACACTTAGTAGATAAAAATTTCAAGGAATTTGAATTAAAATCAAAATAATAAGCAAAGGACGGTGTTTGCGAGGCATTCAAGACCTAAAAGTGGTATGTGATGCATATTAAATAAAGATCCAAAACATACTACGCATCTAAGCGCATTTGAAGTCTATCGGATGCCTTTTTAGGTCTTGAGTATTTTATTTCTAGGCGTTGACCGCAACAGAGTCGGATTCTTTACAAATCAGATCAGACTTTTAGAGACGTCTGAACTGGAAAAGAAGCCGATTTGTCCTGGCTCAGTTCAGAAAAGTGCCCACTCCATCTCAAAAAGCAGATCAGAGCTGATACTTTCACATATTTGATGAAATCATGAATGGGAAAGTACTCGCCCGTCGTGATGCCACGCAGTGTGACAGGCTTGGAGCAGGAGCAGATTGAAAATTCTTAACGGCCTTAAAATGCTTTATGATTTTTTTTTAAATTTTATGCTTAACTTAACTTTTACTAGACGATCGATTGTGGCCTTTCTGGCATCTGCCTGATTGCTTGTATGGTCAATTCGCCCCAAGTTGGAGCATACGCAAACGGATTTCTCTTACTGACTTTTCCTTAACATACGTGTCTTATCCCTAATTTTGCATTTGCTTTATGAAGCAAAAAAACAACAATAAAATATTTTATTAATATTATTTATGATTTTATTTTACTTTCATCATTCATCGTACAATTTACTCGCACGTTTGTATATTTTCTTTATTCGATAATGACCTGTGATGTATCGTTTATGGAACAAAATGTCTGGTTCATATTCTTCATTCAAATTTAAAAAATGAAGAATGAAAAAATAACACACACACACACAAGTAATAATGATGATGATTATTATTTAAATTGAACACAATTGGCACTAATTTAGCAGAGTAGGCATTTTAAATGAAATGTACAGCGCAATGTTTATGTATAAATTTTCTTAATAAAAATGAATTTAAGAGAAAAAAATGAGTAAACCGACATTATTTAGCATATTCAATGAAATGACAGTTAGATAGGACCATTTGATATTGACTTTGAGTTTTAAGGCTCTTATTTCTTCAAATATTTGATAAGAAATTTAAGAGGCTTGGTCTTAAATTCACTAAGATAAAATTCGCTTAAATTCACTTAATTTTATCAGATTTTTGTATCTTTATATCTCATGATCTAATTTATTAAACTCACATGAGCTCAGAATCATACCAATGTATGATAATTAAATATACTCATATGCGGGGTTGTTATAGAAGAGAGTGACTTTGAATAAATTTTACCCTACTTTAAATATTTTTGTGCTGTGTGGAGATCAGTTCGGTTACTTATCTCGTACGGAAATGATCGCGCTTGATCGCGTGTGTGTTCTATTGAATAATAAAATACAAAAGAAAAAATAAAAAAAAATGATCATGCACATCAAAGAATATGTGCAAAAGATTTAAAGAAAGAATGAAAATTCAATTGAAAATGCATTTAAAAATGAATTTAAATTATGAAAAAATTGAATAAATCATTAAAATTGAGGAAATTTGTGGAATAATAATAATTGCAAAAAAAAAGGTTTTAAAGTCATTTTATTATGAAAATTCATGAGCATTTCAAATTTTAAATGAAATTTAAGAATAAGAAAAAAATAGGATACGCCCATATTTTTATTTTAATTAAATGCTAAAACGATAATTAATTTATTTTTTATCATTTTGATTGATGCATTTAAGAAATTGTATTTTAAATTTCTTGGAATTCAAGACAAAATTTCTTCAAAATCATTGAAAATTTGAATAAACTCAAAAAAATTTTAGTTCTCAATATGCATACAGACACACACACACACATTACAAAGATTTTCATGAATATGTCTAATAATAGAATATGACTTAATTAATATTATTTGTATGTTGCATATACACATTCAAATTAATTTCAAGTTGAAGAAGAGCTGCACTAGACAATACTTGATCTTAAATAACGATACAAAACAGGACCGTAACCTCTAGTCTGGTCTCTTCGATGTCGATTTTATTTTCATTTTCATTTGCGTTTAAATTTCATGTTTGTATCCAATTCATTTACTGCTGGCTATACATGGATAAAGTAGAATTAAACAAACAATTAAAATTCTTTTCATATTAAATTTTGAGCGTCATAATATAAATAAATTCGTTATTTTCACTCATATTGATTCATTGAAATTTCTCGATGAGAGGGTTCCATTGTTTTATTTCATAAATTTTTATTTTTGATTATATTTTTTTTTGTATGTGAAAAAAATGTATTTTATCAAGCAATTTATATCTTAATTACATAAAACCAATCATTTTTTATTAATTTTGACCTGCATTATTGCTGCTGTAATGGTTTATGGCTTATGGTTATTTAATAATGACGTAATGTCAATCAAAAATTGTAATTAAATGAAATTCCCTTCTCTCTCTCTCTCTCTCAAGTGCACCATAAAATATTCAAAATGTATTTAATTTATAAATATTGGATGATTTTTATGCATTTGACGTTCTGTTGGAAATATAATGTTAAATTGTTGGGAGAGTGAAGCTAAAGGATTGATCAAAAAACTGAAATTAGTCCAATTGTTTCAATTAGTCCAAATTCATAATTTAATTAACCCATTAACCGCTAATGGACGATTTTTTGGCCAGTAACTTTTAATTCGGGATGCTTCAAAACGTTCTCAAAATTATTTTTTCAAATTTTTAATTAAAGTAATTGAATAGGGTCGTGGAACCGTCTACCGTTTGTAACCCTCTACCGTGTATTTTGAGTAATTTTGACTAAAATTAACAATATTGTTGATGATTTTACGATTAAAAGGAGTTTTTTAACGGAATTGGTCTTTAATTGTAATGTTCAGCAGTTTTTAATTTATATAGACAATGAATTATTCCACAAATGAACCCTATAGTTTAATTACTAAGGTCGAAGGTAACGATAGCTGGTAACTCGACCCTAAAGATGTCGGACCAGTTATTTTGATTTTTTCGGTTATCATAAGAAAATTATAGGTCGAAATAAGATGATAAGTTTTTTTTTCTTCTTACAAGACTTCTGTATGTATTACTGTGATAGTATACGACACTTTAAACTGGCTTCCCTGTAAAATTTTTGTATGAAACTCAAAATTTCATCGAAGAGAAAAATATTCACTTTTACATAAAGAGCAAATCTTAGAAGAAAGATCCAAAACTCCGAACTCAATATTTCTATAATAGACGGCCGATGGGTTAAATCAAAACGCACTAAAAAGGAGGAAATAAGGCCTTTTTTAAAGGAATACCTAATGAGAAAATCAAAGGTTAACTTTTAAGTGGCAAATTTTTAGTTTAAAAAAGGTTGACTTGATAATAAAATTCTATGAACCTCACAACTTTGCGCCAGGTTCATATTTTAAAAGTCTTATGAGACCTCAAAAAATTTGTCAAGCTTGAGAGTTACAAGTTTAAAGAGCTTAAGAAATTTGAATAGCCCAATTAGTCTTAGTGAATTCAAGCTATGGTTAATGATATACTTCCATAGATAAAACAAGGACTGTACAGGAATTATCTGCAAGCCAAATCTCATAAGATCTTAGATGTGATATAGCAAGTACCACCTTTTTATTTTTCCCTCAAATCGCTTTCAAATTCGTTTTTAACGCGCGCTTTATGCATGGTATAACTCCTTATAATTTACGTATGTGTATAGATAGCGGAAAAATTATACCGCGCTCTGTACGGAGATTATAAGGAATTATACCATGCATAAAGTACTAGTTAAGGTCCAACTTTGCTCATTGCTTGCTCTTTCCCATGATTGAGTATCTGTAGCTAAAGTTCTATTTACACAAGCTTTTTTTACAAGTATTGAAACAAACAAAGAGTAAGTCAAACGTTTACTTAGTCGTTTAAAATATCCTACAACTTTCCCATACAATGTTTTAACTCAAATGAAGAAAAATGCTAAAAATTGTAGAATTTGTTCAATGATAACCTTTCGTCATAAAAAATGGAACATACTTTTGACTGTAACGTGAATTCATTTCCAGAAATTGAAATCGACAGAAATTTCTAAGCCTTGAAATGATGCTTATTATAGAGATTTAACGTTTAAATCGAATTAATCCGTTAATTTATCACGAATGAAATTTGTTTGTATTCAAATCAAACAGTTATCAAATTAAGTGAAAGTTATTTTTTACTGATAAAATTATTGTTATTTTTATCTCTCCAAAGTTTCTTATGTTTTTTAATGTGTTTTTTATCATAATCATATATGTTCATTTTATTATATTGCATATTAACATAAATATACAATTCAAATAAAACTGTTAAATTAAAATCACTCAAGACTTTTTATTTAAATTTCTTATAGTTGCAAATTTTTTAAACAAATTTTTTTATGTATTTATTTAATTTAATAAAACAGTTATCGTTAATATTTTATTTGAAATATTTTATGTTAAATAAGAAAATGCTCTTAAAAGAACACTTTGATGTTCGGGCACTTTCATTACATGTTATGCCATTAAGGCTTTAATGGAAAAAAAATTCATAATTTTACTCAAGAAAAAAATTGACACAATTCAATTCAGTTCCTTTTTAAACAAATTCTTCCAATCGAAAGCCAATCAGATTACTTTTTGGCTCATGTCCAATCCACTCAAGTACGTTATTCACAATTATTGTTTCACTTTAAATGTAATTTTTTTTATCTCAAATTACTTTTCAAGCACAGTTTATTTAGAGTTGGAGTGTAAAGTAAACTTATATTTCACACTTTTTCCAATAAGTAATTCAAAACCATTATTATTTGTTTCACAGTTGATTATTAAGTTTATTTGCTCATTGGTCATAGATTCATTCACACTTTTATGCTAATCAACAAAACAAATTAAAAGTATATTCACTGAATTGTTGAAAGAATATTAATTGTGATTGAATGTGAATTTTTTTATTTTAAATTATTTGTAAAAGGAAATGTTTGGATAAATATTGATTTAAATTTTGCATTTTTAGTATTTGATTGGTTTGTGTCAGTGATCTGCCACGTCTTTTTTTTAATTTAAATTCAAATTTTCTTGTAAATGTCTATGAATTTAATCTAACTCAATAAACTGGAAAGTAATCAATGAAATCTGTATTCATTTCATGATCCTCCATGTCACGACAGAGACAGTATTAGATGATTATCTCTGGGCAGCAATAAATTACTTCTATGAGTGGATTAAAATATGTATGTGTCAGAATTTTAGATATCAATTTATTGTTACAATTTGAATAAGTTGTAAGTTAGGCACTAAGAGGCCGTTAAACATGACATTTGATGTATATGGAAAATTAATATTCGCATAGCGTGTCAGATATTAATTATTATTTGCTTTTGTTTGTTTGTAATTTTATTATCAGATATTTTCACAAAGGTCACAAGATCAGACAAAGTTTTGATGGGAAACTTTTTTATTGCATTTCGTAAGAAAAATGGCCTCAGAGCTCTCAGAGCATGAAATAGGTAAAAATACGTCCATAACTCCGGAATGGTCCATCGGAGCGAGGTCGGGTTTTTTGTGTTGATTAGACGAGCTCATAAGGATTTGTCAAAGCACATTAGCTTTGAGATTGAGCCCAGGGCCCGAAAACGGTCAAAAACCCAAAATTTACCAAAATGGCCGAAATGTCAATATTTTTCATATGAAATAAGAAAATACCCCTGCAATGACTTTTCAAGATTTATTCATTTCAATTGTGCCATTTTCTTCTCTAGTCAGCATTATTCTAGAAAAATCTTCGCGCGTGTTTTATAAAAAACCGCCATTTCTGATTGAAAACGCAACACAATAACATTACATTTGTTTATTTTCCTTTTCATTTAATTTTTTTTTGCTTTTAAATATAAATTTCTATATTCTATTAACTACAAATGTAATGCAATGTTATTGTTATTATTTTGTCTTGTAATTTCATTATTGGCTTTACTCAGTGAAAATAATACTGCTAATGGGTATAAAAATAAAATTCTCAGCGTTGGTCTGAACCAAAATGCAACGTATACAATTGTTTATGTTATAAAATTTTGTTTTTATTTCGGTGCATTTGTTTCACACTCACTCACACACGCACATGAAACATACGCCAAAAATAGATTTAAAGTCAGAGGAATGCACCAAGTTTAGCATCGTCAAGTGCATGCAGATGAAAAATTTTGACTTTTTTTATTTTAAATGAAACATTTTGTGAGTTTTGGGACATATGTTGTTTTGATGATCTTAATTTATGGTTTGTTTTGTTCTTGAGATTAGAAGAGTTTATATGAAATTTATATCAAAAGAGCGCCAAATTGGAATGAGAAATGAAAATTAAATGAAAATATTTATTTCGAGGCTCATATCCAACTTTACCTGTTATGAAACATATTTCATGGTCCTCACAGTCTAACAGTTTTTAGCTATCACAAACTTAATAATTTTCTTTAAACTTAACAAAACTCTGCAGAGCTTTATCTAAAAAATTCGAGACTTTTCCACAGAGCTACACGCTTAAGTAAAATAAATGCACTTTATTTTAATTGTGAATTAAATTCAAGCTACTGAATCACATTTTGTACTTCAATTACATTGAACAAGTTCAAAATATGGACTTTGAACCTGTTTGCATGATATTCAAAGACTGTTGATTGTAAAAAAGTCCAAAAAAAAGTTCACATCATTAATTTCCTTATCGATTACATTAAATTTAGATCCAAAACAAAAGTGGAAACCCAAAATGTATCATCAATTTAAAAAAAAACGACCAAATTCTATAAATATTTGTATGAGTGCGCTTCTCTTCTTCAGAAATCTAAAATTAACTTTTCATTTTCTTGTACTTTATCTAATTTTCATTTCACACACAAAAAAAAACAAAATGAAATTTTCACAAATACATTTAAATTTAACAATTTAAGTTTCAAAATATTGAAAGATGTTCAAAAAATAGACATGTGTGTGTGTGTTTATGTTCGAGGCGCGATGAATCTCCACTCTTGCATTGTGTCTTGTTAAGAGTTTTGTTTAGTTTGTAAATGAGATGTTAATCGTCGTGTCACGTCTATTTTCTTTTATACCCAAACAATTACAAAACAAAATTTTAAATTTAATTAAAAATAAATTAATTAAATACAAGAGAAAAAAAACATATAATGCAGTGTTACGTCAAGTCATTTAAAAAGTGATTGGTTTATGTAATAACGTGTCTTTTGTATTTTGAATAGTTTTGTAAAGGCAATCGTACGATATCATTTTATGCATTTATTGTTATGATTATAATAGTAATAATAAAGTAATTGATTAAATTTAACATAAATACTGTAATTAATTTCATATCAGTGTTCATTCACCTTTTAGAATCAACTATCAGAAGTAAATGTAAAGTAAATTTGTGGTAAATGTTTTTATTTTTACTAACGTGTATCGTTACATTCGTAAAAATGGCAACAACTACATATCACAACACTTCCGACAAAAATAAAATATCTCTGTATTACAATAATAATCTTCATCATAATCATCAAAAATCACAGATACCACATTTTGTCGGCAATAATTTAAAAATTACCAAAAATTTAATTAACAATAGTTGTTGCTCAAATATCACAAAAGAAAATTTAAATATGCAAAATAGTGCAAAGGAAAATTGTCATGATAATTACATATTACATCGATATTTAAATTCAAAATATCAACAAAGGAAAGGTAGGAAGGAGATAAATTTGTACTTAAATAACAAAAAAAAATACTAAAATAATACACAAATAATAACATTAATTGTAAATGTTTAGAAGTCAAATATCACGTGGGAAGTTACTAACCTTTAAATATACCTTTTGCATGTTTTTATTTTTAAAATTGGATTTATGAATGTCAAACAAGAATCGATTTGTGTAAAAAATCCGATTTTATGTTATTTATTTTTAGTAAGTTGAGTGATAGTGTTTTGTTGAGTTCTGAAGTGATTTTTAAGTAAATATATGAGAAACAGTTATATCACTGTGCAACAATTATGTTTTTAATTTTTAACTTACTTCATTTGAATGTCAATGAGCTTCATCTAAAGTATCAGGATTTTGACTAGGATGAGTATGGTTTGAGGTAATTTACCTGACCCTTAACGAAATTTCGTTCAAATTTTCTTCAGTTTGTTCAATTATACTGCCTCTTAGTTTTTTGAAAATTAAAGTTGACCAAGATCCCTCCAGTGCACAATCCGACACAAACTTATATAATATGCCAGAAAATTCTATTGTTTAAAGTAGAGCTCAAAATTAAGTTAAACCAAAATTTTTA
The DNA here is from genome assembly GCA_900002565.1 of Culicoides sonorensis. Lineage (NCBI taxonomy): Eukaryota > Metazoa > Arthropoda > Insecta > Diptera > Ceratopogonidae > Culicoides > Culicoides sonorensis. The sequence continues at coordinate 14,176 of LN483591.1, forward strand.
GCTTCTGGTCAAGTTTAAGTTGAAAAAATGATTTACATTTAGCTTATGCTAAGTTTAGGCATAAGCTCTAAGCTCTTTTTTTTATCTTTTTGCTTTTGCTTCTGGATAAATCAGTCAGTTGTTCGGCTAACTCAATACACTGGTCACAGAACCACAACAAATTTTTTTTCTGTCAATATTACTGCTAATACAGTTTTATTGACTTTTCAAATAGAGAAACAATGAAATTTTTTTAAACACATTTTGCATGACATTCTCATTTGTGTTTGGATCGATGATTGTAAGCATTTGTTTTGCACTTTCGCGTCTTGGGTTCGCCGTGTTTGGGGGAAAGATAGTGGGATTGTGGAAGTACAATGGAAAAACTTTTTGTTGCATATAGCCGCCTGGTGCTGTCGTAATGAAGTACGGTCTCCAGTGATTGGGAATCTGATTCACCTGTGATACAGCGTTAATTGGGAATGCCTTAGCGCTATTTTTTAGTTCTTGCGGAAATGCTTTCGAAGATGCACTTAATACAATTAGATTTACACGCGGATTCGATTAGTTCCATGCACCAATAGCTACAAACTGTCATTTTTAGCTAAAATTATTGAACAATGGCTAGTAGTTGATGAATCGTTTAAGTACCTGATGAATTACCAGAGCTGTTACTTTCTTGGCTAGTATGACTATCACCATTCATATTCTTCGATAATTTTTGACACGTTTTAGTTAAGATGGTTTCAGTCCGAGATAATCTACGTATTTAATCAAATCTTTACCTAAAACCTGGTATCGTTTTAATTCTTGAAGAATCAGGTTTGATGTTAATACCTTGGCCAGTGAAACAGTGATCTAAGTTGGTTTATTATTCTCTCATCTTGTTCATCCATACTTTTCTATAATTTATGGAACATTGAAGTTCACCAGAATCGCTTCATACCCAATTGAAGTAATCTATCTATTTTGTCAAACATAAATCCAGGCAACTACTGCCATCATTAATTACTATTTCAATTTACTCAACCATGCTATCTTCTTATTTTGTGAAGCATATAAGTTAACCAAGATTGATCCAGTCCACAATCGAAGTAATCTTTTTCTTCCGTCTTACCTTTACTTAGATGCCTGGTATCCTGTGATAGATAAAGTCCAAGTATATGGAGATATATATTTAAATGAGAGTTTTCGACTTTATCATCAAAAAAATATCTGAAAAAAACATCTTTTTCATTAAAACCAATAACTCAATATTTGTCCTTTTTTAAAATCGCTTTTATAAAACATGTATGAAAAGCATTTAATTTTGCTTGAACTAATTATCTTAATAATTAACTCAAAAAATTTGTTGAACAGTGTTATCTAACTTTTAAGAAAATAATCAATTTAAATTCCCTTTTCGAAATGAATATTTACTCTTTTCGATAAGATACTAAATAAATCAAATTAAATGGTGATAAATTGTTATTTTCTTGAAAAATTTCTTATTTATTTAAGTAAGTAGTAAATGTATTTAACAGATTTTGTAATATTTTACATTAAGATTCTTGTTCGTATGAATTAAATAAACAAAAATGAAGCAAATTTATGAACATTAGTGATAGAGTTGATTAATTACTGAACATTAAAATATTTTTAAATAGAAAGGAAACAGGTAGATTTAAATGAAAATAGATTTTAAGAAATTAATTTAACAACAGAAAGTAAGTTTTTAAATTGAATTTTGTCAATTTTGAAAGTGTAAATTGAATTTCTGTAAAATTTTAGTACTTTTTTTTACAAAAATTGATATAAATCACATACATTTTCCAGACTAGGAATAAAATGAAATGAAAATCTCAAATAATTTAAAATTTGATGAGACCTTTCGCGTGTGAAACAAATTAGAATTGAACATTTATTTAAAGAAAAACCTGTCAGAGTTGATTTTTCTTAATAGATTTATTTAAAAACATAAAAATAAAAAATTTTGTGGGTGAACCTATAAAAAAATGTTGTCATTAAATAGAACACGCACTTATCAGGTGTGTCACCAATATTTATATTTTAACATATTTTTTCATAATAACACTAACAGACAATCGGGTGTTTTTGCTCTGTTTTATAACATTCTGACAAAATCATAAAATGAAAATTTGGCACCTATTCTTTCAAAATATAAACATTAAAAAAAATCAAATACATTTTAATATACTTTTATGAGTCAGAAAAAAAATAAAAATACAAAAAAAAAATAGAAACAAATAATAAATTTTCAAATTAAAGCAATCATTTTACTTATTCGCAAAAAGTGAAGACTGATATCGGGAAATTTGTGCCAAAAATTTTCTACGTCTCATTTCATGTGAAAATTAAAAATTTTTTCAAATTAATTCAACACGAATAAAGGAATAAAATATATGTTTATCTTTTAAATCGCTCTGAATAATAAAAAAAAAACGAGTAGGAAATTAAATTAATTTGTAGGAAATGTGTGAAATGATAATAAATGTCAATAAAATTAAATTTGAGTTATTTTATTGCAATTTATCATAATTTTTTTTCACACTTTATTAAATTCACCTTGAATTAAAATCAAAAGTAGACAGCGAAGGCGTTTTAAATTTAAATTACCATTTAAAGAAAGTTATTCAATTTGTTTGGTGTTTGAGAGACAATGAAAAAATGAATTTTGTATGATTTTTCTTAATTTAAAGTGAAATGTTGACAAATGTTCTAGTTTTAATTAGATCTGCTTAACATGATTTTATGTCAAGTGTTAAAAGCCGGTAACAATCTCTCAGTAGGTGTGCTGACATGTTTCGGTGGTCTCAATTCAAATTGTTTTCTGTTAGTTGTGACATTTTTTAAAATAATTTTTTTTTTATTTTCATTTCAGTATTCAAATCGATTCGTGGCATGTCTAATAATTATCAGCAAAATCAGCATCAAAATAATAATAATTTAGTAATCAACAAGTTAAGTTCTTTACCGTTATCATCCCAAAATCATAGTTCATCGGCTGCCTCATCTCCAAAAAAGAATTCTCTTCAGTTATTAGCTAGTGCCGCATTATCACCCACAAAACGTCCATTATCCTCATCAAATACCAATATTTTTGTTGAACCACATAATAATCACTCATCACCAAGGAAATCCCTGTTGAATGGTCATTTAATTGCAAAAGCTAAGACAATACTTGCTGCTGCTGTTGCGGAAAAGCCACAACTCTTAATCGACAATTATGAATTGAATGATGAAAGTTTGAGGAATAATGTGCAAATTGTATTGCAAAATATCAATCAGAATTTTCAAACAAACTCAAACACAAACAATGCTCGTGCTCTTTCAATAAATGATTTACGTTTGTTATTGACAAGTGATAGTTGTGGTAGTTTTACAGCTGCTAACAACGCTGCAGCCGCTGCAATGTCTTCAAGTCCCGAATCAGACTGTAACAGTAATCCAACGATACCAAATCCAACCTATTACCTACAACCACAAATGATGCCAATCGATTGTTCGGTCGCATCATCCCAAGACTTTACACATGACAACCTCGATTATCAATGGTGTCCCGATTACGGATACCGAGATCCCATGAATCAACAACATCAAAGTGTCTTGTCATCATTGTTCAGCTACTCCGGTATCGGAGAACTGTCATATTATGAAGATTTGGCTAAAAATATTGATGCCAATTTGGCTGAAGTTGATATGGAGAGCTTTAGAGCCGAGGACATTCACTCATTGTTGACAAATATCCCGACATTGTGCTCACAAGAAAATATCCATACAGATAACCGGCAAAAATTGAGTTTACACGATTTGGATAATAGTATTTGCAAAAGTGAATTATTATTTTCACCTGTCAAGGAGTCACATATCAGTGTTGATTCACTGGATATGGATGGATATCCAGATGATGAGAACATTATTTTGACATGTAAAGCTAATAAGGATAATTATACGATCGCCTTTGAAGGGAGTGCCATGTATTCAGATGACAGTTTTTATGGTGAGTCAAATTTCATTCTCATTTTCCATTAAAATTAACTAAATTCATTTTAAGATGGTCCTGAATACCCAAATGCCATTAAATTAAAACAAAATTCGGTAAATTTAAATAATTTCAACAATAAATTGCATACAACTCCAGCCATGAACACATCAATGTCAAAGTCAGAAGCTGGATACACGACCTGGAGCAAATTGAGGCAATCCAATTCAGCATTAGCTACGAGGTGAGTTTAAATTTTTTTTTAATGAAATACAGAAAAATTGTAATTTAAAATGAAATTTCCTTATTAGACAAAGTGAGGAGGATGTTGCACATGAAGAGCATCACGAACCTATTCGTGAACATCCCTTACGACGACATTTACCACATTGCTATGTAAATAAGAGCAGTAGCATGCCCAATCTCAAGACCATTTTAGGTAATCAATTACAGATATCAGATGCCATCAGTAATTCATCGGTGAGTTTTTTAAATTTATTTCATCGTAAAATTTTAATCAAATTACTTTTTCAGGTTGATTCATTTGGTCACCAACGTGCAATGTTGCCTCATTATCCAATGCCCATTTCAACAACATCCGATATCGAGAGTCCCAATGTTGAGAAGATGCACGAATCAGGACAGGCTGAAAATAATTCCAGCAATCCAAATGCACCTTCATTTAATCTGGTCAAGTTGTTCATTAAGCAAAAAAGCAATTCAACTGACACTTGTATGGATGTGAGTTCGGGATGTTGGCCAAGTGATTCGTCCAATAGCAATTCGGATAACACAAATAATAATAATAGTAATTGTAATCGAATGCGTAAGCGAAGTATGAATGATTCTGGTAAAGGTTCGGCTTTGAGTCGACATGATGAGGAAATGATGGCCCCACGTGAAGAAGAGGAATATCAATTTGATAGTCTGGATTGCACTGGAGTGAATCAAGATCAACGGAGAGTTAACACGGCTGTAAGTTCTCCAATGAAAGTGCAAAAACCGGGCAATTACAAAGATCTCCATTTGAATATAAGACACCAATTGAAACATCCAGCTTTGTATAATCTCATGCAACCAGTTACGTATCAGAAACCACTAAATACCAGTATTAACAATAATAATAATAATAACAGTCATTCAGATGCAAGTCACACATCCGAAAATCTTACCCAAATTTTCAATATCAACAAAAGTCGAACAGATACAATGACCAAATCAATTCAAACATCAATGATCAAAGAAACGAATAATATTCGCATAATTCCTCCGAGTTTCCTTGCAAAGATTAACCAGGAATCCCGAAATCGGAACAAAGATCGTAATGCAAGTGTGTTTGTTGTGTATCCAAATTATGCATTGCCAGATTTGGGATTTGTCAGTACAGCTCCCAATGATCTTATCTTGAGTCCACTTGGTTACAAAGATGGAATTGGCTCGATGAAGACAAAGGCAAGAAGACCAATGTCCCTGAATGATGCTGACGCGATGAAATCACGTCAATATGGACATGTGATTGATTGGAAGTCGTTGATGACACTGCTTCCAATGGAATATCGTAAAATACTGAAAAACATTCCGGAAGCTAATGAGGTGTCTATGGACGCATCCTTGTTATCTCACAAACCTTTGTTCTCAATGACGCCACCAATTCGTACAAGTCGAGCTGTTTCATGTGATTGCGCATACATTCTCAATAATACTCAAGTGACGAGTAGTTCATCCGGGGGAAGTAGTAGTCAACCTCCAAGTAGTGGATATCGTGGTTCAAGCACAATTCTAACAGATTCTGATATGAATGATGCATCTGGCAATAATATGTATGTGTATCAGTATGAAGAAGTTCCTAAAGAAAAGCTTCCACCTACGGGAAGGACACCAAAGGGAATTTTGAGACGAGCAAATACAGCTAGAACTACCAAAACAAGTGGAAAACGAAGTAGTTTAATTGAAAATGGTGAATATGCCATGACAACTGCAGAGAAACGAAGATCATTGCAAGAACCGTTTTATGCTACTCAGATAATTGAGGATTATATTGCTGAAATGGAAGGAATTGAAGTTCGTATGAATAGCACGAAACGTAACTTACTTCCAAATTATCCAAAACAACGTGAAGAGTACCAAGATCATCGACAATCTAAAATGCCCGATATAACTGACATTGATTTGAGTCATCCACAGAATCCAAGAGCTCTTCAAAAACGACCTTCAGTTATCGATCAAGCAAATGAATTTGAAGCCCGTATACGAGCAGAAGAATTCCTCATCAATGTACCCAAATCTGATTTGAAACATTACGCTGAAATTGCGAATATGTTGGAGACAGTTCCCGATACAGGATCCGGCCTTAACAGCATCCACTTAAGGAATGAAGTGTCCCGAGCCTTATCTGCTGCTCAACAACAACAACCCAATCAGCGAAAAGTTCAATTTTCAAAGCCAACTGCAGGTCCATCACCAAAAGTAACTTCCCCCATGAAACAACGCGTATCACCCATTAATCAAAGATTACTCAAGCCAAATGAACTGCGATTCAGTACGCCTCCAAATTCGCCAAATATGTCGGTAATGACAGGCAAGAAACAATCACCCACATCTATGAAGCAACAACAACTCAAGGATGCGGAAAAGGAGAAACAAGAAAAAATTCAAAGTAATCGATTTAAGAGACTTCAAATTCAATGGGAGCTCCTTAGTAAGGATGCAGCGGCAAGGGCCATGGAAACAAAATCAGGTGGTTCAACGCCATTGGGTGCTCCAAAATCGAACATTCCTAGACCAGTTAGTTATCCAGCGGCTACAAGGTAATTTTGATATAAATAAATGACAATTTAAATGTAGAACGTGATCGTGAACGATTTACACGAGCGCATTTGTATTGAAAGAATTCACGTTTTTTTTTAAAAAATTGCCATTTTTTAAAGGAATAAGTTTTTTGCACACCTTATTTTTAATTTTGCACCCTTAATTTTAACACATGCACACCTAATTTAAAAAAAACTCACACCTAAACATTAATGGCTCACTCCTAAAAATTCACATCTCACGCTTAACTTTTAAGTTTTTCACACCTAACTTTAACATTTGCATCCTTATTTTATACCTTTCACACTTATTTTTTATACTTTCACACCTATCAATTTTGAAAATCACCCCTAAAAATAATTAAAAATGTTCACCTAAAATTTATATCTTTCACACTTATTTTTCATACTTTCACACTTAAAAATTAAATGAAAAATCACACCTAATTTTTATTTTCTCACACTTAACTTTTATGTAAAACACACTTATTTTTAAAATTTTCACTCTTAAAATTAAATTAAAAATCACACCATATTTTAATTTTCTCACACTATTTTTTTTATTTTTCACACTTTTATAAATTTTTAATAATAAAAATTTAATTGTTAAAAAATATAAAATTGGAAAAAAATCCCAAAGAACATGTCTTTGAAACATACACCCGAAATGTTGTTTTGTTCGTTAAAATGCTTAATTTAATAAACGAAAAATAATTTCAAATATTTACTATAATACTGAATAACAAAAAAGTAAAACTGAAACTGATGACAAATCCTTTTACAGCATATTATGATTCATAACAATATAAATTCTTACTCAATCAGTAACGTTTGTTTAACACAATATATGAAACTTTGAAACATAAATTAGGAGAGTTAGGTATGAAAAACTTAAAAGTATATTTTTTAAATTAATATAGAATTTTTTAATGTAATGATGAAAGAAGAAAATATTTTTGTTTATTGTTGACAACATTTATTTACTTATGGAGTTAACTTTTTTTTATTATCCATGATTTTTCTTTCCTACGGATCCTACTGGATCTTATTTAAATCTCGTATATCCTAAATTGAAAACACCAGCAAATTTTTTTTTTCGATTTTTGAATTTTTTACTGAAATAGACTTTTTTTTACAATTTTTATGGTTACCGATATGAAGAACTGATAAATATATGACATAGATGAATGAACACAAATTGTGAATTTGGAGCGCGTCATTTTGAAACTTTAATAAAGTAAAATTTAATGCATACCAAACATTTGAGTAATGCAAGGCACTTGTATGAATCAGTAGAAGTATGAGTGTACCATACTGTTTGGTTTGCATCAATTTCTTATTATTTGTATTTAAAAATAACAATTTTCGCTCTATAATTCAATTAAGTTTACAAATAATAATATGTTGTATAAGACTCTTAAAGATATCGTTCTGCTTTTTCCAAAACAAAGATTTTTTCTATGAAATGTATTTCACAAAATATCACATTTAAAAAAAAATAAAATTCTGTAGTAAAAAGTTTAAAAACTTGCAGTAGAAAAATAGTACGGCAACACTTTGCCGTGATTTTGAGTGAGTTTTGAGAAAGGCAAATACATGAAAAATCGTTGTTTTGCTAGAAATCTTTAAAATTTTGTAAGAAAACATCGAAAACAATATTTGAAAAAGTTGCTTTATTGTTCAAAATATTAAATTTTTCAGAAAAAAAGGAAAAAAGTATTTGCCATTCTCAAAATGACTCAACTTAATTTGAGTCGTTTTTTTGATGACATTATATAAATTACTTTAGCGCGAAACAAATATTTGGGGTTAATTTTTATGTTTGCAAAAAGGGTAACCATAAATGGATCAAAATTCAAACAAAGTTTAAGGAAAAACAAAGGAAAATTTAAAAAATTATTTAAAAAACTAGAAGCGATGTAGACTTTTTTCGAACGCCAACATTTTTTTTTTATTTTTGTATGTACTTTTAAACTGTAAAAGGATTTGCTTATTTTGTTATTCAGTATTCTAGTAAATATTTGAAATTATTTTTCGTTTATTAAATTAAGCATTTTAATGAACAAAACAACATTTCAGGTGTATGTTTCAAAGACATGTTCTTTGGGATTTTTTTCCAATTTTATATTTTTTAACAATTAAATTTTTATTATTAAAAATTTATAAAAGTTTGAAAAATAAGTGTGAAAGATATAAATTTTAGGTGAACATTTTTAATTATTTTTAGGGGTGATTTTCAAAATTGATAGGTGTGAAAGTATAAAAAATAAGTGTGAAAGGTATAAAATAAGGATGCAAATGTTAAAGTTAGGTGTGAAAAACTTAAAAGTTAAGCGTGAGATGTGAATTTTTAGGAGTGAGCCATTAATGTTTAGGTGTGAGGTTTTTTTAAATTAGGTGTGCATGTGTTAAAATTAGGGGTGCAAAATTTAAAATAAGGTGTGCAAAAAACGATAGCCTTTTTTAAATAAGACACTTCAGAAAATTCTGATGTTTTAAAAATTCGACCGTTTTGAGAAATTACATTTAGGAAAATTTCGACATTGAGGAAAATTTCGACAATTAGGAATTTTTCGACATATAGAAAAATTTCGACATTTAGAAATATTTCGACGTTTAGGAAAATTTCGAAAATTAGGCAAATTACTAATAAAAATTTTTACATATTACTAAAATTTCGATATATAGGAAAATTTTTACAATTAGGAAAATTTCGACATTTAGGAAAATTTCGTCATTTAGGAAAACTTCGACATTTAGGAATTTTTCGACATTTAGGAAAATTTCGTCATTTAGGAAAACTTCGACATTTAGAAATATTACGACGTTTAGGAAAATTTCAAAAATTAGGCAAATTTCGATATTACTAAAATTTCGATATTACTAAAATTTCGATATTTAGGAATTTTTTGACATTTAGAAAAATTTCGACATTTAGAAAAATTTCGACATTTAGAAAAATTTCGATTTTTAGGAAAATTTCCATTTATAGGAAAATTTCCATTTTTAGGAAAATTTCGACGTTTAGGAATATTTCGCTATTTTAAAAAAGTTGGTCATTTAGCAAAAATCGCGGTTTCTTGCGCGACTCGTCAGTTTTTTCACTACCCACGGCTTTTTTAGCGATCTACGTTTTCTGTGACCCACGGCATATTCTATTTTCAAGGTTTTATGTGTTATTGGAAAAGTCAGCCATTTTGAAATTGACATAGTTGCACAGACGGACATAACCGCACCCAATACACTCATTTTTTTTTAAATCAACAGAAATCCACATAAAAAAAACATTTTAATAATAATTTAACCTTTTTTTTTAATTTAGAACATCCGATAACACTAAAACAGTCCCAAAATCTCCAACAAGAATGGTCACACCAAAGAAATACAACATACCGAAAACAAACACAAGTCCAACAGGACCAACTCCAAGAACTCCTAGTCGAACACCAGCAAATACAACTCCTAAGAAAACGGTTCCAAGGTTTGTGTTTTCATTTTTCAATTTAATTCAAAATTTTAATTGAAAACTTTAATTTCAGACCCTCAACTGTCCGAACCCGATGAATTACTTAATTAAAATGATGTGATTTTTTTTGGAAAAGTTAATTTTTGTTTTTGTTCAAAAAAAAAATGTAAATAATCCTAAATTTATATGAAAAGTCAAAAAAAAATTAGTACTTGTACAGAAAAGTTAAATTAAAAAGAAAATTAATAACATTTTTTTTTTATTGTAAGTCAAAAGTATGTATAAAATTTGAATGAAAATAATAATCACCAAAAAAACAAAATAATGTGTGTAAACTAAGTCAGAAGCGATAATTTAAAAAATAAAATGCTTCATTTTTAAAAGTCACTCAAAAAAAATATATATATCAATAATGTCCTAAAAATAAATTCTTAATTAATTAAATAATTAAAATTAATCATCAAAGAAATGAACTGAATTATTTATTTAATTTAATTAAATTTTTTATCATCTTAAATGCTTTCATTTTTTGTATTAATTAAATTTAACATACAAAAAAAATAAAAATTTACCCATTAATGAATTTAAAACTTGTATAATAATAAATAATAATAAAAAAAATATAATAATCATTAAATGTTAAATTAATAATAAAAATAAAAATTACATACTCATATTAAAATTATAATAAAAAAATATTCAAAATGCTTCATGTATATGTAAAAGTCATGTATTTAAACTAAAATATTAATAATAATAATGTTAAAACAAGAAAAAAATGAACAACAAACAAAAAATATTTAGTAGATAATATGAAATAAAAAAAAACACGTAGATTATAAAAAAAATATATAAAATTATATTTATAACAAGAAATAGTGAAATTATTGCTTAAAAATAATGTGAAATTTATTTAATTTTGCTTAATTCTTATTAATATTATTCTTATTAATTGTAACAGTTGCTATATATTTAAAATGCTTTATATTAAAATTATTAATTGTAAGAAGAAATGAAAACATTTAAAATATAACAATATTTATACATGTTATAAAGACGAATTATCAGGAAAATTATCTAAATATATAATAAAATAAATTAAATGCAAATACAATAGAAAAAAAATAATGACCTTTAAAATTAATAACGATTAATATGAAAAAATTACATTTTCATTTTATTTTTATGTGTGTGTCAATTTTTTTTTATTAATTTTTTTTTATTTTTAATTAGAATATTAATGAGAGAGACATTCGACACGACATTTACGAACTACCTGAGTGAAAAGGTATTTATTTATTATTTTATAAACAAAAATAAAAGAAAACAGATATTTTTTTTTGTTTAAAGACAAAACAAACAATTGAAAATAATTCCGAAAACGAGACTGCACCATGAAAAATTGGACAAAAATAACGATGCAATTCATTAATTAATTTTAATTAATATTTATTAAGTAATTTCTTCACATACATTTTTTTTCTACCAATTCATGTCATTTCAGATATCATTAGAAACTGATAAAATTAAAATAATAAAAGTTCGAATTTCATTATGATCATTTTTTTTTCTTAAAGCGATCTCATTCATTCATTTTTTGTTCTAAGTAAAATTATTTCGTATAATTGCCATTTTTTCATTCAAAGTCTGTTCAAATTCAGATTTAACGTCACTAAAATTCAATTTCCAATGAAAATTTTAAATATTTATTTTTGAGTGCCATAAAATTACAAGTCATTCAACATTCATTGTTTTTGTTAAATGTTTGATGCAAAATTTCGATATATGTTTGCTTCATGTCCTGTCTTGTCCAAGTAAAATTCACTGTCACGTCAAGTTTTATTTGATTACAATGAAATATGCTTCATTTAGGTGTCAAAAATTATGTGAAAAATTGTATCAAATTAATTGCAAATTTTTTTTTGACTATGATTTTAACCCTTTATTTCCCACAAGGGCCTTGGGGACCCATGAATTCATCACGTAAGCTACATTTTAAAGGGAATTTTGAAATGATTTTCATTTTTTTTTTTCATTTCATGCTTCTTTTATCTCTTTGATTCTATTTGAGACCCATGAAATTTGTGATGAAATAGTACAATTTATAAATTTCATTTAAGGATTTAAAACTTCTTTGATAAAAAATTTAAAAAAAAATGTTTTTTCGTTAACTCCTTCAGGAACATGGGATCTGAAGGACCTTGACCAATTTTTCCTAAAAATGGAAATCTTAGAAGTGTTTTTTAAAAAAAACCATGAAGATCTGATGGTAATAAGGTGAATTTGATGAAAATACAATTATTGGGCCAATTAAATCCAGAAGGAGTCAAAATTCACAAATTTTCAATTACTCATGTGGAGTAAAGGGTTAAATTCATGTATTTTCTGATTTTTTTTATATCGAATCAATTAAATTGTGACTTTCAAATGTATATCACAGCACTTATAAACTTTAAAACCTATCCTTAACAATTCCTTGAGCATCTCCCTAAAAATTATCATTAAAAAAATATCTTAATATCATAACAAATCATTTAAGTAAAACATAAATAAAAAAAAAACTAAAAATATTTATCATGATATTTATAAGTAAAGCAAACAAAAATATAATAAAAAATATTTTATTTTGTAATAACAAAAAAGATGAAAATATATTTTTTTTTCTAATTTTTATTGATAATTAATTTAAAATGCTTTTGTAAAACGACTTTACGCGATTAATATGAAATTATACAAAATATCCTTAAAAACATTAAAATTAATTCATTATATTAATATTATTAAAATAAAATTATATGATAAGCAAGAAAAATATCTAGAATGGAATAAATATATGAAATAAATAAAAATTGAAAGTAAACAAGATTATTTGTCTATTTAAAGTATAAAATAAAAAATAATGTGTTTTCTTTTCCTATAAAATTCGATTAGACACTTGAAGAGATGGAAAATGTGATCCAAACGTCCTCAAGAACAATTTTTTGTCATCTCATCCTTGTTTTTGGTTTGCTTCTTTGATTGGAAGATCAGTATCGGACATCTTTCGGTCCTTGAATATTATTTTCTATGAAATGCAATTAAAAAAACTTGTAACAGACCCGCTTCAATAAATTTTCTTTCTATTAATTCATTGAATTTGAATTTCAGGTAATATTCAGGTACATTTCATTACATTTTTTTTAAATTTGCTATTGTTTTTTCCTGTATTGCATAAAATTGTTAGTTAAAAAAATTACCTAAATTGTGTTTTTTGGACAAAAAATTTCATATAAATATAAGAATGTTTTTAAGTACAATTTAGTTCTCAAAAAATGTCCAACGCAAAAGAACTCATCCAAGTTTATTTTACGATACATAGTAAATAAAATTGAAATGCAATGGATGGAGTTAAGGACCATTTCCTGGATTCAGGACTTTAAAATTTAATTAAAAGACTATATCCGGGATTCAGGTTTTCCAAATTAAGGACCATGTCCGGGATTCAGGTTCTATATATCTAACTAATATATCTGAAGAGCCATGAAGAGTCATGAGCAGTCATGAATTTAAAAAAAAAATCAAATTAAGGTTTAATGAAGATCAATAAAGATCAATGAGGAGTAATAAAGATAAATCAGGAGTTAACAGGACTGGGTAGGACTATGAAAGATGCACAAAGAGTCATTGAGGTCAATAAAGAGTCATAAAAAAGACTAACGAAGAGTCATAAAGAGCAACAAAGACTGATGTTAACTTTTAAAAACTCACTGTATAAGACTATTTCCGGGAAGTGGTAAATTGAATTTACTTAAAACAGACTAAAGACTGTAAGTTTACTTTTTTGATTTCTTCTGTATTACCATTACAATTTTCCTTTTTGTTTCCCGTCGCCTCCATTGAAAACCTTGAAAATGTTTAACGATCTTAAATTTTTCAAATTTTAAAAACAGTTTTACTGAATATTTTGTTAATTTTAACATGCAGAAAATCCAAGACTTACTTAATTTGGTTTATTTTTTTTTTTCAATAAATATTTAAAATATTTTTCACATGAAAAAATTTTTTTCATGACATTTGTTTGTAAATTTTTTTTTTCATCATTATTATATTATTATTATTCATCCCTCCTCCTTTTTATTATTTTGAGCGGACTGCGACGAGAAACAAAAAGGAAAATTGTAATGGCCTAAGATAATTAAATATAATTTTTTTCTACAGGAATTTATAGAAACAAAGAGAAGATTGGATTTTTCATTTTTAAAAATGAGAGTCCGGAGAATTATCCAGTACTAATTTTATTTATCATAAAGCAGAAAATAAATTGCTAATGATCGTGGTGTAAATGTTTGTTCATTGCGATTTAACGCCATTAAATTCTTATTTATATTTAACCACCATTAATTTGCTTAAAAATCAAAATACACAATGAGTAAGTTGAGTAATTTTTGATTTTTCCATGAGAGGCCGCTATCATAAATTTTGAAATTGAATCCAAACTTTCAAATAAACGTTAAAAGGATTTTAGTCATACATGAAAGAATTTTTGTGTAAAAATAATATCACAATGATGTTTTATTTTAAGAAAATCAAAATTTGAAATAAAATAAAATCTTTCTAATCGAGGCGTAAGACCTAAATTTTTTATCTTAATTATATTAATTCTTTTAATGAATTTTTGTGTGTGACATCTAACAATGCAAGGAAAATATGTAAATTGGCAGGTTATGAAAAATCAAAATTGGTATAATTTTACATTAATCCGAGGTCGAATCATCCATTCTGATCATATTTATCAACAACCAATTCTTCATTTCTCATGGATTGCTACTGAATGTCCCTAAACCAAAGCTCATAAATTTTCATTATCCCAGAATGGAAGTATTAGTGAA
This sequence comes from Culicoides sonorensis, assembly GCA_900002565.1. Taxonomy (NCBI): domain Eukaryota; kingdom Metazoa; phylum Arthropoda; class Insecta; order Diptera; family Ceratopogonidae; genus Culicoides; species Culicoides sonorensis. Next base: position 29,278 of record LN483591.1, read on the forward strand.
CGCTTTAGTCACATCAATACTCTTCCTATTAAGAGCAAAGATTCTATCTAAATATTATAGTTAAATATTATGACTTTGAAAAGAATTAAGTTTTGATACCATTCTCCAAAGATTTCTTTATCAATCGTATAACGATAATAATGGATCACGATCATTTATTTTTGAATCAATTCAATTGAATTCAATTTTTATTTAATTTTCATTTAATTCCTCTAACTACCATTTTTATTTTTATTGTTTTAATTATTTTCTTTGCAATTCAAAAAAGTTTGAGCCTTTCGAATATGTTTAAGGCTTGTTTAATAAGAAGCATCGTTCAGCTGACTCACAAATTCGAAATGAAACAATAAATTAGACAGTGATAAAAACGTGCTATGGAAATTCATTTAAATTTAATTAAAATAGTTTTCAGTTTTACCTAAGCTTGGTTTTTTTATAGGCTATTAATGGTGCTCTTGACCTTTACTTCTTAAATTTTGTAATATAAAAATATAACTAACTATATAACTATATATCAATGAAAATTTTAAATAAAAGATTTTTAATCGAAATTCCGACGAAATCTAGCTGAACAACCTCCTTTGCGGCATATGAGATAAATATTGGATATGATTTCAACTTTATTATATTAAAAAGGACTTTATGTGCTCTGCAGCTTAAGAAACTAAAAAGTTATCTTGTTATGTTATGATAGCTGGCTAGCCAAGAATTGAATGTAGATTTCCACTGTTATCTTGCAATTCGACCAACTGAGTAAATTTTTGGGGCTTTGTTATCAAAAGATTTATGGCACGAAAATATCTTCAAAATTGAAAGTCATAATTCGGTGGGATTTACGGAATTTAAGACAGGAAATCTAAAAATTTTTCCGGAAACCCCTTGTTAAAAAATTTAGATAGAATCCCTTAATTTAAGGGTATTTATGACTTATTTGTCGCAAAATTAATGTATAAGTGCTTGAATGGATTGATCCTCACTGACCTAACATTTTCATCAGTCTCTCACTCATACCTATCAAGAAATAGAGACTGGCTATGGTTGCCAAGGTGTCACACAAGCTCAAGAGCCGTATGCTGATAACTGGTTCGACTATTTTTAATTCACTTCCACCGATTTGTAAAAATGCAATGAATATAAAAAAATATTGTTGGAGACCTCAGATTTTAATCGCAAATTTTTTTTTTATGTAAAAATTTGATTAAACCTCTAACTTTAATTTATTTTTTTTCATAACTATTTGTATCTACTTTTACTTTTTCTATTCTATCACTATGCTTGTTGGTGGGTTGTGCATGAAAGCTGGCGCCCTGCTCTCATCAACGTCTATCCACTAATTTTTCTTTCTCAATTTAGGCAGCTGATGGGTTGCCGTGAAAACCGACGCTTGCCTCTTATCAGCTTCTATCCTTAAATTCTATTCTTCTTACTTACTCTTTCTATACGCAAACTTCTTGTTTGTATGGGTAAAGGTGAGTTTCTTCTTCAAAGCATTGCACTGAAGTAGCGCACTGTCTAAACTCAGTATTTCAAGTAGAGGCGTTCAATAGCTTAAAATCACCAGAAACATTCGACATTGTTTAATAATAAAATAAAACAAAGTATTTTTTTAAAACTATAATTTTTTATTTATTTATAACATTTTAACATTTATATCATATATAATTTACAGCCTTTTTATTATTCATATACATGTATTTTTCTTAAATCATAATAATTTTTTTAAATTTAATAAATTATATTTTTTTCTCTTTCCATTGACAATCCATGGGAAGTAAAAATACAAATAATTTTAAAACTGGTAACAAATACAAATGATGTAACGATAATTGTTTTTTTTTTCTAAAGTAATCAATTTAATCAAATATACACAAAATTTTACAAAGATTTTTTTAAACTTAACCTTAAATTTAATAAAAAATATTATTTTTACCATTTATCGTCAAATTTTAATCTAAAAGAAAAAAAAACTGCGGCTGGATTTCGTTGAATTATATTAATAATTTTTTTCAAAATATTTTTTATCATGTAACTTTTGTTTTCTCAGTACTTTTTTTCTTCTTAATCTTTGGCAACTCGGGGAGCCCACAACAATTATTTATTACTATATTTATTAGATTAATTATTTTTTTCATAATTATATTTTTTTATATGTTATTTTTTTTATTAAATATTTTATTCTTTATATTTTCTGTAATTAAATAAACATCGCAAATATTTCTCTGTTTATGTGGTTTTCCATTATAAAGTGAGTGTAAATCACAAGTGTCTGTATTGTCAATTTTACTACACAGGCTTTTGATCCATAAAATATATAAAAATTTTGTTTTACGAACATTTTTGTATCTGTCATAAAAACCGAAAAACAAGGGTTTCATTTTTTTTCATTCTTCAATTTAAAAGTGTAAAAATGACAGGATTTTGTATGAAATAAGTATTATCTTTGTTCTTGAAAGTTGTAGATAATAGTTTGGAGGAAAAAGTTTTCATTTACCATTTTACATGTTTTCATACAAAAAAATTTGATTTTTTGTCAAAAAACAATTTGTTGAAAAATTGATAAAATGAATTTTTGTTTTTTTCTCATAAAATCGTATGTTTTTGATGTATTTTGACGAAAAATCGATTTTTTTGTAGGAAAACATGTAAAATGATAAATAAAAACTTTTTCCTCCAAACTATTATCTACAACTTTCAAGAACAAACATTGTGCTTATTTCATACAAAACCATCCAATTTTTGCTTTTAAAATTGAAGAATAAAAAAAAATTGAAACCCTTGTTTTTCGGTTTTTAGGGCAGAGACAAACATTTTCATGGAATAAAAATTTCATTTTCTTTTGATGTATCATAGGTCTGTGTACTCAGATTGGCAAAATAGACACTTGTGATTCGCACTCACTTTAGAATGGAATGCCACTTATATTATAAGATGGGAATATTTTTTATTTAGTACCTTTAATTTAATGTTTTTTTTTTGGAAAAATTTTGAAAATTAATAATTTGTATTTCATTGTTAAATTTATCTTTAATGTTATTTTTATTTTTTATGAAATTTAATAAATTTTATATTGTCAATAAATTTAATTTTAATTTTTAATTTTATTTTTTTTTTAATATAACATTCAATTAAATAATTTTACTTTTTAATTTTTTTTTTGGTTCTTCATTAAATTTAATTTAATTTTAATATATTTATTTGTATACATATAAAAAATGTTAACATTCTTGTCTTTTTTATTATAAAATAAAAGAATATAAAAATTAATAAATTTTTGTTTTTCTATATAAAAAATATTACTTTTACATTTTGCTTTTATATTTGCCAATTTTTATAAAATTTAATTTTGCACTTGAATTTCCCTTAATTTATATTATGATTTTTTATGATTATTATTTTTTAACTGACAATCACGTGTTGGAATTTAAATTGTCACAATTTTTTAATTTTAATTTTTGAAATTTCGAATTTTATTTTCCATTATTAACCGACCAAAGGTAGAAAATTTTCTAGCAACGGGTGTTAAATGGAAAAAATAAAAATGAAATTGTAATTTTTTCAATAAAATATATAATTTTTCATATTTACACAAACACGTTAGCTCAGAAATCTGTTTAAATTTCTTATATCAGACCAAAGAGAGCCTTAATTTAAATTTTAATCCAAACTTTTATTGAGTCAATTGCAAAAGAACTCAATTTTGATGTTGTTTTACAGTCATCATGGTTTATTAAATACATTTTTTTTTTAATTTTAATGTTTTTTTTTTATAGACACATATAATTTTATACACATTTAATAGGAACAGAGCATATTTTAATATAATTTAATAATATTTTTCAGTTCAAATATATTTTAAATGGTTTATAAGCACTTTTACTATGATACATTATTGTTATCATTGTCACTAATCACAACTTCTTCATTTGAATTTTTCTTAAGACAATCACGAATTCCTTGTAATATGATGCCAATACGACGATCGAGTGCTGTCAAATGAGGTTCCCATAACACAGGTGCAATGGGATCTGTTGCCAATGAATCTCGCATGGCATCTGAAAGGCGTTTACCGTTATGGAATCTGAAAAGAAAGAAAAATAAAAGTTATTTTATATTAGTATGCTGTGAAATTGATGTCAAATTCAATTGAAATTATTCAACATTTTTAATTGATACATTCAAAATTGTTAGTTTAAATAAAAAAAAATTCTGTAATAAAAATGTTGAATGAAATTGAAGTAAGTATTTGTATGAATTTTATTTATTTAAAACTAATATTTAATTTCAAACAGTTTCAATATGGGAATAATGAAGAAAAAGATTGGTTATATGCAAAATTTGATCAAATATCTGGGAATATTGCTGGCACACTCGTCGTTATACTGATTGCATTTCTCTTTTTGAGGACTGTAAAATTCATTATAAATCTGATATTATCATTAATTGTTCCATTGGCTGTTACTTTTATTGGATTTGTAAGTATTCATGATTGGAAATGTGGAAAGGAAATTGTGAATCCATTTTCAATGAGTGTTAATAAAAAATTTTTTGCCTCGGTGAAGTTTTTCCCGATTTTTCAGGGCGTCCATTTAAATGAATGGACGGTCAGCAAATGTTCGGGAAAGTTGAAGAATGATCGGCAAATTCGGATATTTCTAGGACAATTCGGAAAAATGTAAATTTATCGAAAAATTCGTAATAGTCGAAAATTTTCGAAATAATCGGAAAAAAGGCAGTAAAACCGAAAAAACCAAAATATTACAGGTAAAGTCAGAACAGAAAAATCGTAATATTTAGTAAAATTTTTCGGAAAAATTAGAGATGTTCCGGAAAAACAAAAAGCAAAAGATTTTCCCTTAAGATAAGACACTATAAAAAAAATTCAAAAATTTCTTTCTGAATTTTTTTGAGCAACTGATAAATTTCCATTTTTCTTTACATTTTGGTGAAAATTGGTGCAATAGATCAGATAAGCTCTATAGATGTTACAGACTGTTTGTCCGCAGTCACTCCGAAATTCCGTAGGTCCATAAATCTGACACTAATCACTATCCATAAGTCCGGAATGGTCCATCGGAACGAAGTTGATTTTTTTTGTTGGATAGACGAGCTCATGAGCTGTCAAAATGTAAATCTGAAAGCTGTCAAAATTTTAATCTGAAAGCTGTCAAAATTTAAATCTGAAAGCTGTCAAAATTTTAATCTGACAGCTGTCAAAAATGTCATTCTGGTAGCTGTCAAAAATCGATCTGACAAAAATTAATGCTTTTTTTAAGATTTTTTCGCATTTTTTGTAAAAAAAATAATTTTTCAGAAATTTTGTGATTTATTTTTTTTTTAATTAATTTTTCCAAAATAGCAAAAATTTACCATATTAAATTTTGTTAATACAAATATTTTATTGCATTGAAAATTTAATACCAAATGGTAATTTTACAAAAATGAAGCACTAGATCCTTTTTTGTGTGAATATACATAAATATGGTATGTTTGAAATAGGCAAAAATTTTTCCCAAAATTATTTTTTTCTTGGAACTAATGGTATAATTTTGTGTTCAATCATAATATTGAATGTATTTTCAGATTTTTAATTTTAATATCAACAACATTTTTTTTATGGTTTTTCAGATGATATTCCCAGAAATCAGCAAAACTTTTATGTCATATGTACCACAATTCATTCCTGATCTACTACACTTTTTGTTACAGAAAATTTGCAGTTGCTTTTCACCTGAAGGATGGAAGCAAACAGCTGGATTTTGTCCGCAAAGTTAACGATACAGATTTTTTTTTTGCTATTTGGCCATTTTTCATTTATTTTAGTCTCTTGTGAATGAGTTATAATCCAATTAATAATAATAAAAATCATATTCAAAAAGTCGGAAAAAAACAAACCACACAAATAAAAACCACAACTAAACTTAACCAATTTCATAGAAAATATTTTTTTTAATAACATTTTTTTTAACACATCTGTTATGCGTGAAACCATAAGCGACCATTGCATTTTCATGCGATAGAGAAAACGATCTCCTAAATATGGTCGAATGAATGTTTATTTAAAAAGGAAAAACTTTTTTCATTTGTCCATATAAGTCCTTGTTGTCTCTAAATAGTACAAGTACAGTACACACACACACAAACACACACACAGATTTACACTAAATTGCAATAGCAAACATTTAAATAACAAGAACAAAAACAGAGTTAAAACACCAAACCAAATAGTCAAGATTTATGACTCCTGTATGGACAAACTTTGACAATAAATTTCTAAATGTAACACACACCGCTTTTAGGTATGAAAATTTTTGCCTGTAACGCACAATATTATTTACAGTATACCACCTACAATTTGAAAATATACAGGAAAAAAAACTTTATGACTATCATCATAGAACTTTAGTTATTAGTTTATTTATCTGTACTAGACATTTTTATATTATTATGAAATATAAAATAAAATGAAAACAACATTTTGATACTGGACTATTACCGATATTCACATACATGAAATTTTGCCTGTAAACCTTTCCGATATTTGTACATTTTGTTAAATTTTCTGTTATTATTTTTTTTTTGCTTGTTATCTCAAGACCTTACCCTTTTACAATGTGATAATTTTATTTATCTATAACTTTTACACAAACACACCCATTAAAATTCGAAATGGACATAGGAAGAAGTAAAAGTTAGAATTCATTTAAAGTTTCAAAAATTGTATTTCCTTGATGATTTATGTGAAATTTTGTTGTATGTAGAAAAAAAAAATGTAATGATTAGCAAAATTTTCTACATTTAAGATAACATTTTAAAATGTAACATGTAACGTCAGATATGTTAAATTTAATTTTTCATATCATAATATGTAAATAAACTCATTTAAAATTAAACTTGTAATATTTTTTTATCGTAATTAAATTCAATTTAAAATTTAAATTTATTTTTTTAATAATAAATTTTTGCCATAAAATTTTAATTGGATAAGGCTTCTGGGCGTCCTTAAAACTTTTTCCCAACAAATCATTTACCTTTTAACATAACTTTTTTTACATAACAAAAAATAAAAATAACATAATAATAACGATAATGTTGATAATTTTATGAGTGATGATGATGACAAAAAAACATGACACAAAAAAAAATGTTTAAATTAAATAAACTGAAACTTTTTTCTTTTTTTATTTGCAGTTAAAATTATAGTTTGATGTTCTAGCTCTTGTTCATATACAAAATAGTAATGATGCATTTTATGTTTATAATGATATTATAATAACTTATAAATTTGTTTATGTTTCTCTCTCTGTCATCATCATCATTTTTATTTTAATGTTAAATATGAATAAAAATTAAATGACAACGAAAAAAAATGCAAATATAAAACTTTTAGAAATTCATATAAAATGTTTATGAATAATAATGTTAATAAATATAAAAGAATTGACGATAATTTGATTTTGTTTGTGCTGAATAATTTTTTTTGAATAATAAAAGTAATTTTTTTTTAAATTATTGCTGTCATGTTAGGTTAAGTTTCCTCAATGAGTCCTATTGAAATAATTTTCGAGCAATAATTACAAATTTGTACAGAGTTACTTGAATGAGACATTTAGCATTCAGATTTGATCAGATTTTTAGAGCGATCTCCACAAAAGAGAACCAGCACTCAGACCTACAGAAGAGTTCATTGTGCATACCCATTATCATCATATCTGATGAAGAAGGAACAAAATTTAGGGAATCAACTAAAATAATAAGAAATCCACTAGACCTGGTTCAGTTCAGGAAAGTAACCAAACCTTCTCAGAAAACTAAGCAGGACAGGCACCTTCACTTTTATGATGGAATCCATACTTGGAAAGTACTTCCCAGCGTGATATCACACAATCTGGCATTCTTGGGACATACACAAAGTAGATGTGCAACAGTTTCCTCTTGTTCAGATTATCATATACACTCTTAACCCAAAACCAGTGGAGCATCAGTGGCAGTCCAGTGGGAGTATATACATTGGATCTCTAGAGTCAAAATGACTAAGATGATAGTCTAGAATTCAATGACCAGTGAATATACCAACTACAACTCTGAGCTCAGCACCATTCAATTTCATCAATTGTCTAGATAAATCGGTTCTTTGATAAAGAGGCGAGTCTGCCTAAGAGTACCATTCCCGGGCAAGCCAAGCCTCTCTTCTTGCAAGATTCAGCATTATCGCTATTGCAACTACAATTTTTATACGAGTAATTTACCCAACCCTAGAGGCTCTTGGGGTCTTGTATTAGTTTCTTAAGATAAGAAATTATTCTGAATACTAATATGGTAACTATTAAATCTTGAGCAAAATGTAATCTTTTCATGAAGTTTGATTTGAGGCTTGTGATGAATTCGTTGACGGTGTTCGCAAAGGAACGTTTAGTGTCATTTTAAGTAGCTTGTTTTGACAAATTTGTAATTTTTGAATGTGTGTTTTGGCTATATTTACGAGAGCTGCTGTGGCATAACTCAAAATCGGACAGATATAGGATTTGTATAGTAGATTTTCGTTGTTTATGTTGAGTAGAGATTTTTTGTTGAGTAAGCTGATTAGTATTTTTGGTGATGTGTGTGTTTTTGAATGGCTGTTTCGATGTGTTATTTGAATATTAATTTTCTGTCTAGTATAACTGACAATTTTGTCTTTGTTGTGTCGATAATGAAGGTTCTGTGTGGTTATTGTCTGATTATTCTGTTTGTGATAAATATTGCTTGTGTTTTTTCTTCATTCATTTTTATATTCTAGCACTATAGGTAAAACTTTGTTCTTTTAATGGATTTTTCTTGGCGTCTCATTATTATACGAAATAAATATTCCAAGTCTAATCCTTAAGAGCTCTTTTTTAAAGGAAACTGATATCAAAAGGACTCATCAAGACTGCGTTGGTGCTTTTATAAAACCGTAAGTAGCTGATTTAAATTTTTTAACTTTTTGAACATCTGAGAGCTTTGGAAACCTCAAGCTGAACCGAATTCTAAAAAATGAATTGAAATAAACTTATTGGTACAAATCTCATCATTTTCATGGTATAATCAACAAATTTTTTATCAGATCCTTTTATTTTTCAAATCAAACTGTTTACTACCAACATTTTAAATCCAATTATATGTGAATTTGCACAAATATCATTAAATACACAATTTTAACATCATTTTTTTTTATTATAATAGTATTAAAAAATTCAAAGCTAACTAGCACACATTTTATTTCAAAATTTCAAATTGAAACGAGTAATAAACCGCTAAAGAATCATCATTACAAAGAAAAAATAATCTCTTTGCGTGAAAACACACACATTTATGATCGTTTGAAGGGAATAATAATTAGTGAGAAGAATTTAATTCTATTTTCTCTATAATAATAATGAATAGACGAGGTACGTATAGAAACACACACACTTCACAATTTAATGACAAACAACTATTATAATAATAAAAAATAGTTAATCCTATTTTTTTGCTTCTCTTTACGTTTTCGCAACTTTCATGTCTTTGTGATAATAAAAAAAAAGAAGTTTTAAACTTCTAATTTAGTGGTTTTTATCCTTTTTTTATTGTGATCGCATATTCCATAAAATTCTTCTTTTTTATGAGTAATAAATCAGAATATAGACAAATAAAAATTAATCTGGCAGTTCACGGTAACAAACATTGGTGCTCGTGTTTTACATGATAAAATTTCAATCTGTTTCAACAAAAACAATAACAAAAAAAAGTCATAAAATTTGATTTGATTTAATTGATAAAACTAAACTCATCACTCTGGTTTTCAAAATAAAAAGGCTAAATGAAAATAAAAAGTACTCGTATTTGAACAAATAAAATTTTAGTATGTAGTTTGCCATGATGATTAATGACAGACATTTCGAGAGATATTTGTGTAAAAAGGGATAAAAACGTTTGAAATGACAGGCATTCAATTAAGTTTGGTTTTGTTTCATTTTTTTTGTATTATTTATTTTTATTTTTATCCTATTTGTTGCTACGAACAATCGAACTAGGTCATTTCATTATTTATTGTCTAAATTTGAAGGTTTTCTCTCTTTTTTATATTCAATTGTATTTGGAGTTTTGTATTCTTAAATTATTAATTGCTAAAGGAAATAAAAGCAATGCCTGTTGCTATTCATTTAGTGGAAATGTTTGCAATTTTAACCGTTTTGGGAGTTTTTACAATTGGAGCCATCATTTTATTCACAATCGATAAATTGGTTTCTATTTTTACCATGATTTTGCAGGTAATTTCAATTTTTCATAAAATTTTGCAATACAATTTTTAATAATTAATTTTTTAACAGCCTTTTTGGATGCTCTTCTTATTTTTAATTTTTGTGCTGAAATCTGGTATCGTTTTTGTTCTGGACAAATTGTTGCGGTTGATGGATTTGTTTTGTAATATTATTTATTAATTGACAAATATTGATATTGATCGTCACTGATTTTCGCAAAAATTGAAATGTTAGCTTTCATGTTGATTAAATAATCTAAATTATGATTGACAATTTTTTGCTGGTGGAATTTTATTCAATATATTTTTGGCACTGGTTTTACTCGATTTAAATAAATTGAAAAATGATCAACAAATAACACCGGCAAATAAAAAGATTAAATATTTCGAATAAAAACTAAACGTTTTAGATAAGGCTTTTATCGTAATCATAACTCCTGAATTGAGCCCTCTGTAGCGAGGCCGAGGTTAATCTTGAGAAAAAGAGAGCGTAAATGAAAAATTGACCCACTTAAAAGTAAAATTCAATATTTTAGCATCCAAAACGACCACCATAGATTAAAAAGAACGCTATCACATGGTAAACATGGCATTTTATTTCACTTTTTGTAATTCTGTTTTATGACAAGCAAATACGTAACACGTTGATACATTTTTTAATGGAAAAAGGCATCAAGAGCTTAAAACTGACATTCATCAGTCTCATATACACATACATTTTCCCAATACTCCCGTTAACATAAATGTGGAAGGTTAAATCCAGTTTGTGTACATTTTCACAAATAATAGATGAGTTAAATAAAAGTATAACAGGAAATAAGAGCATTATTGCAGTTATTGGGGCATTTGGATTATGTTTCAATGAATTGTATTTTTTTACCTTTGTAATTCCGTAAAAAATTCACGTATTTTTATTTCAAATATGAGACACAAGCTTTAAGAAAAACCAGAAAAAAATATCTAACTAGTCGTTATTTTTTTCTGTTATTGTCAAATTGCATCGCATCTAAAACTGCATTTTTCAAATGGGACTTTATTTGTAAAGGAAAAAAAAATTTAAACCATTTTTGTGTGTTTGTGTTACTACAAAAAATAAAATACAATGAAAAAAATGTCGAGTTGAATCGGTTTAGCTAAATGACTCTCCATTTTAACACACAAAAATATATTTCTATTAAACGGTACATGGTTTTAAATTACAACAACAACAAAATTTTATTATTTTATGGCATTTGCTTACATTCATTTGCTAAATGTGTGCAAGTAAATACCTTGTTGATGTATATTTTTTGTGTTAAATAAAATTTTGTGGTACAATGTTACGGCAAAATAAAATGACAACATAAACAAAGGAAAAATTTGAATAGAAAAAACGTTTTTGGTTTCAATCGTTTAAATGTAATTTGTTTTTTTTTTATTTTAAATAACTAGGCGTTTCCATTTACGTGAGTTAAATGCAAAAAAAGGAAAGGTAACAAAGGATTTGTTTTTTGGAACAAATCTTGATAAAATTTAATGAAATTTGTCTTTTATGAAGTTGTGAAAAAAAAAATTTTAACAAGATTTAATTACATAAGTAATTTTTTTTGTAAGTTCATCCCTCGTCTTATTTTGTCGCCATATTTAAATGTGGAAAAGTTCTAAGACAAACATTTTTTTTTTAATTTTTTAATTAACAGTGATTTAAATGTTTAAATCATGTTTTTTTCATTTCATAGAAGAAAAAATTAGTAAAATGAGACAATGAAACATTGGAACTTATTTTCAAGTAAAGTCAACAGTTTTTTTCTGAAAAAGTTTCTCGTCAACTTGAAAAACATGGGAGCATTGTGAGTGCTCGTGCCAGTAAAAAATGTAGGTCGTAATCATGAACGATATTTTCAAGTGCATTTCGATTCATTTGCCATTTCGGAAAACTCCGCCATTTTGGAAAAGACACGTTTGCAGTTTTTTGTGATCGAAGGTTTTCCGCCATATTGATTTTCCGAATTTTCCAAAATCATCGAATTTTTCCAGAATCTTCGAATTGGGGAATCGAGGAATTGATAGACATCGTTCACGATCACATTCTACATTTTCTTATTGAATCGCATAAAAAGAGGACAGTAACAGTGCTCATTCGTGTGAAGGCTCTTCCAAATTTAATTTACTTATTTAAACTTCATACATAAAAAATGTCAAAATATAACTTATTTGAAACCTTTACCTAAGAAACGGAGCCCAATGAAAAACTTTAATGCAATTAATTTAAATTACTAACAATTTGTCTCTGTTTCTCCTCTTAAATACCTGGAAAATTATTTTTAATTTCCAAGAGTTTAATGTAACACAATATAATTAAATTACATTTTTGAAGGTAAGCAAAACTTTTTTTCCCTAACAACAATGCTTTCATCAACTTTTTAAACCGGGCTTAAAAATAAATGAATAAAAGAAAACAAAAATTGAAATATATACGCATTGTTTTGTGTTGCTAAATGATTTTAATTTATTTGAGTCGCACTGAAGAGCTTACATATTTTGAGCTTTGGTATTAAATGTGTGTGTGTGTGTGTTTAAATGAGAACATCAGAAACAATATTTTAATCTTCTTAATACAATTAGAAAGGTATTTTGGGCTGAAATTAATATTATCATTGTTTGTATTGTTGGCATTTTGATGTCATGTCATTTTTTTCTTCTTTGTATGAGGAATTATTTTCTAGGATTTTTAAATGAGCTTTAATTAATATTCTGTTATGAAATTTGATGATTTTCAAGGAAAATTTCAAATTAAAATGGAAAAAGTTCACAAAGGTCATAAATTGTATTATGGCTCATTGAGACCGCATTTGTTGAAACTGCACTTTGTTCTGAGCTCTCATTAAAAAAACTCGATGCTCGTCCCAGGAAAATATGATGAAATCAGCAATTTATTTCACAAGAAAGTTTCATCATCTTCATTTCAAAATTGATCACTTATCAAAATATTTGATAAGAATAAGACAAATAGGATTCTGTTTCCTTAGTGATTCCTTAAATATTATTATTATGTTATCAAAATTACTCCTTATTTGTTGTTTTCCTCAAACTTACAACAGCTATCACATTTACATTCGATTCCCATCATCATCATCATCATCATTTTCATCTCAATTATTTACTTTTGATATTTACGATGTATTCTAAGCTAGCACACTCGATATTTATCCTATCTCATTCAATATCCGGTATGTGTTCTAAAAACCGCCTTTTCACTTACATTTTAATGGTGTAAGAATATAAGTGAGGAGTTTGGTATTAGTTTATATTGATATGGAAGCCTAAAGGCAAGATTACATTGGTTTGTTGTACAATGAGGAAAACAAATAAGTGATCAAATGTACGCAATACACACACACAAACACACACTTATGAAATACCAAATTAGTATTCAATGTATGTATCACATTCTTTTTATTGTTGTCAAACAAATACTTATTTCTCGAGATTCCATAATAGAAATTACTTTTCTATGTTTTGTCTCTTGTGACAGAACGATTCCGGTGTGTGTTTGTTTGTTGTAACACTGTTTGATTGCAAATGGATATTTTTTTTTTATATTTTGATGATTTTTTTTCTTCCTTTATTTAAAAGATTGAATTTACTTTGTCTTTTTTCACCATAAGTTGTAGGAATTATATTTCATTTGGAATGGAATGGGCGATAAGGACGATGGGAATTGAATCACACACACAGTCAGATATGCAACTAATGCTTTATTACTTCCATCAGACATTAGATAAAAATATAACAGAAATATAAAAATAAAATTGTGTGTGGAATCGTATCATGAATTTATAGTTGAGTGTAAATTAGAAACGTGCTATAGACTTAATGGGACACAAACACGTGTAAGTGCTTCTTCTAAAAATCTTTTATTTTTTCTTCTACATTCGACTTGAATAACATTGAAATTGTGCAAAGCACTCATTTATATTTGTTTTAAATTTAATTTAAAAATTAATTAACGAAAAAACAGCAATTCAAAGTTTTTAAGACGTTATAAGAGTATTATAACTCAATGTAATCTTCGAACCGTTCTTCGTTTTACGATAAAGAAAGGCACAAGGTCTTCTCTGGCAAAATGACTTTATTTTACTTCAAGTTTAGTAATGTTTATGTATAAATGATTTTGTTTTGTGTTGTGCAGACTCTCAAGTTCTATCACATACTGATGCAATTCCATTTCCTGTCATAATATTCCCATCACTCCTAAAGCCTTCTTAAAAAATGTAAAAAACAAACGAAGTACAACGAAAAATGGTGATGGTCAAATTGCTTCATTTTAATGACTTTTAACTTTTAACTTTTCTTTTAAATAAATTAAGAATTTTTTGATTAAACTTAATTGAATTAAGAAAAAATTATTGCTCTGATTCATTCGGATGTGAAAATGCCATTTTGAGATCAGTTCAAGTGTCTCAGTGACAGTCAAGAATTCGTCTATGGGATTTCGAAGCTATAGGTACTTAAATGTTTTTTTTTCCTAAAAATTGAAATAAAAATCATAAAATCCATCTGAGTCAAAAAATTTGAATTGACTTCATACTGAAGTAACAAAACGAGAAAACCTCACCGTGTACCTCTACAGACCATCCATACATACGTGCATGTTGGTTTCATGTATTAAGAGGCCAAAAATGCCAAGCTACACAATTTTGAGGTCATTTTTCGGTTTTGGTGTGGAAAAAATCATGTTTTTGTATGTTTTAGGTAAAAGTGACCTGAAACAAAGTTGTAGAGAATATTTCAAGCTGCAACTTTGCTGAACTGACCAAGTCGATATTTCAATTCAAATGCACTTTAAAGCACCGTTCAATAATCAGCGTCTCCAATTTCATTTCATTACCACGTTCCTTTTAATTAAGATATAATTCTCTTATTTTCCTTTTATTTTTTTTTTTTAAATCTCTGAAAAATTATTTAACGACAAAGTTCTTCTACATCCCCCATGATAATTGTGACAAACTTCTGACACAAAGAAAAAAAATAAATAATATCATTATTTTTCGGTTTTCCATGAAATTAAACAAGTTTTTGATAATCTTTTATGTTTCTTTTTTTTGTCCTCTGCTTTCTCAAATATTAATTATTATTTCAATAAAATAAACGCAAGAATAAAAAAAATTACTTTTATTTATCAGGGTTTTTATCTGTCGCACTCATTATTTTCATTAACAAGGTACTTTAGGTATGTAAAACAAAGCTACTAAGGGTAAAAAAATAATAAGATAATGAAAAAATATACGAATTTTTCTTGCAAGATATTTTTTTTTTGTGTTTAAATTTTTATTATAAAAGTTTATGACTTTTACATAATTCAAAATAATATTTAATTAAAAATTAATGGGCAAAGCTAATTAAATATCGTGAACTTGTGTCTCCTTTGAAGGTACTGATAACCTATTTTTTTTTTCTTTTTTTAAATAAAAGTTAATGAAGCATGTAAGACGATATTTCTTTGTTCTTAACTACGAATTTTTGGTAGAATTTTTTGAAATGTTAAAAGAGATCTTAGATAAAATCGCACTTTCAAATTGAATTTATAAAAAAGAGAAAGTCTAACCATTGGGTAGTTTAGAAAAGTGCATTTCGATACAATGAAAATAACAACGAGAATCAAATGGAATAAATTTAAAAAATATTTTCGCAAGTTTTAGGTAAAAGTGACGTGAAACAAAGTTGTAGAAAATATTTCAAGCTGCAATACTGCTGAACTGACCAAGTCAATATTTCATATATTAAGAGGCCACAAATGGGAAAATACGCTGTTTAGAGCTCATTTAACAGTGTTTTGACAAAAAAACGATGCCACTTCCTCATCTTTCACCAACCAAACTTCAAACTCGAATCATAAGTTATCCTTTCCGATATTATGAGTAAAACAAGAAAAACTGTACGGATTTTTACTTAACCTTCATCTTGTCCTCAGTTTCAAGCTCAGTTTGGTTTTAGGTGATTTCGAGGGACAGTTCAAGGTCGATTTCCTTAAATTTTCTGTGTGAAAAATATTCAGATGACAGTGTCTTGTAGAATTGTAGGACGATTCAATTAAAAAATTTAACAGCTGAAAATTTATTATATAAAGTAACAGGGACTTAAAAGTCCCTGGACAGTATGAAGGTTAAATTTGCTTTGGCTTTAGCAAAAGCCAAAATACCCAAAAGTTAAAAGCCAAGGCCAAGCTTTTTATGAGTCCTGTTTCTGTAAAATTAAAAAAACTAAAACCAAAAAATTTCATCTACTTACTTGAGTAATGTTTCTAGTGTCGATGCTCGTATGGTGCAACATTGTAAAACTGGTGCTAATATTGACAACTCATCATGAAACGGTTTACCAAAACCACGACCATGATCCAAATGGATTGGAAATGTGTCATTACCGAAAATTCTGTAAATTACATTAGAAAAAAAAACAACAAAACATATTAAACATAAAATTACAAGTGAAATGAGATGATGATGATTATATTTATTTTTTCATGTTGACATAATAACAATGATCAAAAGTGACCTGTAGTGAGTTGAATTATCTGATTACAGACATGTAATTAATTTGATTTGATGTATTTTAACATGACATGAACAATGAAATTTTCGCTTTTATATGGACAATTAATTTGCGTGTTAGGAAGTCAATTGTATGTTTCTTGTTTACTTAATGCCTTTAGATGTCAATTTAAATTCATATCAAAGTAAATGTTTGAATGGACCAGAAAATGTTGTAAAAGTAAATTTAATTAAGATAATGTTTTTTAGATCACTTGTACATGATTAAAAGTGTTTGAGTATAATCCTGTAAGTTACTCTTGTTTTTATTAAAAAATGTTTTTAAAATGAAGATAAATTGTAAAAGTGAAGATAAAAATGATAAATTTGCGTCAAATTTTACTTGAATATTAAAACAAAAAAGGGGAGAGAGAGAGAAACTTTTTTACTTTTTCATTTTTTTAAAAACACGAAAAATATTGTCAATGATAAGATAACTTTTATAAAACATCTATTTTATTTATCATTCGACGCCTTCTACAATTCATTTTCGTATTTTCAATTTTACTCCAACATAAAATAATGATAATAAAATGAAATTTTTGAAAGGAAGTGAGAAGACAAAAATAAACAAACTTTTAATTCAAATATGGCTTTTGGCATTACATTTAATATTATTTAATTTTTTTTTGTATATTTTGTTGACAATTTAGTAGACCAAAAAACAATCAACATCATTATTTTATTATCATCGCAGCACAGCCTCATTATTGGAGTGAAATTCGTGTCTATTTGAAATTTAAATCAAGAGACTAGTGGCGAATTAAAGGTAATTAAATAGAAAACCGTTTAATACTTCACTGAAGTGTGATACCAAATTAATTTTTAATTATAAAAAAGTAAGCATCAACCTGTTTTCGATTCTTTTGTCGTTTTAAAATTCAAATAATCAAAAATTTTAGTATTGATGATAAAATTGAACGAATTTTAAATTTAAGACAAGAAATCGAACGAGTTGACACTTGTTCAAATATTTTTTTTTCATCCATTATTTTTTTTCTTATACATTTCGACAACGATATCAAAATATTTGGTTTGTTTTTTGTTTAAACACGTTGAACATAAATGCAAATAAATTATTTTTGAAATGTTGATATGTTAATGTACTATTTGTACAAATGTAATAATATTGACAATTATGTAATTTAGCCTCAACATTTTTTGACAACTTAATTTTTTGGTCATGTTACTCAGAGTTGTAGTTGGTATGCTCATTGCACTCTAGACAAATATTCCTTAAAATAGGAGGAAAATCTTGCCCGAAGCATGCCATTGCTGAGTGAGTACTTTCCAGGTCATGATTCCATTAAAAATGTGAAGGTATCAGCCAGGACTAGGTTTTGAGACTAGGTCCTGACATAGTAGGCAATGAATTAGCTGATGAGTTTGCTAGGAAGGTTCTTCAATCAATATGATAAGACCAGAACCTTTCTGCAACGTTTCTCTAACAAGAACGAAGTCAGCTTTATTTGAATAGTTGGTTTAGAAATTTAGCAGAACACTCTAGGCTTTTATTGCTTTGTTTGGTTTGTAAAGATCAAAAGAACTTATAAAGCTTTCAACTGGTCAGGTAAGAATATTAACAGCGTTTTTGACAGGACATGCTCGGGTTCAATATCACCTACGTAGAATTGGTTATAGAGATTCAGGAGAATGTAGGATATGTAATGATGATGACGAAACAGCAATGCATATACTGTGCTACTGTGAAGGACTGAGAGCAGTTAGATACAAAGAGTTTCAATGCCCTAATGGCATAATGAACCCACTTGAATTCAGAAATATTGAGCTGAAAAAGATTTTAATTTCTTACGGGGTATTAGAATTGTGAAAGAGAAATACGGAATTTGATATGCTTGCAGGGTACAGGAATTTGATATCATTATTTTATTGCCTGTACAATGGATAGGTTGAATGATGATAATAGGGTGTACAATTTATTGTAGCTCACAATAAGCCCTTGAGGCTTGGGTTGGTATACCCTTTTGACAATCTATGACTTTCCTGATCTAAGCCAGATCTAGTGAGCTTCTTTTTCAAAAAAAAATTTATTGAACATTTTAGAAGTTAATATAAATGATTAAGTCTTTCGTTTGATTGTAAATTTCAGACATATGTCAACATAAAAAAAATATGAAAATAAATGATGAAACCTGAAACACGAACCATAAAATAAATTAATGAAAAAAAATTACTTACTTAAATGTTTCATAATGATGTCGATCCATATTGCCTGTCAGAAAATCAAACACTGACATATCCATTAAATCCAATAAACGTCTGCCTTGATCATAAGGTGGGATATCTCTAACCTATATGGAGAAATAATCATAAAAGAGATATAAAATTTAATTTAAAATTAAATTAAATTTATATTAAATTAAAAGAACAGCAATAAAGGCTCTCGGATGTATATTTTTATTATTATCACCATAATATGGGTTGTTATGCAAAAAGGCGACGATGATTAAAATAATAGGAGAAAAGTTTATAACAATTCTCTCACATATGCTTTAATTTTAAAAAAAAATTTAATAATAATAATAACACAACACAGAATACGATGAGAACAAAAAAAACGGAAACCTTACCATAGTGCAATAATCTGCATCTGTTTCCCATTGAGCTTTCCTTCTCTTGTGATAAGATCTACGCCAAGGATGACGCCAAACCTATAAAAATAACAATAATAATTATATTCATGTTATGTTTTTAACTTCATATAATTGTAAAAGAGGGAAGCAGAAAAAAAAGATGACACATCCGGGTGATGATGACAACACATCATAATATTTTGTATAATGGTGCTAAAAATTCATAATCACATAAAAGTAATGGTGATATCATTTGTGTTTAAAATATAATAAAAAAAAATTGTAATAACCCTAAACCAAAAAATAAAATAGTAAAAAGGAAGCAGACAAATTATTCATATGAATATGTTTAAATGTGTGGAACTGTTGTCACTTATATTACATTTCACGCTACATCACAAACAGTTTCATGTTTATATGTGTCCATTTAATTTTGATGACAACAAAAAAACAGTTTTAGGCTTAGACTTAAATTTAGCGAGTAAATATTTTTGCACATTATTATGCAGTCTGGACAATGAAAGTGATTATGTTACATTTTAGTCGGAAAAAGATTTTTCCCAACATAAATTTAAATGAAATTTTGCATATTGAAGTTTTAGAAAATCAAAAACAAACAAATAGTAGGCCAAGAGATGCTGAGCAGAGTGAGGACGATGATGATATTGATACAACCATTGCCCAAGCTCAAATTGGAACGTCTATTGAGTTATCTGACCATACAAGTCTGTCCTAATCACCCATAATCGAAGGTGAAGGATGTTATGGATTCATTTGATGAAGACTTATAAAAGATATTAGCATCAATTTTGGCGTCACTCATATGACACTTATTTAATTCTCTAAAGCGTCCTTACTTTTAATTTAATTTTATAAAAGTGTAAGTATTTTTAATCTCAAATTTTTTTTTAATTCTCAATTATTTCTCTTTATAGAAACGAACGTAGACAGAAGCTTAAAATCTCTGCATCTAAGTGCTACAATATCGCTATGGTATTGTATGATATTCCAACCACACGGGTGACCGTGGAAATAGCATTTTCAGCTCTCAAATTAGTCGTCAGTGATTTGAGGACCTCTTTAAATTTCAAAAATTAATCTAAAAATCAAGAAGAAAGTATTAACGATATCATGCTCATGAAGTTAAACAACATTTTAATCACAGAAGTTCTAAAAGACTATGGAAATTTAGTACTTTTCTATTCTGCTTATAACTTTCTCGAATTTTCATAAAGAAATTTCTTTTACTAAAATACTTCGTTAAATCTGTAAAAATCTTGTGCAGCATGAAAAATAATTTGGTTTCAATTTTACAAATTCAATCTGTTGTGGTTAACCATCTTATTGGTTGATTGCATCCTTTTCCTTCTCCTTCTTTCTTTCATTGTTGTTATTTTAATTTAAGCACATTAATAACTCTTTTTTTCTATAAAACAAAGTAAACATGATCCTACAAGCAACATGAATAACATGTAAAAATTGAATAAAATTCACATATAATTGAGCTTAGACTAGATGTGATAACATTAAATGAATGTTTGAAAGGAAAAAAAATAAACGAGTGTCCAATTTCAATTTCAACAAAAAAATATCATGTTTTCACTTACTTTTCTTTGTGCCTGTTCATATGTCGGTAAAAATGCTGCAAATGAGCCTTCTAATGTATCAGGTGAACCACAAATTGCATGTGATGTATCACAATAATATGAACACTTGCCATGGAAACAAATATTATTTGATGGTGAAATGAAGAAAGTTTTCAGTAGGTCATCATCGGCAACCTGATAAATTTCTGTTGTTATATTAAGAATACGTCCGGTGACTGGCATTGCACGTCTAAATCCTAACAGTCTGTGTCATAAATTTTAAAGTAAAAAAGAAAAAAAAGTGAATTTTAATTTCATTTTACGTCATGTTGTGAAATTATATCCTTTTTTCTATTTCAAAATGATCTCTTTTTACTATGTTTTTTTATATAAATTTTACATTAATTATAGTTGAAAATAGAGAACAAGAACATATCATAGAGTAATAGAGTTAAAAAAGAGATGATCAATTTTTAATTACCTATCTAGATGAAAGGCTGCAATTTCCGCTGTGTGTCTTTCATAGTCAGTAAAGTAAAAATGATTTGGTAACGTCTGTTGTTCTCGAGGGAATCTGTAAAATATGAAAGGAAAAAAAAAATCTGTAAGTGACTGAATAATTATAAGTTCAAACAAGAACATGTAAAATAAACAGGTGCTTGATTGGATTGAAGACAAAATAATATCAATTTGTGGTTTTCAATTTGGATTTGTGGTAAAGCTCATAAAATGTTATCTTTTAAATTCAGTTCACATATGAATTGAAAAGAAAAAGTCATGTAAAAATAGGAAATTTTAAATTTCATACCACAATCTTCATTAAAACCTTAACTACCTTTTTTTGTGTACAGATATTATTTGTTATTTTTTTTCATTTTCATTTGAATTGAGAGATACCAACAAACCAACAAGTGTGAGATTAGATTAAAATTATTTTCTGGTTTTTGTTAAATTTAATCACGTTTCTAATTATGCTCAATTTTTCATGTTATGTTCTATCTTTTTTGTCTTAATGATAAAAGTAAATCAGTTTATGTCCTCTCAGTGGAGACGCCTTGTATTTTTTAATTCTATTAAATGCCTCAGAGAGATATTAAACAACAAAAAAGAAAAGGGGAAACTCATCTTAATTGTTAGGAATTTTGTGTTTCATATTCAACAAAAAAAGACACAATCAAGGTGCATGTCAAATTGAGACATGATTATTAATTATTTTAAAAATAGTAGGTATGCTCCTCTTTTTCAAATGATTATCATTTTATATTAAATTCTTAACATTGTACATGGGAAAATTTTAATAAGCTAAATTTTATTGGTCTTTTAGTCTGAACAAAGTCAAGTAATATAATAATAAAAAAAGGGATTTAGCACAGCACGTGGTGTATGTGGCAATGGCATGATACTTTAACAAAATTTTTGATATGAAAAAAAAAATTATTTCCCTACTGTAATTAAAAGTTTCACCCTTTTTGTTGAAGTACTGTGTGTGGTTGTTTGTTTCTTAATATTATTTTTGAATATTAATTTTTTTTTATACCTGAACAGTTCCAACATTGAATTTTTTCTTGTGAAACAGGAAATTAATATTGAAATTCTAGAATACTTTGAAGGGCATTTGGTCAATGACAAACATGACTTTGAATTGAAAGCCCTTATCATAAAAAATAATTAAAATTGAAATTTTAATCATAAATCGAACAATTTTCATTTAAATACAAGTAAAGATAAAAATTTTATATAAAATTTTACCTCAATCTAAATTTAAATACTTAATTTAACAGAAAATTTGTCATAATATTTCAAAGCAAATTATTATGAATGAAATTACATTTTATTTTTATAAAAACGGAAACAAAAAGCCCTGTTACACATATTTGATTCACATACGTTAACATAATGTCACATAATCGGATTATTTCCCTTTGTATTAGCAAAATACATAAGCACAAAAGATTTGAGTCAACAGAGATGGAGAAAGAAAAGTCAAAAGGAATGAAAAGTACACAATTTCCTTTGATGATTTTTTTTTGTACTTTTCCTCAATTCAACTCCCTCTTTTTTTATTTTTGTATGTCATTGAATATAATCACAACGGCAATAATAAATAAAAATATTTTTTTTTAAACGTAATTGTGTGTGTGTGTGTGTGTGTAATAGGAGAAAAATACTTTGTAATTCTATTTTTGCTTAAACAAGCAAAATCAAATATTATACAATTTAAGAAAAAAAAAACCACACTTTACTTCAAATAGCAAGAAAAAAAGGTCAAATCTGTGATGATACTCGTTCATCTCATACATTGAAAATCAAATCAAAGCAAAATCAAATCCATAATTTATTGTCTGTCTCGATATATAATAATAATAAAAATAATGGTTTTCCACAATAAAGGGAATTATAAAATGTTTCAAGTAATATAATGAGAAAAAAATTGAAAGAAAAAATAAAAGAGAAATCAAACATCATATTTTTCATGATCCTGTATCCTGTCTAAATGTGACATTTATTGGTTGGAATTTTTATTTTATTTTATCATAAAGCACCTAGTTTTTTTATTAATGTTAGAGAGAAAATAAGCAACCGGGGGATATAAATTGACGCCGATCTGTCTTTATCGATTACCGAGAGTATCCAATTTATTATGTGAAAGCTTAGTTTCTAACATTTATCTATGTAACATGTGATAATCTATAATGATTGCAATTTGTATTAGAACAAGATTAGATTAGGGAGGGAACGAATTTTATTTTATGAAAAAAGGTGTTATGAAAACAGTTTCATTCAGAGATTATTAGAAAGGAACAAGACAGTTAGTAAATTGGCCATGAAAATGTCGGAGAAAAGATGATCAGTGAGATATCATGCTCGGATGCTCCCCAAGTCAATTCCAATTCGTCAAAGAATTTCAAGATGACTTTATGATCTGTATTCATCAAATAGGTAGATTGTTAGAAGGGTTTACCCACCTAAGCCACATATTGTAGGGCTCTTTGAGAATTGTCACATAGTGACGTGCCCCGAACTCATCATTAAATCTACCTTCGCATGAAAGAGTGAATCAATCATGCCTTAGGTATGTCTGAACTTAAACTTGCACCTTCACTTCGATGCTCGGGAGAAACTCGTTCGCTGTAGCTACAACTATAACCATAATTCTCATGTTGCTTAAGAAAGTATTGTTCCTTAACTAGAGATATGCTCTTTAGGAATCGGTAACTTAATTTTATATTGATCTGGAGTAAGTCCAAAGGTTGAGCTCTACCAGTCACTAATATATTAAGTCTTCTTGTCTCGAGACACCGGCATTCACATAAGATATACATTGGAGTCTCTCATGATCCTAACACAGACGACAGTCCTCAGTATTTCTCTCACCTTTTCTAGATAGGTGACTGTTTACTCTTGCACGTTCAGATAAAAATGCAATAATCACTCGAATACCTTGTATTGACATGTTCATTAGCTCTCTTGTTCTTTTCAGCATAGTTCTTGGTATCAGTAACCTGGAATGTTCTGCAATGTTAAGGTTGACCAAGTATAATGACGCCTGGTCAATTAACCAACGAAAAGTAGCCAGTTTTACTGATTCCAAAGCTTTTCTAATAACAGTTTAAGGTCTAATATGTACTTTAGGGTCTCCTTCACTTGCCATCACAGTAGAGGGAGATGCAAAGCCCTCTCTGAAGTAGCGTATTCTTACTCTATCTAGTGTTTCACACTCACAGAGAATGTGCTTTGTGATCTGTTTAAAAAGCCATCAGTTTCCTGATATCTTTTTTTGTCCAATTTTAAGTTCATTTCTGATCTTTCCTTTGAACAGCTCAAAAAATCCATACATTGTGAAGATCCTGGTTCACTGTGATGGTCTAATTCCATGTGTTTTTCCACCCATTCCGTGATGAGTTCTTTGAATTAACTCAGACTCATTCCACAAAAGAGCTTAGGGCTAATAAATTTCCATTTAGCTCTTATGCTCTCTTTCAAATCGAAATTCAACCTTCACTAATTCAATGAAGCATTTTCGATCAGAGAAGCACTTTTGTAAAGCAAACTATTTTTTATGATCAGACAGTTAATAAATCAAAAATCTCCATTTTCAATATTAATCTTTCATGTATGAGAACACAGATGCTTCAATATGGGATATGTGTGTGTGTGTGAAAGCATGTTTGTTTGTGTGACATAAATTGACCTAGAAATTACTCTTCTAGCTGTATTCAATCTGAAAGTAAGTAAATCACAATAAAAAAAATATTTTTACTATATATATATTTTTTGACTTCTTATCAAATTATACAGATCAGACACATTATATATTTATTGCTATCACTATTATTTTCCTTTTATGCTTGAAATGGATGTTTTCAATGCAATCTGTTTAAAAAAGGTTAAGGACTCGTCTTGAGGATAATTTCATCGATTTTTGTTTTGTTTTTCCTATACAATAATGATATCAAAATCTGGGTCTTATGCTTTTCAAATATGTATTTTCTCGCATATTATTATATTAAAGTTGACTGTAAGTGGGTAATCGGATAACTAAATCAGCTTACAATCATAATGATATGAAATTGAGTAGGACCTTTCTGTTATATTTTAATTTTGTGAGGAAATTATTGTTTTCTTTTTTCTTGTTTCTTATGAAATTCGTGGAAAATGCAGAAAAATTTATGAAAAGTGTATGGAAAAAGGTAGAATTTGAGCGTGGATAAAGATGATGAAAAAAATTGGGTTTATCTTTTAATAGGCCTTGTCTTGTCTTGTCTCTTAAAGATATAAAAATCCAAAAAGGACAAAAAAAAATCATTGGGAATGGCGCCGGCGACACGAGAAATAACACAAAGTGGAAAAGTAATGACAAGCCATAAAATACACGAAAAAAGATAATGGTAACAGATAAAATTTTATGATAATGTACCCTTCTTCTGTTTTTTTTTATCTTTGCTCTTCTATACTTTCATATGCACGTGCATTGTCTTGTGAAATGTCTTTTGTTTCACTGTTTTATTGGATTTTTTTTCTGCTCATCACTTTTATGACTTTAATTCTTCTGTTACGATGAATTGTTTTAAATGTTAAATGTTGAAATGTAATTCAATTAAATTTGTAGATTATTTTATGTGTCACGCTTCGGACCTTGGTTACACTCTTTTTTCATCATAAAAGAAATATATTTCAAATTATGGATTAAAATCTTGGAAATAACATCAACAAGATTAAAGTTATCTAATCAATTTTTTTGTTGAAAATTCCCTTAGCAGTCATTCAACTGTTAAAAGTTAAAACTATCCTTTGATAAAAATTATCTTTAAAAGTACAATAACTGTTATTTTTCTTTATAATTCTTTCAACAAAAAAAAATTAACTTTAGATTCTTGTAGCTTGTATACGAAATGCTTATCAAGGGAATATTTTTTCGCTATCTTCCTTCTTTTTATTTTAAAAAACTCTATAAAACTACTTGTAATACTTTTTTTTGTAAAATAAAATACTTAATTCCAATACAACTCTTTGTATAATAAAATCATCACTAGTGTCATTGCAGTCTATGATAACTGTCGCTGTTGATAACTGTGAATTGAAAAGTTTTCTTTTTATATTTAATTCATTTAATTCTACAAGGACGATGACATTTTCTGTGAGTCGGTTTCAGTGACCGTGAAAGAGTTTTTTTTTAAAAAAAAACACTGAAATGATGAAGACTTAGGTTGATATCACAACGTCTTGAGACCTTTTCGCTACAATCTGAAGGCACAAACCATTTTGCACTGTCAGATTTTGATTTGCTTTCTCGTTTTTAAGCCCTTCGAATCCTTTTTTTTGTATCTCATGAGACTTTTTTAACCCTTTTTGCGGTAAGTCAAACGTTTCAAGCATTGCTAGCTTTTTCCTTTACTTTGTGCTAACAGGGTTTTAGTGAGGAAATATCTTTAGGACAGTTCAGGCTGATTTTGAAGGCAATGCTAAAATCGGGAGAGTCTCACTGTAACATTTTGGTTGATTCTCAAGCCCTCTTCATTTAACATCTTGCTTCATGACCCCGAAAAATAAAGGACATGTCTAAACCATTAAAGACACACACACAGAAGAATCAACTAAGCACTAAAAGATTATTTCTTTTGAAATTCACTAAATAAAAAATAAATTTCTGTCACTTTTTTGTTATTAATGGTTTTTATTTTTCTTCAATGAAAAGACATTTTATTAGAGCATTTTCATTTCATTTAGACTGAGTTATGACCACAATCCATTTTTTTTTTATTTTAGAGATATTCAGACTCTGCGATTTTTGAAATTCTCATTTTTCGACGGTAATTTCGTAGTTTTTGAAACTTCCGCGTTTTTAGAAATTTCACTTTTTCTGAAAATTCCGAAATTTTTTGAAAATTTTTGGGTTTTCTGTGATTATGACAGTCTTTGTTTTAACATTTTAAAAATTTTTTTGCAGTCTATAAAAGCAGCGCAAACTTCGCATATGAAAAATTCTGCAAGGCGACGAAACATACAAATTTATATAAATAAATATTAAATATTTATATAAATTTATAATAAAGCACTTCGTGTGATTTACGTGGCAATTTCAACTTACAGTGTTCTAATAATTATTTGTAATATTTCATTTAACGCAAAAATTTGATTGTTTACTCACCTCATCGGCTTAAATAAAGCATGCACTTCGTTTGGATATTCAATTATCAGTTTTATTTGCGTTCCACCTTCTTTTTGTACTGTAAAAAAAAAAATTCAAAGAAAATTAACATTAAATTCAAGTAAAAATGAAAAAAAACAAGACTAAAACTAAAATAAATAAACAAACAAGATATGATGACAAGAGAGGTGGTGATTGCACTAAAATTTCATTACACAGTAAAAAAAGGCATTTTCACTTCTTTTCCTCAACTCAACTGAAATGAGATAGCATAAATATTGTTATAACATGGAAAAAAACATCTTTTTATTTCCGCCTACTTGATACATTTTCCAGATGCAAACTTATATCAAGAACAAGGAAGAACAAATATGAGGGTAAACAAAACAAATATAAAAGTTATTCATAGACAAGTTTTTTCAATTTCTCTTGATGATATTCCAATTATCTCTTACATTTATCGTTGAAATGTGCATGAACACCCTATTTTTTTTTATTGAAAGTTGCAATGAAAAAATGCAAAAAAAAGCAAAGAAAAAAAGACAATATCGTGAAATCAGAGTAGAAATGAATAGAATTTTCCGCGCTTGTAAGTATTTCAATGGGTTTTTTGTAACGAAAAAAATCATTTGATTAAATTGCAAACATTGGTGAATTTATTCCAATCCTTTTTCTTCAATTGAAGGACGAAAAAAAATCTAGTATACGGTGAAAAAAACTTGAATATATTTGTTAGAATGAAATTAATTTTCAATGAGAATCTAATTTTTCAACAATGGTATTTAAAATTACTTCGAATATTTACAGTGAGTTTTTTTGCCTTGATAATTTTTTTTTAGGAGTATGTTTGATAAAATAATTTATATTTTGAGTGCATTTCCACCTATCGTGAAAAAAAATCGAGCATTGTGGGCATCGTCCGTCAGTCACAATTCGTATCAAAAGCTTTTATTGAAATTTTTAGACAAATTATTGAACTGTCAAAGTACTCGAGAATTTTGAAATCAAAAATATTTTCATCTCTGAGATTGCGCTCGCGTATATTATTCACGACCACATTCTACAAATATTTTTCGGTATGCCTAAAATAAAATTATTAGACCGAATTAAATTTATTAAAATAATAATATTTGATAAAAATTAAAAAAAAAAAACAAGTTTATTGTGGCTTTTATCTATATTTTACTGATTTAATAATAATTAAAAATTCATAATGAAACTGAACTTGAATTCAATCATTAAATTATATAAATTCAATCATAAAACACGATTAAAAACATAAATTTATAGTGGTTTTCGATAATTTTTGGGTCAGTGGTATTTTTTAGTATATTTTGGATTAAAATGCACTCTCGCGATTTCCTTTAATTGGATAATACATTAATTGGATGTTTTTGGGGGATTTTACAAAGCAGTAGTCAGATTCTCAATTTAGGATGCAACTGTGCAAACTCAAGTTTCCCTGGAAACTGCTGTCGATCACAAGATAAAAGCTAAAAGTATTAAGTCATGGTAACGGTTCCAATTGAATTGAATTGAAGATAAACCGATTTGAAACACAAGCAACTGTGATTTTGATTTATCATTTTTTCTTTAATTTATTTTGACAAAAATGCACATTTTTGCATCATTTTATGGCAGCAGCTGACTTTTAACTGAAAATCATAATTATTTCTAGTAGTAATTATGACAAAATAAAAAATTATTATAATAAAATATTAATATTTCCACAATAATAAAACATTTCAATTATCAAAAATTATTCAATTATTTTCAATATATTGCATTCATAAAATTATGTGGTTTGAAAATTGTGTGAAAAATTATTAAATATTCAAAATTATCAGTTTACTAGTGAAAAATGAAAACCATTTTTGAATTTTATGATGATGACATTTCATATTGATTTTGCGAGAAATTTCCATAAAAAGGAAAAATCTTTGGGGCATCGTGGAATATTATAACTAAATTCAATTAAATAAAAATTATTCTACATGGTCTCAATTGAACTCAGTTAAAGTTGTATTAACATTAACACACATATAATTTACTTGCAGTAATTAAAAAGTAGGTTAAAATTTGAGGGATATTTAATGGGCTTATGTGACGGTTTTTTTAACAGAATATATGAAAATAAAATTATACTCACCCACATGCTGAATTGGTAACGTAATCATATCTTGTATCACAGCTCTTACAAGGGCATCATTTTCATGGTACATTTCTTTTTTTGTGATTGACAATTGAAGTCTTTCCAAATTGGTCATATTTTTGCTGTTTAAGAAAAATTAAATTAAAAAAATTTAATTAATTTATCAAAACTCTTACAGAACAATTTTTTGAAATAAATGCATGAATGATCATGAAAAGGTGTTTTGATTTTGTACTTAAACAAAAAATGCTCTTTTACAGACGGTTTGCCCTACGTTACTAAGTACCTCTGAGATTTACAGAAAATCGTGAAAATAGCAAATAATTAACGGTTTTACTGATCAAAAATTTTCTTTATTAATCTATGACCGTCCAATGAGTTTTTTTCCTAAAACTGAGGTTCAACCTTGACCTCCTCAGGGAGTTGAACGGATATCACTCCATTTGGAATATATTTTGGCTCGAACGGTTCTTGGGGACTTTTCCAATGCCAACATCATTGAATACAGCTCATCCATCATCAAATTACCATCAGACACAGCAAACATTTGCTTGTTGTTGACCATAATGTAGGACGAACTGTAGGTCACTTTCAATGTCGGATGATCATTCTCTCGGATTACACCATACTCCAATTTGGTTACACCATTTAAAAGTTTTATGACTGGCACCATTTTTTTTTTGCTTGGTTTGTAGGTCAATGAAAATGGAAGTCAATGTACGGGGAAAGGTTCTCAAATGAGGTACTAAATGTCTCATATTTTGTTTTTTTTTTTTTCATTGGAGGCTCCAGGTTGCTGGTAGAAGGCTCATCACGACTCACATGAGGAGTGCCGTCAAACTCAGGTATGGATGCTTTCGATTTCTCTTCGAAATCTTCACGATATGGATTTCTGTTGAAAATCATCATTCTAAACTCAAAACCATTGGGCACCAGTGGGATCAAAAACTCTCAATGTTCCAAGAACACCCGCATTTTATTAAAATTGACAGAAATGTGCTGAAAATAACTACTAGTAGGGATAGCCTTTTTCCCGGGAATTTAAAAAACGGGAAACGAGAATGGGAACCAGGCTTTTCCCGGGAACCCGGGCCGGGAAACGGGAAAACTAAAAACTATACAATCAAAGAAATAATTGAGTTTTTTTTCTGGTCGTATTAGTTTGTGCAAATAGAATTTCAAGGGTCAAAAACGCAAGGGTTATACGCAAAAATTTCATATTTTTGTACAAATCAAAACGTTTTATAAATGAATTTCTCTGTATCAAAGTTGCTGATAACTTAATAATCAATGTTCGTATATTAAAAAGTCATACGGATTTTAACATCAATGTTTTTCGCGATTCCATTGTTCGATTGTAGATTATTTTGACTGTGCTTCATTCAAATAATTTTTTCTGGCTTTACCTCACTGTGTATGAGAATATAAAGCAAATAAACTTTACTAGAGTTTTCTAGAAAGCTGATTTTGTCATGAGAATATAAAGCTATTGAACAGTGAGTTCTCTGATCCAGATCGGCAGAAATCTACATGAAGCAAAATCGAAATATCCTACAGTCGAACGAGGGAATTGAGCAAATATTTGACGTTAAAATCCTTTCTGACTCTTAAATATACGATCGGTTTCAAAGTTACAAAGTAATGAAAAATTTGGATACCCAGAAATTTATTAACAGAAAGGCTTTGAGCTAAAAGTTATTTTTTTTTAACGGTATTTTAAAAGATAAATCTTTGTATATTAAAGAAGCTATATTTTCCTTTCCCGTTCCCGGGAATAAAACAGAAAAAGCGGGAAATCGGGAACGGGAATGAGCTTATTCCCGGCGGGAATTCTCGCCGGGAAATCCCGCTGGGCTATCTCTGATAACTAGCAACACTGCTATATTTTTCTGGAAATTTTCTAAAGCACACCCATTTTGGTTACATTCCATACAATTATTTAACATTACCATTCACAGATATCATCAAGACATTTATTATATTGTCACTTAGAAGTAATACAAATTTACTCAAACATTTTATTACATATTGTGAATTTATTCAATTTTGAGACTTGCCGTATGTCAAAATTTGTTTACATTCACACGAGAGGAAGTGACAGCTCATAAAAAAATAAGTACTATCAAGTCATTTAAGCATATTTGTGTATCAATTTTCCTAATAATTGACAAAAACTAAATTAAATTAAATTATTATTAATTTTTTTTTTCAATTTATTAAAAATACTTCTTAATTTTTTATTATTTATATTCAATTTTCGTTACTTTACTTTACTTTATCATAGTATTGGTATTTGAACTGTCTTTTCCGCGTTTGCCTCAGCTGTCAAATCCGATTCTGTTCAATTTTTCTTGTCGCACGAACTAGCGGATTTATAATAATACAGAATGTAGAGCACATAAAATCTAAAATTGTCTGGTAGTAAAAGTCACATAAAATGAATTTTGATAATATTAAAATGAGTTTCCTGTCTCTATCATAACACACTTTTAATGTACAATTTCTCATAAAATATTTGAGAGCAAAAATTTATGTTAGGAACGAATGTCATTCGAAGTTTAAACATAAATCAAACATTTGCAAATTGACAAAATTTAATACATTTTGATATGTAAGATGAAATTTTCTATGTTAAATCTTCTTATTCGTAATATTTCATTTGTAACAATACAAAACCAAAAATTGTTTCATGTAAGGAAAAATTAGAAATTCAGTTGGAACTTCATGAATCAGTGAAATCAACAATACAAGATCTATAAAATTTGCATATTATTTGTTTGTCTTTTTTGTCTTTATTTAAGCAGAGAATTGTGAATTGCACTCTCAATATGAAATACATAAACATTTAAAGAGGATTAGTTTGAATGTCAATTTTATTGTTTAAAATACTGAAAGCATCTCATGGCTTTTTCTCTGTATTTTAACAATCCTTGGCATATTGATGTCCATTTTCTATTTATAAAATATAAATAATCTGGTTAGAATTTACTTCTTTTACATTTTATTTACATTATTTGAGTATCATCGTTAGCTTTCAAGGTACTTTTCATTTATTTAATCATTTGCAATCGACTGCAACGTTTATGTCATCCTTTTAAACACATGAGTCTGGATTTTATGAATGTTTTTTGATGAATTTACAAATATTTAAGCACAAGACATTCCTTTTGAGTCCCCAAACGACCCAATTTTTTTATCAAAGTCTTGGTTTTCCGTGCATCTGATTCTGATTCCTCTTAAAAATCCCTACTATTGTTTAAATTAACTGTTTTTCTTACTTCCTGTAAAATTCAATGTCACAAAATTAACAATGTGTTACAAATATTCAAATGTCATGAAGCATTATTATTACCGTCAATTAATTTTTCGTTGATTTCTTGGCAAGTCAACTACACAAATTCAATCTAAACCATTAAATAAAAACAATACAGATTTAAAGAAAATTAATAATATCAAATAAAACTTTGAACAAGTCTAGTTGTAATATTTAATAATAATAAGAGTAATCGGCTTATTATTTGTTTAAACACACACAAAAATAATAATGATGTTCACTAATTTTTGCCAGAGAATACTTAGATTGAACGCAAAATCTGACATTAACATGGCTTTTAAATTGCGTACACATAATTTAATTAAAAGTATATTTTAATGATATGTTACACGGCAAAATATGGGTGGAAATTAAGTACTAATCACATTTGTTATTTGTATTTTAGAAGTTAAAGGTGGCTTTTTAATGGTTATGTAAGAAGATTTATCGGAAGAGTCTAAAGTATCGCGCATTTCTGAAAAATATCTGTATTTTGTATGATCCTGCCGTCCGTGTCAACGTTGGCAATCATTTAAAAATTTCGTCAATCAAAATTCAGTAAAAAATGGCGACAATCATCAAAAAAAAGCGACAATCATCAAAAAAGGGCGACAATCATCATATAAAAAAAAATATGAAAAATATATCGCCAATGGTGAAAAGAGCCAAATTCTAGAAAATAGTCACGGTTCACGTAAAAAACCATGGAAAGTCAAGGTTCGCAAAAATAGGCAAAAAAATCGAAAGTAATGGAATTTTGATGAAATTGGTAAATTCTTTACATAAAAATGCGCTCATGTTTGTCGTTCACGATTACGTTTTACATTTTTTCAACTTTTTTAAAAATTTAATGCGAAATATATCTGACTTGGACTGATTTAAATTTACACACTCAATCATCATAATACGCAACTTTCCACACTCTCTCCATTATATGTTAATTTTCGTTTTTAATCTCACACACTTTACATACATATTTAACTTCATAATAATCATATATTATTAATTGCTACACAGCGAAAAAACACAATTTTTCAAAATATTCAGCATTGTAGCATCTTGGTAACATCTCATATGACATAATTCACACACACACACACAATTTTAAAATCAAATTACTCAATGAGTGTTAATTATTTTCCTCGTCATCATTCTCATTATCTAATGAAATTATGCGCGATATGTCAACAAAATATCATGTTATGTTACTATTAGACTACATGACTGTCAAAAAAAATGTATATGAATATTTTTGTACCAATTTTAATGATGAATGTTATGTTAACAAATTTTTAATAGGGAGATTTGTTACTAATTTCATCAAAGGTATGACACACATTTATTTTGTCTCATTTTTATGTTATATGAAATTAACTAAGCGATGATCTACAACTGTTGCAATATATATTTTAAATTTATAAAAAGTTGAAAAATTGCCAAAAATGTATTAAAAGTGATCATTTTGTTATTATTTATTTTATATTTTCTTGTATTTATTTAAAAAGTTCATTTGAGTTTAAATGCATCGTTTGCGGTTGAAATTTTTCATTGAAAAATTGAAAATAAAACAATGAAGAAAGTTTTATTGTTATGATACTTTATTGCTCTATCTGTGGTCAATTAAGTGATTTTAAGAATTAAATGTTGCGTGAAAAAAAAAGATTTTGGCTTCTTCACTTTTATTTTTAATGCATTATTTTTATTTAATTTTTCTTATTCAATTCAAATCTGTTGTTAATTTTAACCAAACATCATTCATCCCAAAGGAAACATATTTAATTTTTCAACAATATTTATAACTTTCAGCAGAATACAAAAATATTAAGATAACACAATTAAATGTACGATATTCTCTCACAAATAAAATATAAACAGTTGAAAAAAAATAACATAATTCATTTCTCTTCTGTGCATCTCACGTGATATAAAATTAACAACAACAAATATTTGTAGATGTAGAGAGAAAGAGACTACTGCATAATAACAATAAATAACAAAATGCAAACAAAATTATACAAGATAAGACCTGACTTTGGTTCATTCATTAAATTATTTATAAAGTATTGTCTTCTTATGCCTCCTTTAACTCTAAATTACATGCATTTTAGCTACAATTTGAATTGAATAGAACTTATGTATGTTAACTGCAGAAATTTATGGTTGTTGTTAATTATAAATTAAAGTACTACTTAAAAAAGAAATATGAAAAAAAAATAACAATAGAACTGTGAATTAAACTCACGTGATTGTAAAAAGATAAAAAAATTAAATTATTAACTTATCTTTTGAACAAACATAGCCATTGAAGTATTTTAATTAATTTTGTGAGCGTTAACTTTTAAAAAACAATACACAGATGGCGCTAGAGTCAGTTCGTGACAGACATACAAAGACAAGTGTGCTCCAAGCTGATAAGGTAATTTCAAATTCACACTACTTACTGAAATTAATATTTATTTTGTTATAAAAAAAATTCATGTTTTATAAAATTTTCCATGGAAAAACTGCTGGAATTGAAATTTCAGTCACATTCAATGAAAGTAATACTTGTTTAACAACAATAAGTTATTATCACACATAAAATATTGTTTCAAATAATATTTTTCTCATATTCATTCCTCGAAATACATTAAATTTGTAGAAAATTTATGTAATTTAATATTTTAAATGAATGCATATGTGTGTGTGTGCTCATGAAATGTGTGCATCCGAATCACATAAAGTAACTGTTTGTCTCTGCTCTTCTCTAAAATAATAGCGATTGTATTATTATTTCAAATAAAATTCACATACAAATGTGATATTCTTAATGGGATGCATTGTCATCATTACTGTTGTTATTTTGTAAAATAGCATCATTGCCTCATATATGCAACAAAGAACGTTAAAAGGGTAAACAAGAGGAAGTTGATGAATTATGTTTGAGATTAGATTCGCCGTTTGATAAACGTTTATTTTGCTGAAATTTTGCCTTTTCTTTACCTGGTTTAGATAACAACAGTGTTGAATTTGATACTGCACTCACGAGAAACATGATTTGCCTTCTAATAATATATTAAACTGACTCGATACACACAAAAACATGGATATAAAACCAAAATTTTGAACAATTTAATTTCCGTTCTTGATTTCAATTTTAATTCAGCTTCAATGAAGACTGAAGTGTATCATGCTTAATACAAAAAAAAACGATAAACAATGACAGACAAATCATTCAGTTTATATTCTTTTGGTTTGATGTTGCAATGAGTATGTAACAAACATTGAATAATAATAACAAACTCGAATCTAATCGGCTTTGATTTTTTTTCTTTGTCTATCTTTTGTTGTTATTGTTATTTTATAACCAAAATCTCGATGAAAAGCATTTTTGTTTACGAATAATAAAATAAGACATTGAATTTGATTTTCACAAGCTTTGATTGACAATAATTTTCCATTATGATTGTGGTTAAAATAGTCATCAGTTGGTAAAAAAACATTCCTATCCCTGACCTATTTCTGCAAGCTTTTGTATTGCTTCAAAAGTACTTAAAATGATTTTTTTTTTTAAATTCTTTCCATAAAATCACTAGCAAATTTTTTGAACATTGAATAACACAGATTGTAGAATCGAACGATGATTATTTTTTTATCTCAAATAAAAATTCGTGTAAAGATGAATGTAATTATTTTGTAAAAGTTTGTAATATTAGAGTGGAAAGTACATCACGATTCCAGTGAATACCGTTCTTTTATTTTTGTGACTAGTAATTACAGGTAAAAGGTGTCTTATGACTTTTCATTAATGCAGTTGTGTAAAATATGAATGTTTAGTACTTTTAGAGAATGTTTAGCTCATTATATTCTTAAATTCTGTTTTAAATGATATTTTGCTCAATAAGACGATGTGATGTTTAATTATGCTGTCTATTCGATTTGTCCTATTCGATCACAAAGTCGTTTTCGTCGAGCTCTGATACATAAACGATTCTTTTTGTACACAGACCATGAAAGAAGCATTTTGAAGATTTCTCCTCAGTCTATTTTGGGTTTGTATCTATTATTTGTTTCAGAATTCTTTTGCCAGTACTGCCCTTATTTTAATTCCTCATTATTGAAGCTCTTCAACGATATCCGAAAAAGAATCAGCACTGAGATATAATTGACTAAACTCAAACCTAGTTAGTGTAGGCTAACGAAAGAAAATATCCAGTTTAAATTTGTTATTCCCATTTGAAATTGCCTTTTGGCGGAACTCGAGCGTTTTAGCAAGGGCCTGCTTTACACATTTTAATTCGGATTTAAAAAGTCTTTAAAATGTAAAGGGCAGCTTTTTTATCCTCAAAGTTAAATGATGTTTCGATCTATCAGTGTACGTTGACACCATCCAATCTTCCTCAAAGGTTAACTCCACATCAAACTTATGTGAAAACACCTACTGGGTGCTCATTAAGTCTTAATTTTTTGGGTTACACAGAGAAGTAATTTCATATTAGGCACTTACCAGAAATCTGCTGTTAATAACTCTTGCTTCTATTGCAAACAATAACCACCTCCTCATACTGTGGTAATGCCTTGCTTTTCATACAATTTTTGTTTCATTTGCATTGATTTCACAAGAAATTCATCTTTGATTTGATTATGAAATCAATAACATTGATAACAAATCTCGCTTCAATTAATTAAAACGCTATCACACTTAAAAATCGCCATAATCAATAAGGTTCAATATCTCATCCAAGTTCAATTGCATCACACATAGTATAAATTTATACATTTAATTTAATTTTAATGATAATGATCTCTTTTTTTACACACACAACCATCGTGCATTTTAAAGGTTATCATCATCATCATAGTGTGTGTTATCATTTACAGTGTACCAATTAAAATCTTCCACTTAATCAAGTTTGTTAATCAAAAAGTATCAATGAACCACAAAAATATCAACAAAAATAAACGCGCAATAAATATTTATCAATTTTTTTTTGTTATTTAATTTGATCAATTCAATTGCTGCACTTAAATGATGGAAATCTCATATTCTTTGATACTTGAAGTTGTTGTTATTGTGATATCGTGTAATCATGATATGTTTCCATATGATTGAACAAACGTGACCAATAATTGTCACATTATTGATTGAATTATATCATTTAATTTATTATTGTTATCAATCATATTCTCAAATTATTGTACTCAAATATATAAATTGATCGATCTCATGTATTTTGTTATGATAATTTAATGGGAAAATGAAATTTATTACATGAATGTATGTTTGAAAATTCAATTAAAAATAAAATACATGATACACCTTACCTTATCCTAATGCCAATCAATTCAGATAAGCTTGGATTATTGTCATCCATCAATGTTTGATGGTTTCGAATAACAACATCGTTTATATCATCGACATCTTTGCTGTCTTTTGGTTCTAGCACAAGTTTCAATAGATCTGTGTATTTGTCGTGTGTGGCTGGCATTGTTGGAATTTTGTCTTGACCCGGTCCGGATGTTTCAACAACACCTCTTGAATGTGATGGACCTGAACCTCCAGCACCTGATGCTGCTGTTGATGTTTCCTTTGATCCAGATGAATTACTGTTAAAATTGAAGCAAAAAAAAGGAAATCATTAATTTAAGTGTCATTTTTAAAACCATAAATTTTAATAATACGCCTTTCGACTGGCTTTAAAAACAATTTTTCTTTTTAAAATTCACTCTTGAGTCACATATCACTGTCATATTATTAATTTATTATATCACCCCATCATATCTAAGATATATTTTGAATATAATGCACCGAGTTCAATTCTGTAACTCTTTACCCTTAATACAGTTTTAACACTTTCAAATGACACAAAACCATTTATTTGCCTTATTTCCGTCACAATTCTTTTTTTTTATTTTATTATTATTTCATGCAAGAACTATTTTTTTGTGTGTTCAAAAAGTGTGTTGAAGGGGTTTATCTGTTAGTGTTGACATGATGAGATGAACAACACACACACACACACACCATTATCGTGTGTGTCACCATCAACATCCTCATCAGCAGCATCATCATCATCATCATCTAGCAAATAAATGTGTGTTGTGTATGCAAAATTATATTTTATTTTATTTTTGAGAAGATAAAAAAACTTTTTTTTTCTGTATTATTTCATTATTATATATGATTGTTCAAAAAAAAAGCGTTGACATTAAATACCCGCAGTATAAATAAAATATAATTTTGCATGCCCTGCAGTTTTATTTCTGTGCTATTTTTTGTTCCTTGTTTGTTCTTTTCGTTTACTTTTTTGTTTATGTTTTAAATTTAAAAAAGAGAATAAAAAAACAAATAAAAAAAAACTTTTTCCCGGTAGACTTTATTTTGATTTATATGAACTTGAAGTAAATGAAATCTGTTTGTTTTTTTTTTAAGAAAAGGAAAACAGATTGAAAATGTAATAAAACAAATTGTTTATTTTTTTATTGGAATTTACATTACAGAATTCGATTCTCTTCTCTCTTAAGTAACTTTTCAATCGTAATAGAAAAAATTTTAAATAACTTGTAACTTTGGCAGGAAAAATGACTCATTCCTTAACACTGAATCTGCGCTTCAAGGACATTCATAGTGTAAAAGCCTAAATTAATTTTTTTTGAAACTTCAAATTTTTTAAATCCATAAAAAAATAAATAATTTGCCTCAATTATCACTTACAATAACTAACGACCACCATTTAATGTCATGAGAAAATTCAAACAAAACACCGTAATTTCACTTCAGTTCAACCATGAACATTCATTAATTTTTTTTTTCTCATATCTGATCATTATAACCATTATTTTTTTCTAGCTGAATACGGTTCTTTATTGTATTATATTTTTTTTTATTATAATTTAAACACCATTAAATTATTTATTTATTTATTTATTTATTATCTCACAATTTTTTTTGTATGAATTTAATTTTTTATTCATCGGAGAAAGATTTTAAATAAATAAATAAATGAAATAAATTAAATCATTAAATAATGTAATCTGATAAAAATAAACACATAACACATTTAACACCAAAATGCATAATAAGACACAATTGATGGCACTGTAATTTATGGTTGAGTCATAGATTTTTATAAAATCTTTAAGTTGAGGAAAAGAAAACTTAAAAGTTTGCATAACATGCTCTTGTTGTTGTAATGAGAGTGTGTTACGTTAAGTTTATGGATGTATCAATTAGTCAATTAAAGTACAATTTTGCTGTCTCAGTACAAGATGAGTTTAACAGGGCCGGACAAGGATTGTCTTATATAATTTCATGATATCTCTTAACTCAAGGGAATTTCTTTTGATACAAAAACATCTATAAACCTTTTGAATACAGTAAAGTCTCCATATAGTGAAAAATAAGCTGTAGAAATAGAAACTGTAGATCCAAAGAAACTGACTTGTCATTATATAGTATCATTACGCAGAGCTTGTTTTTCACAATATGGAGCCTTGAC
The DNA here is from genome assembly GCA_900002565.1 of Culicoides sonorensis. Classification (NCBI taxonomy): domain Eukaryota; kingdom Metazoa; phylum Arthropoda; class Insecta; order Diptera; family Ceratopogonidae; genus Culicoides; species Culicoides sonorensis. Next base: position 69,877 of record LN483591.1, read on the forward strand.
TGTAATTATTTTTTTTTTTCAGGAAATCATTTTCCCACTGGGGTACTTGAAATGATAGGATAAAGAGGCATTTTTTTATAGTTTTAATCAATCAGGACTAATCAGTCGACTTTTTTCATGTTAACCCATTATCCGCCTCTACTAGAAATATTGAGTTTAGAGCAAAACTTTTTTCTAGGATTTGATTTTTGTGTAAAAGTGAATAGTTTTCGTTTCAATGAAAATTTTGAGATTCATACAAAAATTTTACGGGAGAGCCAGTTGAAAGTGTCGTATGAAATCATAGAAATACGTACAGAAATCTTGTACGAAGAGAAAAAAATATAATGTGGCGCTTTGAAGGATGTGCAAACCAGGATAAGAAAAGCTAGGGGTGCCTTACGATACTTAACCGTATATGGTGCTCTTCAGTCTATAGCAAAAAAAAAATCTTTAGATCATGCGTACTATCTGTCCTTCTGCATGGTTGTCAGACCTGGCTAGTTACAGAGGACGTTAAGAGAAGACACCTGCCGACGCTCCACACTCTCTGATGCCAACTCGGTCAGAGAGACAAATGAGGCACACTTTAACAACCTGAGGGAACTGGAACAAGTTGCAATCTTACATCCTAGATGGAGAAATTTTGTAGATCGCCTTTGCTCAACATGAGGACAGTCTGGACTCCCCTGAGGAAGGACAAGGCGTAAAGTAAAGTAAAGAAAGTTTGAAGGATATGGTAAATGGAGGCCTTAAAATAGCTCAAAATTAAAGCTACCGACAAGACTAGTTAAGGATAGATAGACCACAACTGAATCAAAATTAGGCATACCAGGCAACTTTTAAGGGAAAATCGGGACGTGTTGTTCGAAAAATCGGAATTTTAATTTTAAAAGCTGGGATTATAATTTTTAACCATAAACAATTAAACATCGTTTCGAAAGAAGACACTTAAATTCCTCGCTCTGAAAAATTTCTATTAGATCGATTGTCATTTTCAGTGTGATTCGGGCATCGAGATTAGGGACCCCAACCGATTATTCGATTAATCGAATAATCGATAATTTTTCGATTATTTCGATTAATCGATTAATCGACTTTTTAAAACGATTAATCGATTTTTAAGTACTTTGTCATTTTAATATTTTTTCTTAAAAAAGTTTATAATTTTTTAGAAATTTAACGATGGTTTTTAACTTTCTTGTACTGCAGCAAAGTCTCCACACTACGTAATATTTTCAAAACGTAATTCTCTATAACATAATTTTTTAAAAAACGTAAAAATTTAAAATAATTTCCGGGTTTTTATTCAAAAATTATGTTATGGAGAATTCCTGAATCTCTATATCATAAAGACAGCGGCACAAAAATTAAGTAGCATGGAGACTTTGCTGTATTAAATGAAAAAAAGTATTAAGTATCATAATCACACATAATATTATATTTCTCGATTTGAAGTTTTTAAAACGTTTTTTTTTTTGAATATTTCCGAAAATTGTTTGAAAATTTTTCAATACAAAAAGTACGAAAAAAATTACACTTTCAAATAGTTCAGTGTGAAGTGTTGATCGGTCAACTTAAAAAGTCTGTTTTAATTTAACCATACAATATTTCTAATGGAAAATATTTATCGATAGTCAAAAGAATACACTCAAAGCTTCAAGTCGCACAACTTTCAGATTTAAAGTTGACAAATTTCAGGAATATTAGAAGCTTAATAGATTATGAACTGTGTGTTTTTAAATAGATGGAAATAAATAATTTGATTCATCACAGGAGTTAAAGCTCTTTTTGAAAATAAAGTGTCGGAAAACGCATGTTTGTGTTGAGAATCTATGTAACAAACTTTTAAGTATTCCGTACTAAAATTAAGAGTTAATTTGATGAAACCTATTCTGAAAATATTCTTATAAATGTTCTTAAAATATTATTTTTTTATCCCTCTTTTTCCCAGATCCAGCTGCAATTTTTGATTAAATTTTATATTTTTTAGTTGGTTTTAACCCATCAATGAATGATCAATCAAAAAAATTTGGTTGTTAGAGTAAAAAATTTTCAAGAGAAGTTAGTAAAAATACGTATAACTCCTATAGAATTACGTATAGAAATTTCACTGGGAAAGTAATGGTTAAGATAGTTCATATTAAACTGCATGCAGTTATAGAAAAAAAATAAGTTTTATTATACAAGTAAATGACTTAGAATTAATGCAAAAAAATATAAATATAATATTTTCGATTAATCGTTTTTTTCGATTAATCGATTTTTTTTGAAATTCGATTATCGATTAATCGATAATTTTGAAAATCGATTAATTTGGAGTCCCTAATCGAGATTTCGCTTGAAAAATCGGTATTGTCTCGTTCAAAAGTGCGCATATGGTATGCTTTTATTTCAGATAAAGTACAGACAGTCCTCGAAGTTTAGGTTGAATTAAGAGTTGAAAATAGAAAGCGTAGAATACAGAATTTTAAAATTGCAATACCCAATTTATCGTTGCCACGAATTCAAAATTTATGTCATCGGACCTGCTTTAACACATTACAGTTTTCTTAAATGTTTCAATAAAATACAAAAAAAACAGGGCAAATTATCATTGAACAGGAAATTACATGAATAAAAATAAATAAATAAACGATTGCGAGAATTCTTGTGAAATTGGTTTTGTGCAATATTAGACTTGGATTGTGAAAATTATTATTTTCAAGGTCATTCGGTTTTTCATGATTTTGAAAAATTACAGCACAATGCGCTCTCCATACGTGATGTCACACAACCACTCTAATTTAATAATGTAAATTAAAATTAAAGTAAAAAACTCACCCCTTTTGCAAGAATTTCCTTTTAAAATCCCTGAACACTCCTGTTTTGTCCTCATCCTGTATGTATTTTATTTTGGCATGAGCTGGCATCAAATGTTTATTTGAGACTCCTAAATCCATCTGTAAGTCAACTACTAATAATAGTGTAAATAGTACTAAAGATACGCCAAAGCCAACCGCTAGGCGTTCTTTTAATTTCATTGATCGTAACCACATTTTAGCACGATCTTTTTTATTACTTTCCACGTTTTCTTTACAAATAATATTCTTTTTCTTTTCTTGGTCCAAATTTTTACTATGAAAATTACAATTAAAATTCCAAATGTAAAATGAAAGACACGTCAATAGGTTATTGTACCATTTATTTATGTGGTAATATTTTGTTACACTATAAATAATTAGATTTTCAAAGAAATTTATAATTTTTTGATTGATTTTCTGATGAAAGAACAATTTTTGATTTTCTTCGATCAATTTATGATCGTGTTCACTTTTTATTGGCACTTTTAATAATAATATTTGCTTTTCTTTTTCTCTTGTTAATATATTTTTTTCATTTTCATTAATTTCATCACATTGTCGATTATTTATTGTCACATCTTTTCTTAAGTTTAAATTTGAATTTTTATTTCGAAATCTAAGTTCACTTTTGAGCACTTCATGATCTGATCTCAATGAAATTTCACTTTCAACTGATGCTGTACCTTGGTTATTAGTTTTTGTTGATTCTGTAGTTGTTGTTGCTCGTTGTGATGTTGATGCATTATCGCTACAGTTGGTGTGAGTACTTGTATGGGTATTACAGGTGTTGCTAACGTCATAATGATTTCTTTGATTATTTTTTGCAAACGTTGCACTCTTACAATTTGAATTGTATTCATTATTATTATCAGCATCTTGATTATTATTTTTTTTATAATTTTTTTTAATAATATTTAAATTTAATTTTTCATTATGAAAGTCATTGAGATTGAACTTTTTATTATTATAACAATTATTTTTTTGTCTACATCGACTGCGACACGTACACTTGTATTTATTTGAAAATAATAATGATTTGTAATAATGTTTATATAATTGTAACGTTAAATTTCGATTATTTTTATTGTGATTGTGATGACGACCGTTCACTTTAACATCACTTTTTGAACTAATATCACCAAATTCATTTATCGGAGTTAAACTTTTTTTATTATCATTATTATGTGTGTTCGATGAAGCAAGCCATTTTTTCAAGGCTATTGGATCATCATCAGTGTTGCTGAATCGGCTACTGCTATGAGAGTTATTTGATGTGAATTTTGTTTCATTTGTTGCATCCACTAATTGTATGCATTCTTGCCCACTTTTAATGGTATTGTTATTAGCATCATTACAATTGCCGTTGTTAGATGAATCAATAGACCTGAAAATTATAAATAAACCACCAAATAAATTAATCCATGATTTTGCATTGTTTTCTCTCTTCTTTTTTAAATTATTTTTAATTTTATTGCTTAAAATCAAATTTTGTTTGTTCATTGTTATAAAATTGGCAAAATGATGCAATTTGTAGTGTAATTTAAATAGAGTTAATAGAAAAAAAAATCAGACAGACATTAGACAGAAAAATAAGATTGATTTATATACTTAAAATATAGTAATATTACAGAATTGAATCTCAATCTGTGTAGCGTGCAATATGAAATTAGGACAGAAAAATATCTATCTAGGTAATAAAAGTATCAAAGATCATGCAAATTGTATAAGTTCATTTCGTACAAAGACAAAGATTGATAGAAACCGTTCATATAAGTTATTACACAAGCAAATTGAGTGTGAAGTAAGGAAATAAAATAGTAAATGGTAAAATGAATGGAGAAAGAACACGAAATGTTTTAATTCATTCAAAATTGATGATTTGTCTTTCCATATAAATTTCCTTGTTTTCTCTTCCTAAAAATCAAATCACATTTCTAGCATGGAAGGAAAGTTTTGAAGGAAAATTATAAAAATGAGAAATTCTAACCACGGGGCAGTTTAGAAAAGTGCATTTCGATGGGACTCGTTTCGTTGAATAAAATGAAGTTTTTTAAAGAACTTTTCAATATATCCGAGTTTTTAAAAAAATTTAAAAATTTCGGAATTTGTCATAAATTTTAAAATGTGGAGTATTTGAAAAATTTCACCAACTTAAATTTTTTTGAAAAAATCCGCCATTTTGATTGAAAAAAAATCAAGAAAAATTGAAAAAATCAGACGTTTCTGGCTTTTGACAGTTTTTAGGCAATGGAGGCTCTGGAGCTTAATCTCTGAGTTCATGTTGAGATGATGTTCATTTAAACAGTGGATCGCGAAAAAAAACGCGTTTCGCGAAAAACTGTGGTTCGCGAAAAAAACGCGCATTGCAACGACCGCCCACAATACCGGCATTTTTAAAAAAAAAAAATCATATCGGGGTACTCTATTTGGACCCATCAGACGGCGCTTGTGGTCATTTTAGTGATTGTTTGTCGGTTTTAAGACTTTTTAAAAATGTTTCAAGGAAATATGGCGCTGAGAGGCTAAAATGTGATTTTAAAATTAAAATTATTGTGAAATTAAAAGTCAGGGTAAAAGTCGTTGATGACACATGGAGCGTACTGGAGAGGACAAAGAGAGTGTCGTCAGTCTAGTTGGGTTTCTGAAAGTTTCGTAGCGAGTTGTCGCTATAAAAATTCTAAATTTTCTGCTCTGCTGTCTCATAAACTGACCTGGTTTTCTCTCATGAGATTCACATTAAATGGATTAAGGCAAACAAACAAAAATTTAATTGATTTTCCATGGATTTTAACAATCACTGTTCAAAACACCGATTTAACACGGTAAATCACATAAAATAAATAATTTTTGCATATTACTTATTTCAAAAAAAAAACAAATCATTTTTTCTAAATTTGAACATGAATTTTTTAGGTTTCAAGCTCAACTTACAAGAATATTGAACAACATAAGAACCTTTAAATATATATCGATTACTTTTCACATTCACTTAAAACATTTATTAGTTGGTTTTACATGTTTCAATAATATCACAACTAAAACCCACATGTATTTGCTCTTGAATATTCATGTCGTATAATTTGCTTGTAATTACATTTGCTTTTTCCTACTTAAATATTTAATTATTATTATTGTTACATGATTTACTATTTTTTGTTTGTATATTGAATGGTTTTTTGATATTTCTAACATAAAATAAGCTAATTACTTTTATCATCACCGAATAAGTGACTGGAAATTTTTAAAGTCACGATGTGTGCTTGTTTACAATAAATTCTTGATAGTTTATAAGTTGAATGGATGTCATCATGAATTGATAGTATAATTATACCAATTAAAATTATGGCTTTAACATGAAAATAAATAGAACGTTGCTCAAAATAATCTAGTTTAGTTTAGTGTTTTGATAATGAGATCAATTGTGATATAATTTAAATGTATTTAGGAGATTATTAATATTTCAGGAACTAATTTGAATGTCCAATTTGACACTATGAATAAATTAAAGGTTAACCGATATGTTAATTTTAATCTCAGATATTGAATATGACGGAAAATTATTTGAAAATATGGTGACATGTGAAATTGCTTGAGGTGTTTACATCAAATTTTATTCTAAAACTGAAATTTTCAAGGAAAACGATGGACTTTCAATATAAAATTGTGCCACTGAAAAAACTCTAACAGCTGATTGCTATGAATTCCACCTTGAAACTTCACAAGTCGATTGTTAATCACTTGTATAGTTAGAGAAAAAAAACTTCACAATTAAATTGCAAAAAAAAAAAACTCAATACTGTCATGTAAAATTCAATAAAGAGCTTGAATCACACATAACAAATGTTAAACGATTGTTTTATTTTTTTTTTAAATTTTATCTTCCGTTCTAAATTAAAATTAATTTACATCACAACATAGTAGTTAAAGATGAGAAACTCGACAGAAAAAACTTTTCTATTAAAATAAAAACAAAAGGCGAAAACAAGACAATTGGATTCAATGAGTTCAATTTAATTATTTGATACATGTGTGTCTTATGTGCATTTATTTTTACTATTTTTACCTTGTAAAAATTTTTAGTAAAATGCGCTTTTGAATGCGATTTGATATTGTCAGATCTCACACCGAAAATGCTAGTGACGGGAAGCCGCGACAGGAATTTTGAAAAAAACTTAACAAATTTTTACGTTTATGAGAAAAAAAAATCATGATTTCGTAAGTTTCAAGCTGCAACTTTGCTTTACTGTCCTTTATTCAGTTTCAGCATATTGAAAATCGAAAGAAAATTGTAGACAGTTGCAGAATATACAAAATCGCAGAATACGTAAAATTTTCGAAATTGCAGAACACGCGAAAAAGCAAAATGAGCGAAATCACTGTAAACGTAGAACTTTCAAAAAACGCAGAAAACTGAAAAACTTTCAAAAATTTCGGAAAACCGACGAATTGTGTTTTTGGTAAGTTCGACAAATTCAGCATTTTTTTTTTAAATGGCAAAGTGAGCGAAATTTGCAAACGTGAACTTTGAAAAAATTCAGAAAATTGAAAAACTTTTAAAAATAACGAAAAACCGACGAAATTTGTTTTTGGTAAGTTCGACGAATTCAGCATATTTTTTGAAATAGCAAAAATAGCAAAGTGAGTGAAATTTGCAAAAATAGAACTTCCAAAAAACGCACGAAACTGAAAAACTTTAAAAAATTACGGAAAACCGCCGAATTTTGTTTTTTGAAAATGGCAAAAAAAACGAAATTTGCAAACGTGAACATTCGAAAAACGCAGAAAGACGGAAAGTGAATTATATTTTAAAACATCAGAGTGTCAAATAATGCTTTAAATTTAAATGAAAGGTGGAACAAACCACGACATTAAATTTTTTTAATAGTGTTACTAAAATGCACTTTTGATCAATTTTAACTGAACATTTTTCATCTTTATTTTACATCCAAAATTCATTCATTTCAGAAGAGTTACAACACAATCGAACCTTTTTTTATCCCACACATAAACAGTCCGATGTTTCTCCGTTGTTGTACTTGTTAAAAAAAAAATTTAATAAATTAAAAATAAAATAACAACAAAAAAGACATGCAACAGTAATTGAAAAGGTGCTTCATTGCAGTTTGCTGTAAACTTCTCTCATATCGTATAAATTTTTTACAATTAGACTTAACAAAAAAAGTACATCAATTTGAAATTGTATATGATAAGATCTCAGGTAAATATCACAGGGATTGTCTCACTCTCTTCATGTGAAACAGTCATTTATACAAGTAAATTATGTGCTGTAGGTACATTTCAACAATCAACAGATAAATTCATGGGATGAGTTTGTTGTCATGGAATTGAAACTTAACTATAACTGAATTACTTTCAAAAAAATAAACATAAAAGATGTTGGAGTTGTTTAAATGTAATTGCAATTGCTAATTTGTTTTATTTCAATGCCAATTACTTTTAAGAAAATACGTTTCAAAAAAATGATTTGATGATTTGCTTCGAGGTATTGAATTCGATTGTAGTTCATTTTGAAGGTATTTTAAAGTGAAATCAAAGAGTTTCAATTATAGTGTAATTAAATTTATGAAAATAATAATGAAATAGGTCTAAAAATTCTTTTGGAACATTTTGTTGATAAAAAAATATTTTTTTCATTATGAAATTTTCTTGAGAATTTTACTGCTGCTGCTTTACTTTATGCAAATCATTGTAAAAACAAATAATACACTTTGTCGGACAAAGTTTATCTTCTAGAAAAACTAGAACAAAAAATGGTTTTAAATTTCTGTGGTAAGTTAAAACAAAAAAAATGTATTATGAGCTTTATGTTGTTTGAAATAACTTTATAGTGCATTTGAAATGAAATCTCTTTTACAGACGATTTGTCAATCGTCAACTACAAGGCACCTCCACTCATAACACCAGAATAGTCAATTAATGGAGGGTCACATTCAACTCATTGGTTTTGGACTTGAAAAAAAAATTTAAAAAAAATCAAAGAATTTTTAAAAGTTTTCTTAAAATTCTCTTATTTGCCAAATTTAAAAAAAAAATTCAAAAACCTCAATGAGGCAAAACGACTTGTCGGTCGCCACTCTGCTATGACATGTCAGGGTTTCATCAGATCCACATCCAAAATATTTCTGTATTAGTCTCATCAAAATGCACTTTCTTCAGTCGGTCAGAGGTAAAAATTTCCCATTTTTAATATTTTATTATAAAAGTACAACTAGATAAAAGTCAGAATATCTTAAAAAGTAAAATTTAATATAAAAAAAAATTTAAAACGTGATCGTGAACCATTTACACGAGCGCAATTTCATAGATAGAATTCTTCTATTTTGAAAAAGTCGGAAAATTTCACGAGTTTTCATTTGTTTGAGATTGGACTCAAGGTTTAGCCTCCAGAGCCTGAAAAACCGTTGAAAAACGGTTGAAAATTTTAAAAAAATTGATGATTTGTGTTGTTGGATGGAGAAGTTTACTCAAATGACCTTTAACTCATTAGCTCTGAGATTAGGCTCAGGGATTGGGTTCTTTGATTGGGCTGAGGGATTAGGCTCCAAACTTAAAAAGGTCAAAAGCTGAAAATGTCCAAATTTTTTCGATTTTTTTCTTCAAAAAATTTTAAAATGGCTGATTTTCTCAAAATGACGGATTTTTCAAAAAATTCGAAATGGCAAGTTTTTCAAAATGGAGGAAAAAATTTCAAAATTTTAAAAATATCACCATGTTGAAAAGTTATCAAAAATTCCACTGTTTCGAAAAAATCTGCCATTTTGATAACGTTTATTTACATTTTTTAAAAATCAAACTTAATTTCATTCAATGAAACGAGTCCCATCGAAATGCACTTAACCGCCCAGTGGTTAGAATTTCTCATTTTTTTGTAATGATCCACGATTTCCGCGAAAATTTAATCATTTAAGAAAAGTTAATTATTAGCTACAGACAGATGGACGGACACCCCCCAATACTCATATTTTATTCAAATCAACCAGAAATCCACTAAAATTGATAAAATACAAAAAGGCTTGTTAAAAGTAATATGCGGAAAAGTAGAACTATAAAGAAGTGTAAAAAAAATGTAATTAAAAAAATTTCCCATAAAGCTTCATTTCAACTCGTTTTACTATGTATTTTGTGTGAAACAAATCATTTTACATAGAATTTATAAAGTTGGTTGAAATGAAAGAGTTTATTATTATTTTAATGTTGCTCTGTAATGTTCAAACTACACAAGTGCAAACATTGTACTTACACAAGAAAAAATGTCAGAAGTTTAAGCGGTTTTTCGCTCTTTTTTTTATATATTAAAAATGTAGCTACAAAAAAAAATAATGATCCATTAACTAACTTGTCTGATGCGCTTTAACATTCAACAAACACAAGAATAAAAAACTGCGATAGACTTGGGGAAGAAAATATAAATTAGCTATCAAGTTTTAAATGGTTATGGTTTGTATATAAAATAAAAGTGAATAGTTTTTTATTTTGCTTTTAAATTCATCATTATAATAATAAAATAAAAAGAATGGATGGAAAAAAATGACGGTGCATGCAATAGGAAATTGTGTTATGATAGGTAAAAGGATGCAAAAGTTATTTTTGTTTTTGTTCTACATAATTTCATTATAGAGTCAGTTTACTTTTGAAAAGCGGAAGTAAGTAAACTTATGCGCTTGTATTTTATATCCATAATTAAAAACAAAATATAAAAATTTATTCAGGTCATGCATTATTTTACATTATTAAGTTATCAAAAGCATGGAAATTAATAAAAAAAATACACACACAAAAAATGATCACTCTGAAAAGCAACACACACATCACATACATGGTCAAATTTTACTCTGCAAGAAAACTTTTCAATGTTTCAAAGTGTAGTTTTGTGCTTTTTTTTCTAACACATCACATCTGTGCATCACAATACAAATTTTTTAAATATTTTGAAATGGTTTTTTTCACATTTCATATTAAATTCTGTGCTAAATAAACCAAAATAAATCAGTCTGTTTTGGCAGTGATACCTATAAAGAAAATAATAATAAAGAAAAATAACAAAAAAGAATTAAATTAAAAAAAAAAACAGAAAATAAGTTAAACGTTAGTTTAAAAACACAAACAAAATCAACTCTAGTAGTATTATCAATGAGTGGCGGATTTACCAGTAAGCTTAGGAAGCTGCAGCTTAGGCCCCACGATGCATATAGGCCCCAAAATTTTCAATTATTCTTCAAACAAAAAAAAAATGTTGAAATAGCAGCAGAAAGGCCAATTTTAGCTAAATATGTGTTTGTGTCAATAGGATATTTCGGTGTTTTCATTCTAAAGCAAAAATCTAACTTATTTCTTATTTTTTTTTTTAAATTAAAACGAATTTTGTGTTTAAAAATGTTTTTCATAAGTTTAATCAGAATAAAATTCCTTTTTTTTTAATCTGTAGCAAGAATCATTGGATAATAAAATATTTAATTGGAACATATTTAGGATTGAAAAATCTCTTTGATGTGTTTTAGGGTTCTTAAACCATTTATATGGATATTATTTTGACGAGCATTGTTATTAACAAAATTCAAATGAAAATTTTTTAGGCCTCATAATAAATTGAAGCTTCAGGCCCCAAGATTAGTAAATCCGCCGCTGATTATCATTGAAATAATTGACTATTGATACAATTTTACTGTATTTCAAGAGCTGTCAGAACAAAAACTTGATTATAATGCAACATTTTGACTAGACCACAAAAATTCTCCTCTGTGTTTAACCACACTTGATAAAATCGTACACTCATAGTGTTCACTCAATATGTCATTTATCTACATTTTTTTTGCATGAAAAGGAAAAAAAAATCTGACAAACGTTGGAAATTCAACACACCGCATGTTGTTGATATGATACATTTTTTTTAAATTAAATAGTTTTATTTTGCTGATGTTTTTTGACCACAAAAATTTTCAGTGTCACTCTTCGCTACCATCCACCAACTGTTGTTATTTATCTTTTTTGTATACAATTTTATTGATCACATTCTTTAAATAAATAATTTGAATATAAATTGCATTGAATTTCAACAACAAATTCAATTTCAAATTACTAAGCATCTCTATGAATTTTATCACCTTAACGTTAAATAAACCTTATTTTTCCACGATAATTGACCAACATTTACAGTTATTTTCAATTAACAGAAAATTAAATACTAATTAATTGCATGACCGATATTACATCATCATCATAATAATTGTTATATATTGTTCATAAAATTAAATGCCTCATCGAACCCTTCATTACAGTTCGTTAATGAGCCAAAGAGAAGAAAACAATCAATTCAATTAATTACTTTTATATTGTTTTTTTTTGTTTTAATTGTAACAAAAAAGTAAGTGAAGAAACTTTATTCAAACCCTTATTGGCATGCTTCCTTGGTGATCAGGTCAATATGCACGTTAAAAGACATATGGAGGTCGAATGTGTTACATGGTCCTTGAAGTTGGAAACTTGGTTGAGTGGTAGATTAGATTAGATATGAACTAGCTCCACCGCGGACCCAAGGTCCTATTGTGTTCATACTATTTCAGCCGAAGCTTCTATAGTAAGCACCTTTTATCTATGGTCTAACCACGTGGAACCTACAATTTATACTGTCATCCGAACCGGGTGACTGGTTTCACTCAGCACCCCTAAAAATTCCAGAAGGACTTTTATGTATTCTAAGTAAACCCTGAGCACATTTGGAACTCGAAAAACACAAATTAATTTTCATGCCCGGGACTGGATTCGAACCCCCGTCGCAAGATTCTTACCAATCATACCAGACACTTAATCAACTCGGTCAACGAGTTCGAGTGGTTGACTGGTAAGTTTTCATATTAATACGCGTGGTGAACATTGAAAGCCTTCCTAGAAAATATCATTCTGGTAAATTTTGACATTTATATGAGTGAACCATTTGCTGTGTAACATTTTGCAATTGGATGGTGTCCGTTACAGACCTGATAACTCTGGTAAATTTGAAGTCATCAGCGAATGCAGAGCATCAACTGCTTAAGATAAAATTAGGTGCATTATTTATGTAAACAGTATATGGCCTAGAATGGACCCTTGCGGGATATCGTTGCTAGGGAAAAAGTCCTGAGATCTCGTGCTGTTGAAAGTGACATGTTTTATCTCTCATGTAAATATGATTCGAGCCAGTTCAAAATAGGGACTTCAACTTCAAGATGGTGAAGCTTAGCGATCAAAATATCGTGTTTAACTAAATCAAAAGCCTTGGACATGTCTGCGTTAATAACATTAATTCAGCGCCATGAATTTTTGCTAAATAGCTCATCTCCGTTTGTTTTACACGGTTTTAATTGATCAATGAAATACTCCGTGAATTTTTTTTTATTATATAATTCAATTAAGTTACAAAGAAAATTGCCAACGAAAAATTCAGTTAATAATACATTAAAATTAATTTTTTTAAATAAAAATCATTTATACGGTTATGAACAAACTAATTTCATGTAATTTATGTGTGATTTTTAAAATTTGTGATTGTTTTGATGTTTTTGTAGTAACATTTTCACACACATACTCAAATTGATACAAAAGTGTGATTTCATGCATTAAATTGTACACGACCAATTTTTATCTGCCTCAACAAACAATTTTGTACCCCTTTCATTAGACAGGAACACATAAAATTTAAAATAACTTTCTAGTTCACATTTGAGTGAAAAAAACAAACACAAAATTTGTTTCTCTTTATTTTCAAATTTTCCACACTTGACTTAAAATCCAATGATTTGAATATAATTTTTCCTAATCAAATTCACAACAGTAACATACCGTAAATTGTCATGTAGATGATATTTTATTTATATATTAAATATAAAATTGTAACCAATTTATTTATATTTTTTTTGCTGTATTGTTTAAAAGCAATGTTGTGTTTTTTTTTTGTTTAAGCATTTTATATGCATTAGTATACCTAACTGAGCAGAACATGCACGATTATGAACCAAAAAAAATATTATTTACTGCACTCTGAATAACAACAACAAAAAAATTACGATAGTAATGACAATAATAATTCAAAATGGCACTTTTAAAATAAAAATTGTTCGGGGAAATAAAGCACTTTTATATGATTTATATCAAATTTCATGGTATTTTGGCGTTGATAATGCTCATGTTTGATAAGTGAATTCGTGTAAGATTGTGTTTGATTAAATTTGTATTGTTTTTATTGTGATTCATAATTCTTGTACATTTTTTTACAAGAATGGTGAGATTTAGAAAGGATTTCATTGAATGGAGACGCCTTGTTATTTTTTTAATTTAAAATTTAATCCACCTTAAATTCAATGTAACATTAAATTAAAATAATATGAAAAAATTATTTATTTTGAATATTACAATTGAAACTCACACCACTTTGTTGAAAATATTGTCAGAGTATTACAATGTAAATGATCTCTCTTTGAGCGCCGTTGTCAACGCTCACGAATTTTGTGTCGTAAAATATTTTTCAAATGGCAAGTCAACAGACTTCAAAAGGAAATACAACATGATATTCAAATACTAAGAAACGAAAATTGGTCTAAATTCTTGGAAAAGTTTCCAATTGACGATAACAATAAAAAGTTATGGCAGACAAGTAAATTTCTTAAAAATCGTTGCAGGAAGATCCCTCCACTGATATGTAATAATGAAATATATGTCACTCCTCAGCAAAAGTCTGAAATCTTAGCATCACAGTTCGCTTCGGCACACCAAAACCCTAAATCCAACGAAATGCCAGAATTTACAAATCATGTCGAAAATGAAAAAAATTATATTTTAAATCAAGAACACACAACTGATGCAATTGATCTCCCCAGTGTCACCGAAATCGAATCACATATAAAACGCCTTAAAACCTCTAAAGCGCCAGGCTTCGATCGGGTTCATAATAACCTTATCAAAAAGCTCCCCAAAAACGGAATTTTACTCTTTCATATGATAATTATATGTTGTTTTAAATTATGCTACTTCCCTTCTAAATGGAAACATGCCCTGGTGATACCCATTCCAAAACCAGGTAAACAACCAGCCAACCCAGGAAGCTACCGCCCAATTTCATTGCTAAGTTCCATGAGTAAAATTCTAGAGCGTGCAATACTCACAAGAATCAACATTCACATTGATGAGAAAGAAATTTTACCACCCGATCAATGCGGCTTTAGACCTGGCAAATCAACATCTCACCAGCTTCATCGTATTAAATCTCACATCAAACAGAGCCTAAATAATAAGTCATCTACTGGTATGATATTCATTGATGTTGAGAAGGCATTCGACCGCGTTTGGCATGCCGGTCTCATTTTTAAGCTAAAACAGTATCAATTTCCATCTCACCTGATAAAAATCATTGCTTCCTTTATAACTGACCGTACTTTTGCAGTAAAATTAGAAAATTCCATCTCTGGGCATCGCCAAAGTCCATATGGTGTTCCCCAGGGTGCGGTCATTTCACCAACGTTATACAACATTTTCATCTCCGATATGCCAAAACCACA
This sequence comes from Culicoides sonorensis, assembly GCA_900002565.1. NCBI lineage: Eukaryota > Metazoa > Arthropoda > Insecta > Diptera > Ceratopogonidae > Culicoides > Culicoides sonorensis. The sequence continues at coordinate 85,247 of LN483591.1, forward strand.
TCCATGCGAAAGAGCCTTATATGCCGACGACACCTGTTTCTTTGTTTCCTCTCCACTTCGGGGAAACATCACCACAAAAATTCGAAAGACAATGTTGAACTGTCTATCCTTTTTCGAAAAATGGAAGATATGCTTAAATTTATCTAAAAGTCAATTAAAGTTTTTCACCAATAGAATCAGCAGAGAAATTCCTCGTCGTCCGCTTAAAATTAACAACACACACACACCATGGTCGCCTGATTCAGTCAAATATCTAGGTGTATACCTAGATAAAAAACTAACTTTTCAAGATCACATAGAATATTCCATTCAAAAAGCAAACCACGCAGTCAAAATTCTTTACTCGTTAATGAACAGAAATTCAAAATTGTCCGTTAAAAACAAACTGCTTCTCTACAAGGTGGCTATACGGCCTATATTAACATATGCAACTCCCGTCATAATTGGCGCAGCGACATCTCACAAGAAAAAAATTCAAATAGTACAAAATAAAATACTCAGAATGTCGTTAAATGTACCGTATAGCACAAGAATATCGGACCTACACAACCAAGCAGGCATCGAAACTATTGAAGAATATATGGAAAAACTGAACCAGAACTTCCTACTAAAGTACAACAACAACATCTGAAAATTGGATAGTAGTCTGTGATATTAGTGTAATTAGTTTATAAGTTAGTTTTATTTAAATCAGTCCTTTACATATAAATTTCTGTTCACATAAATGTCTTTTAATTTAAATATCCTAGTATAAGCTGAAATGACCAGGAAAAGTCAAATCACTTTATAAATCATCTGTATGTAAATTAATGCTGTCTAATAAAGAAATTAATAATAATAATTACAATGTAAATATTTTGGTATTATTTTTTGTTTTTTTTCTCTCTCACTGTGTGTTATGTTTTTCTCGTGTACACACACGCATTTTGGTATTTCATCGGTATTTGTTGAGTACTTAAAACAAACAGAAAAAAAGATACAAACGAAATGAACCACAGTCAATGAATTACCTTTGTTTATTTTATTTTTAACTTTTGCACTAATGCGGTTAAATTGGGGTTAAGACCCAAAAACACACATTTAAACATATTTTCAAAGAAATTCTTTTACAAGTATTACAAGTAATAAAAAAAATATTTTTTTTTTGTTTTTTTTTTGATGTGGTACACGGAGTTAAATTGTAAAATGCCATTTTTATTTACAAACAATTAAAAATGCAAGGAGAAAAGCGAGTCAGAATTGAGGTGGAAAATTGTTTGTGTTTCTTATTTTAATTAAGAGTTTTGCTTTGTGCATTTCGAAAGAGCAACTACAATAAAAAAATTCAGAGTGTTAACATAAGTATTTGTGGTTTGAAAGCAAGGTGAATAAAAAATTTTCCGTTCATGACATTCTCCTAACAATGATTTGGAAACCTGATGATCATATTTTTAGGGCGCTCCTCACAGATGAGAATCTGCACTCATACCTACAAACGTGTCTATTCTGGACATCATCATATCTGACAAAAATGGAACAAAATCTAGTGAAGCAATTAAAAACAAAACCTCATGACCTCTTGAGTTAAGGAAGGATATTCTCTTTAGCAAGATGAGAATTATGGGTACAGTTGTAGCTACAGCGACCGAGTTTCTCCCGACCTTTGAATTTGAGATGCCAGTGTAAGTTTAGACATGCCTCGGACATGATTGATTTACTCTTTCATGCGAAGGTAGATTGAATGATAAGTTTGAGGTACGTCACTATTTGACAACTCACAAAATTTAGGTAATGTCAAACTTTAGCAGTAATTCTTCCCCTCCATGAAAAGGTCTACATTCAACACCCTTCTTCTTGACTTGAATCAACTCAACACGGAACCATAAAATCCACTTTAAAAAATTTTGCATGACAAATTTAAATTTATACCACTCTGAATCATAACTTGCATATAAATTATCTATTAATTATATGATTTTCAACAAGAAACACACTCGTGCGACATGAAATCCAATGTCAATGTCAACTAAATAAACAAATATGCACTCACATATCCATTAACTCAATCAAATTAACATAAAAATATACTTTAATTCTCAATTATTTCAGTTCAATTCAATTCAATTCAATTTAATTATATATTGATTTACTTTTAATAACATTTCATAGAAAATGAAATGAAATGAAATTAAATTAAATGCACTACTTATATAGTAGAGCAGTTCCTAAAATGAATTTATATTTTTATTATACCCTGTTGCGCGTAAATAACTAAAATTTAGGCACTCAATGCCTAAAAAAGGCATTCGATGCATAAAAAATAGGCATCCATATAAAACCTATAGAATGTGTAGCGCGATGTCTAAAAATTAGGCATCCGTTTCAAGAAAAATTTTCTACAAAGTATATTTTGGATGCCTAATTTTTAGGCATCGCGCTACACATTCTATAGGTTTTATATGGATACCTATTTTTTATGCATCGGTTGCCTTTTTTTTAGGCATTGAGTGCCTAAATTTCAGGCATTCACGCGCAACAGGGTATTTGATTTAATACAAAGTAACTTTTATTATTTATTGTATCATAAAAAAATGATAATAATAAAAAAAAAGTAAAACAATGAATTTAATAATGAACATTGTGTTAATAATGTTATAATAATTTTATCAACAACGTTGAATATAAACCGTAATATGAAAAAAATTTGTAGAGTGTAAAAATTATGCAATCAGTCAGTTATGAAATTGATATTTCCAGAGAAATTTGTAATTATTTTCATAAAATATTTATTTTAATTTATTTTTGGATTATTTTGGTTCAATTGACAATTTTTTTTTCATTGTGTTGCATTGAATGACCTTCACGTAAATCGATGGTTCTGAAATTTAATTAAAATTAGTGTCACATCCACACACAAAAATGAAATAAAAAAAAACGACCTTGATTAAATTGCGAAATTATTCTCACAACATTTGACTACCAAAAATTATGTTAAAATACATTAAAAATTAAAAAAATGTAATTCCTTGAACTTAAAAAAACTTTTAAAAAATAAACCTGTTACTCGTTTTTTCCAGTTTAAATGGTATTTAAGCTTGTATAACAACGTCATAAACATGTGTAAAATTTCTTGTCTTGAACTAGTTCACATATATAAATTTTTTATTCAATTTCAAGTTTAATGTATTTCAATACTACATTGAATAAATTGAAAGTTTTGACAGTGACCGACAAATCTGAATCTGAATTGCAATTTTTTTGCAATCTTAGGTCAATTCAAAATGCTTCCCTAAAATAAAACAAAAATTTTGACTGATGAGAATTTCATTGAAACCTGTTTTGATTTTGAATTTTAGCATCACTTTCATACACCTACACGGCACACACCGATACACACCTCAACATATTTACAGTTTTCGTCTTCAAATATTTGTTGATTGGTATTTTTTTTTACATGTATCTTTTTATTTTTTTTTGTGTTTAACTTGAAATGATACAAAACTGGTTCTGGTAGCTGTGATTATGATTCTGTGTGTACATTTTTTTGATGTACAAATCAAATATGGTGTTAAATTTGAAAAGTAGTTGTGTAAATAAATAAATGGCAATTCATTGAACTTTTGGAATTAACTTTAAATTGTATGGGAGTTTATTAACATCTTTATTCTAAAAGTGAATTAAATTAAACAATTCGATAAAAAAATATTATTATTAAATTAAGTCAATATGTCACGTGTTCAATGATAGCATTTCATTATGATATGGCATGGAAAATTTTCATTTGTCTATGTTAGTAGCAAAATAATGAATATTATCGTCGCAGCACTAAATTCTTGTGCGCCTTTTCGTGTGCGCACTTTTTTTCTATGCGCCTATATGTATATCACAAAGAGGCGCACTAGAATTTCGTGCTGGGATGACAATATATTTATTCATCCTAAATTATATACAAATGATGTTAAAATAATGTGTGGATGATATAAATTAATGATATGCATTATTATTATTATTATAAATATTATAGTTTTACATCAATAAGGCATCAATTTTGTAAAATAACTAATATCATCTGTGTTTGAATGAATGACTGATCATTAATTATTATGTAATGTAATAAAATAATATTTGTGTTTATATATTGAAATGTCGATAATTTTATAGATTTGTGTTGGAATTGATGGGTTTTTGCAATGAATTTAGCGAAAATTTGTCTTTTAAGTTTGCACATGGAAACGGACTTTAAAAATAACGCAATGAGCTTAGCAGATGGCACTGGTGGCCATTTTTGTGATTTTTTGTCGATTTTTAGACTTTCCTGAAACATTTGACAAGGCAAAAGCCTTTTATGAGTATACAGATTGTTAAAGGGCTAAAAAATACAGACATTCGTATCGCGGTTTTCTATTTGGACCCACCAGATGGCGCTGGTGTCGTTGATAACTATAGTCTATGAAAGATTTTCAATTGACTTTTATTTTCTATAGAAACACATACGGAAACTTCAAAATATAGCATGTGAAATTCTCAAACGTCAAAATGAATTGTGTTCAATGGACTTTACCCAAAATCCATTTCCGTCCAGCATTGCGTTTTCGCAACGTTACCTTTTTCTCAAAATATCTCGAGACTCATTAGAAATTTATTCAAACTAGTTTTTCCTTCATAAGCTTTGAATGGAAATCGACTTGGTTTTGGATTTTTCTTAAATATTTTTGGAAATGGGCTTCATTTAACATTATATATGGCATTAGGATGTAAGAAGATGTAAGCAGTTTTGTATTTTGTGGTCATAATTTTCCATTGTAAATATGAATCTTTAAAATTTTTAACCATTTATTTCAAAAAATTAGGCAGCAAATCCTGGATGTTCAAAATTTTCTATAAGATTTTAAGCCTAAAAACTCAAAATTAAAAATATGTTATTTTCTAAAAATTCCGATTCCGATTCCGATTATTAGAGATGTCAAATTAAAGTTGATTTGAAATGTTAAAAAAAACCGTTAAAAAAGACGTTTTCAATCAATATATGAAATATATTTTAAATAAAATAGATGAAAATATTATGAAAATGATCACGCGCTAAAAACTATGGATTTGCTGCAGCTAATTCCTTGCTTTTTATTGTTTGAATCCTTAATAAGAAACCCAACTGCTTTGAAAAATATATCTTTAATACTCTTAACCCATAAATACATTTTATAATATTCTCAAACTAGACTACTCATTTATTCGCAAAGGCTTCTTTTGTAATCCCTTCGATTGGATTATACCCACGCCATTAAAATTAAACAGAACAAAAGTAATGCAAAAACATCCTGTAGCTATCAATTTATTACAATAAACTATAATTAGGTTACTTGCATCATGTCAATCAATCCGTTTCAAATTGGATTAGTTTATACTTTTATATACATAATTTCTACACAGTTCTGATTTCAATTTATCCACTACCATCATCTAGGGAATCGAAATAGATTAAAGTGCGATTTATATTTATTATTAAATTATAATTTCAATTAAATTTTCTCCTTCGTTATCATGATAACTCTTTGATTTTCAAATGAAAATGTATCAATTTAGTGTTTTTTTATTTTTGTATTGAATAAATTTCAAGTTGTCTGTTGAAATCAAAAGTACCTACTCAAATAAATGATAGTTAACATAATAAATATCAACTCTTGACCTCTTTAATAATAAGCCCACATTATTCATTATTTACATACATAATAATAATAATGAATGAATGAAATACAAAACAGAATATATTGTTTCCTTATTAGTATCCGATTTCTTCATGACCAAACAAAATTTGTGTAATGACTAAAATACAGTAAAATAGATATACAGTAAAAATTCTAATCAAGGACACGAAATTTTCAAATATCTTTTCTTTTTAATATTTATTCTCAACTAAGACACTTACATTTTCGCTTTTCGTTCCAAAATTTTAAAGAAAACAAAAATTAATATTTTAACGGAAAATTTAAATTATACAATTTCATTTGATGAGTAGTTGTCCATGATTGGAATTTTTACTGTACAGCAAAATTCTACCAAATGAGACAAACTTTATTCTATTCAAACTTCTTACAATATTATTATTATTGTTATTATTTTATTATATTTGAATTTAAGTCCGACATAAAATCACATATATTTGATAAAATAAACAGGATACATATGTTGCAAAATGGTAATAATAATCATCATAATAATGATAATAGCATTAAATCACATATTGTACAAATGTGAATGTAAATGAAACATGTAAAGGTCATGTTACATTATGGCAAAAACAAAACAAGGAAGATTATAATATGTCCATTCATGCTTAAAATTTGTTTTTGTTTTGTTTTAACTTACATTCATTGTCTATTATTGTTCGACTTCATAGGCTTCAATTTAATTTGAATGAGTTTTTCCAAGAATTAAATTTGATAATTATAGGATTCTTTTTTCTTGATTGCTGATCCTTAATGCTGATGACCTCAAAAATTTACAGAAAAATTGAAGCCGTGTTCCCACTGGTGCCCTACTGGTTTTGGGTTGAGAGTGTATTGATGATGTCGGTCAGCAGATATCAAAAACTAATAGAATGCTTGGATTTGTTAATAGAAACTAAAAGCAATTCAACGATCCATTTGGTAAAATCACTACTATCTACTATTCAATGGTGAGCAATTATTTATGAAAATGTAAAAAAGCCAATATTTTTTTTTTTTTTGTTTTAAAAGTTTAACCATTCTTAAAAAACAAGGAAAAAAAGTACAAAAATTTTTTCCATTTTCATTTTCATAATAAAAATTTATGTGCAAAAAAATTAAAATTTTAGAGTTTTGTTAAGGATTTCTATATAATTTTTATGTTTTCTTAGACAAAAATCCTATTTTTATAAGTTTTAGATAAAAGTGACCTAAGGCAAAGTTGAAGAGCATATTTCAAGCTACAATTTTGCTCAACTTACCAAGTCGGTATTTCAAATATTAAGTGGCCAAAAATAGAAAAATACAAGTTTTGACCTCATTTTTCAATTTTTGAGTGAAAAAATCATATTTTTGTAAGATTTAGCTAAACATGATCTGAGGCAAAGTTGTAGAGAATATTTCAAGCTACAACTTTGATGAACTGACCAAGTCGATATTCTATATATTAAGAAACTGAAAATGGTAAAATACACAATTTGAATTTGTTTTACAGTTTTTGAGTATTTTTGATCTCTTAAAATATGGAATACCGACTTGGTCAGTTCATCAAAGTTGTAGCTTGAAATATTCTCTACAACTTTGCCTCAGATCATGTTTAGCTAAATCTTACAAAAATATGATTTTTTTACTCAAAAATTGAAAAATGAGGTCAAAACTTGTATTTTTCTATTTTTGGCCACTTAATATTTGAAATACCGACTTGGTAAGTTGAGCAAAATTGTAGCTTGAAATATGCTCTTCAACTTTGCCTCAGGTCACTTTTATCTAAAACTTATGAAAATAGGATTTTTGTCTGAGAAAACATAAAAATTATATAGAAATCCTTAACAAAACTCTAAAATTTTAATTTTTTTGCACATAAATTTTTATTATGAAAATGAAAATGGAAAAAATTTTTGTACTTTTTTTCCTTGTTTTTTAAGAATGGTTAAACTTTTAAAACAAAAAAAAAAAAAAATATTGGCTTTTTTACATTTTCATAAATAATTGCTCTGGTAAGACCACTCCTTTAATACAGTAGAGTGGCATGGAACTCACATACCCTTAGACAACAAAATATGATTGAATCAATTCAAAAAATATTTTTGATTTTTGCTTTGAGAGATTTGGGATGGTCAGACCAATTCAACTTTCCTCCATATGGCGTAATATTAATGTTAATCGACCTCAACAGTCTAACAGACCGACAATAGGCTGCAGATTTGACTTTCTTCAACAAAGTGTTAGACGCCACCTAAAACAAAGGATTCAAAGTTGAGATATTCTGTCAAACCAAATGCTATACGTAACAATGAAAGGTTTTTCGTACCTCTCCAACGTACAAACGATGGAGCTACCATACCAATTACTAGAATGTCGAAATGTGGAAACAGAAACAATGAAATTGTTCAAATGGACTGTTTGACAAAGCAAAAAAAATGTTTTCCTGAAAAACTGCAAATTTAATCTGTGATAAAATTGTATAAAAACTGCTGTCTCATAGGTAGAAAGTATTTACGACTAGTACGATGAGTAACTATAGATAAAGGCAGTCTACGTCTAGTTGGGTAGGAATTACAATTTAATTCGACCATATCAAGTATCTGAGGGATCCGTTAAGCAGTTTCAGAAAAAATGAAGAATCAGCTGCTTCACACCTGTCAGTCAGAGTATTCAGACCAAGAAGCGACAGCCTATATACGTAAGGCGGTAGATCATACGAATTGGACCATCCTAATCCTCGAAGCGCGAAACAAAAAAATCTACGTTGCACGGATTCAATCCTAGATTTCTGTGTAGCTGTATACAGGTTGCAGCTCACGCTGCCATACTCCACAATAGAGCGGACGAAAACTTTCATTATGTTAAACTGATTTTCCTCGTTTTCAATACAAAGTTTCCCAAATTAATCTTTAAAAGTCACTAGTTTGGCTATATTTTTTTATTCTTTCTTTGCAAAGAAAAACTCATTTAACCACAAATATTGGATAACATTATCAATTTTGTATATTCTCTAATCACATGAAATAAACATCATTTGTTTGTATTTGTAGTAATAAATATGTGAACGTAACTAAAATATAATGATAATGATGATGATGATGACGATGTAAGTGATATAAATACATACAAAAAATATATTAATAATATAAAAAGACAAAAGCCCAGTATTTTATTATCCATATCAGATATTGTACGATAATTGTGAATACCGATTAACAAAAACTTCATGTTATTGTGTATTTTGAATGAATGAATGAATAACTTATTATTTCAATGTCAGAAGTCAGTTTGTGTTAAAGAGGAAAATCAATCACTTTACGTTAAAAACATTTTGCAAAACAACGTTGTTTCAAATAACCTTTTAAAAGGTTAAAAATTTATTGTCTTCATCTTGTTTAAAATATAATTGATAATTTATTTTCACTTTTTACTGTTAATAAAGCTAAATATTTGTCATTATTATGAAAACTACTTTCTGATTAGGAATGTCTATTTTAACGTTAATTGTAGTTTTTTGAATTATATTAATTGTAATGCTGATTTTACATTTTTTTTCAATTAAACTTGCTTATGACGAATGAATGATAAAAAATGTGCACTGTAAATCTATGAAAGTTTACTTCAGCTTTTCATGTGAATGAAATTTTAAGGCCTCTTAAAATATGAGATAAGGTAATTATGAATTTGGAAGTACAATTCATTTAATGTCATTTTAATTTAAAAAATTGTAAAAATTCACACAAAACATTTTTCATTTATTTCATTAAAAAATTATACAGGCCACTTTTGTCGTGTATTTTGAATGAAATCCTTAAAATTAAAAAAACTATTCAAAAAATTTAGTTTCCTATTTTTATATAATGTTAACGAGCCATCTTTTTAAATAATGTTACATTAAATTTATTTCACTTATGACAATCTCTCAAGTGAAAGACAAAAGATAATAATTTACAATATTTTTGTATAAATATTTTTCAAACACATTTTAAATACTACTAAATTATATTTCACAGCAACTGAAAATTAAAAAAAATGTATCATTTTAAGTAAATTTTAGTATTCACACAATACATTTTTAAATTTTAACGACCGTTTCTATGTTTTTTTAATTTAATTAAAAAAATTTGGCGTTCATAATTTTGTAGTTAAAATTGTATAATTTGTGAACCTGCTTTTGAATGTTGGGTTCGTACAATGATGAAATTTTTGTTAACCTCATTAAGTGTTGGTTTTAAGTACAAGTTATTAATTTTGTTAGTACTTGAACAAAATTTCATCATCTCATTTCAATGTATTCAATTTTGTTCTCTCATTAATTTATGTGAAACGTCGAATGGTATAAGAGTTTGAAATTTTATGTTAAAAAGTGATGTATTAAAATTTTTGATTAATTAATTAGCATAATTTTTGAGAGAAATATATTTTGAATTAAAGAAGCCATACTGTGCTTGGTGAATCAAAAATTGTTAATAATGCACATAACAAAAAGATTGCATTGCATTGAAATTTTAATTCAATTGTTTGGAAAAGTCAGCCATTTTGGAAAATGAACCATTTTTGCAAATTTTGATACAGTGAAAATTTCCAGGATGGTCATTCAATTTTCAAATATCGACCTGAGAATATTTTTTCTCAAGATGGTCACATTAATATAATAGCAAAATCAGCTGTTTCACTTAAGTTTTTCCAAACAAAATTTTATAAAATGCAAAAAAGAGACACATCTGGCAAGTGACCGTCCTAGAAATTTTGACTGTACAAAGAATTTTTTTTTATAACGGACTTTTTGCTCATTTTCAGGTTCCGCAGCACAATTTCAAAGCTAATGGGTTTATTTCCATCCTTTTGAGCTCTTCTTTTCCGACCTCTACGATGGACCATTCCGAAATTATGCATGATACGGAGTGACGACGGAAAACCGTCTATAAAAGTGCATTTAAATGTTTTGGTTTTTTTTTGGCTTTAATTGCAATGACACTCATCAAAGTTATCACATCCCAGTGCTATAAATTCCATAAAATCCTCCAATATAATCAAAATTCTGAATTATAATCATTTCGAGGTTAAATGTGTTAAAATCATCACGAATTTCATTCCGTTCCAAAAAAAGTTAATGATGACACTATTCTGGGTTAAATACATGCCCATTATAATTATGCTTAATTTTATGCTCCTTTTTTGACTATCTTTTGCAAACACAAACCAATATTGACTTTTAATTTTCTTCATGTCTAAACTAACTTACATTTTTTTTCATTACATGATCATGACTCTTTGCTTTTTTTTTGTTTACTTTCGTCAGTCTATGGTATGAACAAAAAGAGTTTGGAAAAAGTCATGCGTGAACAAATTAGTGCATAACCTTATAAATTGTATCAAAAAAAAATACTAATCATAAAGTCGAGCAATTTCTATATATAATGAAATGAAATAAGTTTGTACTTTAAATGCTTTTCTTTATATTCAAAAAAAAAAAATAAAATTAAAAATCTGAACTAAATTGAAATTCGTGATTTTTTAAAGGTTTTTGTGATTTACCATATTATAATGCTTTATTTCATTCAAATTTTATACATACTCAAAAAAAAAATGAATAACAAATTATTTTTTTTTGTTTAGTTTTTAACAGAAGTGAACTATGCCATGACAAATTTTTATGATAACTTAGTTTAAAGTTTATGAATGCACGATATTTTATGAAAAAAATAAATGTAAACATTTTTTATGCATATTATGAAATAATGTATGAACTTTAAAATGTTTACTTTTGTTTGCCATTTTGTCTTGGTTAAATGCTGAATAATTGAATAGACTTTACTTTTTTAGCTTTGTTTATTTTAATCTTACTTTAATAGCAAAATTCATGTAAAACTATGGAAAAGTGAATGGAAAAGTTATTTAATGCAAAAAAAAAAAAAAAATTTGGGTTTGGTACTTCATTTAATTAAGTATAAGCTATAAATTGAGTTGTTTAAAATGTTCCAAAAAGTATAAAAGTTGAGTTTTTTGTTTCATTTTTTAGCTTATCGGTATCAAATATCAAATATTTGTTCTTCACAAATTTCAGCTGAAGTGATATGACGGTGAATGATAATATTTGTGAATGTGTTTTTTATTTCAAATAAAAATATCGGTCGATTATTAAAAAAATGAGAAATTCTAAAGACTGGGCGGTTTAGAAAAGGGAATTTGATGGGACTCGTTTCAAAAAAATCAAATTCGACTCAAAATCCAAACGGTGGAATTTTTTAAAAACTTTAAAAATGGTGGATTATGAAAATTTTGGAATATTTCCGCCAATTTGAAATTCTTTTGAAATATTCCACAATTTTGAAAAATTGAGAAAAAATACCTCAAATTTTTTTTAAAAACTCGGACATTTAAAAAAATTCGGGATTTTGACCGTTTATAGGTTCTGGAGGCTCTGCAGACTAATCTTAAAGCTAATAAATTTAAGTCCATTTTAGTGAGGCCCTCGTTCCAACAAAAAAGTTAAGCAATTTTTTGAATTTTTAACGTTTTTAAGTTTTAGCATTTTTAACGGTTTTTGGGCTTTGGAGACCCTGGAGCCCAAACCATAAACCACATATGAGTATAAAAATTTAAAACATGATCGTGAACAATACACACGAGCGCATTTCTATGTAAAGAATTCGCCAATTTTATCAAAAATTTAACACTGACTAAAAAGAAATCTTCAAATTTGAGTTATATCGTTATTAAGGTAAAAATATCGTTTATATCGATTTTTTGGATTTTTTATTGCTTTTATCGTTTTTGCATCCGGCCATTTTATGTTATTTTACCATTTAGCGTTATTCCGCTATTTTGGGCTAGTCGGCCATATAAGGTCACTCTGACATATTGGATTAGTCGGCCATTTTGACATAGATAGACGAACGGACAGAACGACCGCCCACCATACCGGCATTTTGTTCAAATGCGCTTAAGTTTCAAAGATTTAAGGCAAAAATAAGATATTTAACTTAACACAATAAAAATTATATTACATTTTTTATTCTCAAAATAAAAATCCTCAAAAAAACTACAAAAATTTATGTGCTTATTAGTTCCGCTACTCGATTTAATTGTATTATTCCAGCACGAATAACTTTAAGAGTACACTTTGAATTAAATTGTGTGATGAGAGTAAGTAAACAAAAAACAAAAACAAATTTAATTCAGATTTCATGATCTGCTTTTTCTTGTCTGTATAATAAATTTATTATTATTTTTATCACTCTATTTTTTATTTACAATTTTTGTTAAACTCTTTAATTAGGTTTACCAGGTACTTTTGATGAAAAATCGGGATTAGTGAAATAAAAAATCGGGATGTGAAAGAAAAAAACGGGACAGTTAAATACTATTCATTTTAACTAGACTGAAGTTATCAACGACCTCATCAACCACCTTGGCAGTCTCGAGGAGGGATTTTTCGGACCCCAGGACCCTCTCCGGCACCCTCGCAGTTTCATCAATGACTATTATCCTGACTTTCAATTTTTTTGCTGTATTTCAACTTTTTTCTTCGAGTAGCTCACAAAATCAGCCTTCAGCACCCTCTGGAGTGTCCAATCGAAAAACCCAGATACAAGACGGTGTAACTTTGATTCCCTATCGATTTTTATACTCTTCAACGACTTTTTCCTTGAAAAATTTTTCAGGAAAGTTTTGTGAACTGAAGGTCAGTTTTTGGACTTTCCTGATAATAATATTTTTCAGTGTTAAAAATCGGGATATTGATTCAAAAATCGTGATTGTCCCGCCCAAAAATGCGCAAATGGTATGCCTTTTTTTTAATTTATGTGAAATAGAAAATCATAGTAAGTGTTATCCATAAAGAACATTTTGTTTGTCTGTTTTACTTGAATTTAGCTTGAATACTTGATTTACTTGAAAATATTTGTCCATTTTAATAATATTTTTACATAAAATTGAATTGTTATTATTGAATATCTATCAAATATTCTACTTTTTTTTACTAAATTCAAATAACAGTCCAATTCAGGGTTTTTTCATAAAATTTCTTTAAAACTTTTATTGTTTCTAATTTTCAAATCAATCGGTCAAACATTTTTAAATTACCGGAAGTATCATCAAAAAACACCGCTACAGCCATCAGAAAGTTAATTAATCAATTTAAACCTGCTGATGATGATGATGATCAAATTATATTTGAAATGTCACGCTATTCGAAAGTCATTCAAGCATTTTATACTTGATTATAAACTGACTTCAATATTATTTTAATCATATTAATTATTTAAACATTAATATTTAGAAAATTTCTATCGTTGAATACGATTATTAACTTGTTTTTTTTTTATCTATCCAATAAAAGTAAGAAGTTGATAGACACAGACAATAATAAATACCTTGTGTACTTTTTTGTAGGTTAATGCTTGTAATTTTTGAAATTAAATTATTATTTGAAAAAGCTTGAGGAACATGAAAAACTATGTCATTTGATCGTTATGACTGGCATAAATGCTTAATAACAACAATTTAATCATCAAAAAAACGACACATAGTGACAAAGTCTGTTCATAAAACAAAAAATTTATAGGAATAATAAATTGAAATGTAAATAAAGACGTCATAAAAATGCTTTAAAGTAAATATTTGGACAAGATATAAACATAAGGTATAGATAGCATTGGGTTTTATGATTAGGTGTGGGTAAAATTTTGTGATACAAGCTATTTTGTGTACTAAGCAATCGGATAGCAGCCCTAACACTTTAGTAAGGCGAGTTGGTCTTCAGCGATATGGATCGAAGTCGTCAAAGCAAACTTGACGGCACTTCAGCTGGATTTGAAATGCGTAGAAAAAAAATTTGGACCACAATAGGACTCTTTGAGACCGCGGTGGTGCCCTTGAAAACCTAACCTAAACCTAAATTTGGAATTTTGACCAATCCAAGACTAGGAAATGTTTCTAATGTGCAATGTCCCTAAAGCCGAGAATAATCCAGGTAAATTTACGATTAAAATACAAATTTTCAATCACAATATTTAGTGAGAGTTAACTCCAATAATTTCAATTCAAAGCTACAAAACACTCATTATCTTATCATATCCGGACAGGTATCAGTAATATTTAACATCAAACATTATAATAAAAGTTATTTTTATTACCTACTACCTGTATTTAAACTATGTCTTGATAAATGATGTCAAGTCTAACGTTTATTGATAGAAATTGAATGATTGACCTTGTATTAGAGAGATTATCACAAACACTTTACTACCTTGATTGGTATTATGTTGAAAAATTATTGTAGTGGACATAAAATTGAATATCAAATTTTATATAATTTTACTCAATCAACCCTGTTATTCATTATATGAATTTAACAAAGTTGTAAAAGTGAAATTCAAACATGAATTGCCAAAGTTTATATTGAAATGTTATTCAATTTCATTCGAAGTCTTTGAAATTTAACAGTATTGAATATTAAAAGTAAAAGAACGCTTATGAGAGTCAAGATCAAGGTTATCATTACACAACTCTTGAAAAAACTTTTCCATATTGTTCTCAAAGATTCAATTACAAAGTTTAACTTTTAGTTTTAACTATTCAATTATTGTTAATCATAGACCAACCGGTTTCTTTGTTTCCAACTTAATGCTTAGCCATTGCCGACGACAAACTTGTTGATAAACTTTAAAATAACACAAATAATAAATTTACACCGGTAATTGTGTAAATTAAACAAAGAGAATCAATATGATTTTCTCTAGAAATCACATACATGTGATAACTATTGGAATTTACGTAAAACTTGTGAAAATAATTTAATATTTTACTACTTATAAGGTAAACTTTTATTTCGAGAATATTCATAGCAATTTTATTATTTGAAATCTTCATTTAAAGTAAAGAGATCACAATGCTGCATTTTTCTTTTCATAATCCTTTGTCGCAGTTTATCATTATTTGACTTTTAAATTACTTTTAAAAAAATATTAATCTAATTTCTTTTTATTGAATAACTCCAATGTAATCACAATCATTTCAATGTAATTTTAAATAGTGCTTTTATATTATTAATAAATTCTTAACAGATAGAACGATCAAATACTGGTTAAATAGAATTACGTGCTTGATTACGTGAATTGTCTGCATTTATTTTTTATTGCAAATTGTGTTCGTTTGAATTAAACTTAAAATATTTTTTTTTATTTTTAGAGGAGCAACACTAAGAACAGTAGTCGATTGGTGAATCGGATAATCTAGCACATGTAACAATCAATGCAATGTAAGTCAGACAATCGAAACAGTACTCTATCTATACAATACGTTAGAGGTATCTCAAGTGAAATATGGAATATTTCCTGGTGCTTGGAAGTCGTCTTTTGTAATCCCGATTTTTAAAGCTGGTGACAAAGGAAACGTCAAACATTACAGAGGGGTAGTGAAACTATGCGCTATTCCGAAATTGTTTGAGGAGTTGGTGTATGCGAAGATTGCACCCATTTTATGCCCTCTTATCGACATTGGATAACATGGATTTGTTCATGGAAGTTCTACGGAATCCAATTTGGTTGTATTAACGAACTTTTTGCTGTCCAGAACGCATTAAGGCAACCAAATTGTTACAGTATATACGAACTTTCAGAAAACATTTGACAGAGTTGACATTAATTTTCTGCTGTCTGAATTACCTGCTTTAGGCCT
Source organism: Culicoides sonorensis (assembly GCA_900002565.1). Lineage (NCBI taxonomy): Eukaryota > Metazoa > Arthropoda > Insecta > Diptera > Ceratopogonidae > Culicoides > Culicoides sonorensis. The sequence goes on from LN483591.1 coordinate 101,596, forward strand.
GCCATCGCATTTTGTATCTTGGATCTCGTCATATCTGAAAGACAGATCTCAAATTGTGAAGCTGGGAGCTGCTACATTATCTCTAATTTATTCTAAGTCTAGAATCCCACAGAGCAGCCATTTAGGATCTTTATTTTTTGTGATATTTATTAACTCCATTTGTGATATTTTTAAGACTTATTACTCTATGCTGACGATCTTAAAATTTACAAAGTAATTCGTGAATCTTCTGATGGAAAGTCAGGACTTACAAGAAGATATTAATTTGCTATCTACCTGGTGTTCTAATATTTGCTATGCCATTGAACATTCCTAAATGTAAAGTAATTTCGTTTAACCGTACGAAAAGTTCTGTTAACTTTGATTACACATCGATGGACACTGAACGATGTTCGGTCATGAGGGACGTTGGTGTTTTGTTAGACTCGGAAATGAAATATAACAACCAAACCGGCTAATAGGATTTTGTGAAGAGAACGTGTAAGGTTTATGATGATCCCTTCGTGATTAACTCACTCTTCTGTGCATTAGCCCGCTCTATTCTGAAGTATGGATATTTAAAATCATCACTGGACAACAACAAAAATACTGCAAAATAGTTTAAAAATGTAGGCCGGCGATCAGCTTTTTAGGCTGTAAAGCATTCATTCGAGAATCACAAAAATTCATTAGTTTCTTTGACATTGCTCTTTGACAAATCTCGGTAATGCGAACTTCAAATCAATCAACCTTCCTCTCACGTCAATTCAAATAAACCGCTAGATTCTTGTATAGAACTCAAATTAAATTGAAATTATAATAAAGTCATTAGATTACCTTTAAAACATGCATCTGATATTGAAATTATGGAATAGTGAAGTATTGAATACGTATAATAATATAATCGAATACAGATTTTTTTCCATGTTTTTTTGAAAAGAACATAACAATGAATTGTTAGCTCTTTATAATAAAAAAAAAATGGAGAAAGGATAACGACAACTATCATTATACGTTGAATAAAGTGAAATAAAAAAAGTAAAATAAATAGAATTTTCTTCATCATGCACATGCGTGTAATGTAAAATAATAATAATAATAATAATGATTGCATGCTACTAGTAGCATATAAAAATAGTAGTAATAAAATCCATAATAATGCACTTCTTCCTATAACATGTGTTGATGAAAAAAGTTGACTTTTGTATAAAAAAAATATTTTGTGAGTGTTTGAAATGAATGGACTAGAAACACTGTAAACATTCTTCTGTTTATTATTATGTACAAAAGTAAATAGTTGAAATGTCATCGAGGTATTTTTAGATTATTTTTCTAAGGAATTGAATTTTTTATATTTTTTTTATTGAAGGACAAATATTCGTATTATTTTAAATGAAATTTTTTAAAGATGGTCTCCAGAATAATGATTTTCCGCATCATTATAAAGTAAATAAATTTATGAATTATTTATCATTGACACACTACAGTAAACTTCGTTCAATGTTCCAGAATAACAGTCATTTGCATCATAACAATAAAAATTTACCATCACACTCAACTACTGTGAAATGATTAAAAGAAAGAAAAAAACAATAAAACAACAGTCAATATTTGCATAATAACTGCAAAAAATAGAGAAAAAATGAATTAAAATCTCTTGGATCATCTTGAGAAATTTTTGATATCCTCTTACCAGACTTGATGTATTTCCGTTATTATTAAAAGTGTTATAGGCAAGAAGAAACATAATTTAATTTACACATAAAGCATAATAATGTATAAAATGTGTAATGTAATTTAAAATGTAATACAATGCAAATACAATTTAATGAACAGCAACAACAACAACAAAAAAAATGTAATGAAAAATTACTTTGAGCTGTTCTTTGCATGTTATAGAATAATTAATGTGTGAAGAATAGTGGCTGATAATTAGTTTAAAAGAAGGTATATTAAGTGTGTAATCATTAAAAAATGAATCGTGTTATACATGAGCATGGACTGCAAATTGTTAAAGTACTGTTATTTTATTCATGTGTTTTTTTTTTGTTTAAATTATAATTATTGTAATCTGTTCTGAATTAGAAAAAAAATTCTTGTGTTTTTTTGTTGTATTTCTTGCAAACAATGAAATGAAAAGACAATTTCTTTTTATGTGTGAATAATGTGATGTGAACTGCTATTATGAGGTTTCCGGTAATGAAGATAATTAAAAGGTAGTATTTTAGTTAATGGAATTTAAAATGACATTTTGTTTTGCGGAATGGACAAGAATCTGTCAATGGAAATCAAATGAAGTATCGTCTGCATCACGAAATGATAAAAATTCTTCAATTATTGAGACAAGAAAGTGCAGGCCATCTAGTAAGGTAAACAGTTGAAGCTTGACAACTTACTGACAAAAAGTCTCTAAAGGAGTCAACCATATTATGTTGATAAAATTTTGATTCAATTAAATTTTAAATTTAAACTAAAAATTAATTTATGTAGTGTGATGTGAGTTTCCGTGCGTTGCCGAAAAACAGGCTTCCAAGAAATGTCAACCCCCATACATTCTAAGATGCGCATAGAAAGACAAAGTAAGTACCGACAAAAGACTAAAAGCATTAAAACTAACCAGTTCATATAGAAATTCCAGAACCCCCTCTGGTTGGGGCGGACACCCAACTAATACTGATTTTGTACATCTAAAGGCTAACTCAGAAGTGGCTCCTGTGAAGAGTACAAAGTTAAATGATTACTCTACTCAGATTCTCGGGTTTCAACAAAAATTCTTTCGACTTCCTGACAAAAGGTCGAGTATCATTGATTCTCCTCATCTCAATCGGCAATTTGTTGAAGAGAGAAGGTCCCAAGCATGACATCTGGCGTGAACCTGTCAAAGTCACGATATTGCTTGAAACAAGTTTGAAGTTGTCCTTAAATCATGATATCCCGCGATTCAAAATTCACATGACAAGTGATTTCTCCATGCAAACATTGTCTGACATATTTCAGCACATTCATTTCAAGAAGGCCCTTAATGGGTAAAATACTTTTGGCATGCTGAACAAGATAGGACCATTGGCGCCGCAAAGGAGCTTTGTCTCAGATCTAAGCTAAATTCATCTACACCTATTCAATCAATAGTTTAATATGCTAATCATTACTCCATTAAACATCTTAAATCTAGAATCATTAAAATTAACATAAATTAATATAAAACTTCATCAAAACACCGAAATTGTCTTCATTAAACTCAAAAATTTAAAAAACAAACATCAATATACAATTTAACATCTGTGTTAACATCGTGATCATGATGATCGTCACTCAAAATAACAAGATAAATAAATAAACGGTGAGTTTTGAATGTTTACAAAAAAATTCACGTCAAACTAATTTTAAGAAATACAAAAGAAAAGAAATTGATTCAAATTTAACACTTGTAAATTTTACATATTTATTTTCAACGTTTAAATAAATTTAATTAAATTAAATACTATTGTTGAGGAATTTGATACAAAACAATGATACAAACTGTGAATATCTTGAAATTACAAGTGTTTTTAGCAATTATTAATTTATTAATCTTGATCTCGTTTAATTCGCATTTATTTCATATTCAATCTTCACTTGTATTATAAAATTATTTTCGTACTTTTAAAGTTAAATAACACTATATGAAAATGAAAAAAAAACAACGTGGGATGTACATGATTCAAAATTAAATTGATGTTTATTATTCGGTTAAATAAAAATATAAGATAATAAAATTAAAAGTAATGGAAAAGTAAAAATAGAATTAAATTTTGTTGTGTCTATGGAACACGTATTAAAATGTTCAAGTAAATAAATTTAAAATTAGAAGAAAAAAGATGAGTAACGTTATGTTTTTTTGTCAAGGTTTTTGAATAACGTTTGTTAATTTTTTGTTTTTGCTTTTAATTTTTTGTTGTTTTGTATAAAAAAATACATTAGGTCAATATTCTGATATATGCAAAAAAAAGGAATCATAATAAAAATAAAATAAAATTACCAAAGACGATCATTCATCATCAGCAGATTAGTGATCGTAGCCAAGAGTCAAAATATTAACCCTTTCAGACCTGAGCCTAAACCAAAAGACCTGGATTTTTTTTGAATATAAATTCTTACTTATATGGGTTAGAAGGTGTCAAATTATTTTTTACAGATTTTTTGTAGTGATCCTTCATCCTTAAACAGAATGTCCAATATATTGGACATCAGGTCTCAAAGGTTGTAATTGTTTGTCCAATATATTGGACATGGGGACTGAAAGGTTGTTGTTCAAAATATTGAAATTCAGTATTCAACGGATATTGGACAAACATATTTTCACTTTTATTTTTCTTTCCTGAATGATTTTCATTTAATTGTTGATTGACTCTTAAAATCTAAGGTTAAATGAATGTCCAAAAAAATCCACACTTAAATATTATTGGTTTTTGATATATTTTTTGACCCATAAATTTACGTTACTTCAATTTTTACGGAAATGACAGACATGACTGATAAGATTGCTCGTTTACAGTCTGATAGGCACCGTTATTTCAGGAGCCATTTTTTTTTTTGAGGAGACAAGATGTTAAGTGAAATATTGGCATCGGAATTTTTTTTTTTAAAAACAAGGAAATATTTTTAAAAAATTGTTCAAAGTTTGTCCAATATATTGGACAAAGGACCGAAAGGGTTAAATTAATTTTATGTAATTTTTATTAATAAATTTATATTTAAACAGCAGCACGTCGCGTCGGTGTAAAATTGTATAAAAAGTAACTAAAAATATTTATTTTTCAAAAACACATAAGCTAATTAAAAATTTTAATATGTTCCTTTGAAAGTTAAAGGAAAGTGCATTTTCGATCAATTTATGTTTACTCTTCAATGTTTTGGTTTAAACCGCTTTTATGATGGATGGGTTGAATTAAAAATTTGTTTCTTCGAGTTATAATTTAAAATTATTTTTGAATCTCTTAGATGAAGAAAACGCCTTTTAAACCCATATCAGTGCTATACGCTTGTCAAAGATACATGAAGTTTTGCTACAATAGATGCTTCTATGGACTACAACGACATCTCCTCGACTCTTGACCAACAAAACCAAGTTTGTAATCTACAAGACACTCATAAGACCAGTAGTTCTAAATGGGTCAGAAACCTGGCCAACCACCAAGAGCGATGAACAACTGCTACTTCGTTGGAGCGCAAAGTACTGCGAATTATATGCGGTGCTTAACTGGAGGACGAAAGATGAAGACGTAGATACAACTTTGAACTGGAATATGAATATGAAGAGATAAACATTGTAGCAGTCGTTAAGGTAGGCAAAATTTAGCACGAATGGACCCTAATCGAGCCCCAGCAACCATGTTCCGAAATGATGAAAGACGGCCATCGAAGTGTTGGGCGACCTAAAGCAAGGTGGATCGACAATGTCCATTCGGATCTGAAGACGTAAAGAGTGCAAAATTGGCAATAGGAAACGCAAGATAGAGAACACTGGACACTGATCCTTCAACAGGCTTTGACTAAGTTGTATAGTCAGCTAAATAAAGAAATTAACTAAGTAGAACCCTAAAATTATGACTTTGAATTGTCCTATTACAACTTAGTAAAGAACCCAGTTTTCAGAGTAAATTACCTAGCACATTGTTAGTGCTAGTGCCCAAAATATTTTCGAAAAGTCATAGTAAAGTCCACTAGTAAACAGATGTACAAATAATTCATTATAACAGACCAACTTTTCATACCATTTCAAAAAAAAATACAGACATCACAACAGACCACTTCTTAATGTTTAAATTTCAATAATATGTTTAATTATTTAAGATACCTCTTAATGGATAAGAGCTTAATTTGTTTCTGCTTTTCATACAACGAAATATTTTTCATATGATTAATGTTTTTTTTTAATTTTCAATAATCACCGTGGATCATAGTCGATCAATTCGGTATTGAACAAAATGTTTCTTGTATCAACTTTTTCATTAAAATTAAGTGATTCGAATCATGTTTGCATGATTTGAGCAACAAACTGATCTGTCAATCAAGTTTGTTAGTGAAAAGTCGATGATAGTAATTTTTTATTGCGATTTAAGTCAAAACAAAATAAATCAAGCAGACACACCTATATCATATTTTTTTTTTATAATTTTTACTTTTAAATTAAAGAAGAAATTTCAATGTCGATCAAGCTGCGTTTCATCAAAAAAAAATTATAACAATGGCAATAGAAAAGAAGGTCGTGTACTGACCCTGATAAAGATAATTATGTGTTATAATAGCACTTTTTGTTTTATTTTTAAATGTCTATTAATAATAACATCTTTTTAACAACCATATAAACCATCATTTTTGATACATTAAAAAAAAAAAAAATAATGTTAAACGAATACTCATTTAATTTGTAGTTGAATGGCAAATGACGATGAAAGTGTCTACAATTATTATTTTCATCTCGATCTCATTTATATCATTTTTTTAAGTAAAAAACCACATTTTTTCACTTCTAATCTAAAATGGTATCGTATTTCACTTTTATTTTATTGTGACTTTGATAATATCATTAAACATCGGTATTTTTTGTGTTGAAGTTAATTTCATTTATGAGTGTGATCTAATCATGTCTGTTATTACTTTTATGGTCAATCAATGTTGAAGATAGTGAGGCGTGTACTGTTGACGAAGAATGCGGTTTTTTTATTGATTATTGTTGTTTGTTTTAATCGAAAATATTTTGTCAATAATTTTAGTTGCATGCGATATTGTTTGATTTAGTTAAACTCTAAGCTAAAAACACTCCGCAGACCACCCCGCATAATATGTATAGACTTAAAGAGTGCCCAAAATACTCGAATTCTTGTTCCAAATTAACTGGAAATCCGTTAAAAATTGCATTCATTAAATGTCCTCTAAGCGTCAATCAAGATCTGCGTCTGCGGACCAGGTCACTTTGTACTGCGGGGCATATTCAGCTTTCAGTGTATAGTAAAATTTTAATGAATCCGATTGAATATTTGGTAACAAAACTAAATTGATTTAGAACTTAATCTGGATCCGAAAGTACAGATATTCTTCTAAACCTGAAGATAAAAGTCGTCAAGTTAGGATTAATTATATCATGAAAAGGTAACTTGCATTGAAAATAGTGTGAAACCTGCGTTGATGTTTAAAACAACTTTCTCGTAGTATCTTTTAAAATAACAAAGTTATGATTGAAAACCAAAAAATTAGGCGCATAGCTTAACAGGCTTCAAAAGATTTAACTTCAAAAGGTTATCAAAACACTTCTAAAACTCAATACCTTTTCAGCTATACAAGCATTCAGAGAAATCTTCTCTCACCCTGCCTCCTAATATAACACAGTTAACTATTCATAATCGTCCTGTTCAGTTTTTTGTCTTATCTATCTACACTCACATCGATGATATGCTGACAGAACTTAATTTTTTGGATGTTAAACAAAAAGATTACCACAACGTATTAATAATGATGTAAAATAACGCAGAGATTACTATCAAAATATCTGTCTAACAAGTTATCATATGTTGGTGATGTTCAACCCAATTTTTTGAGATCGAATAAATTGTACAGACTGCCAAATTTAAGAAAGAAAAACAACAAATCTCGATATTTTACAAAGGAATACAATTGTATAATGATCTGCTCAAGAACGGTACAGTGGATACAAGTGATTTGAATAAATATAAAAAAACGCTTTATGTGTTCGTAAAATCAATAGTGAATAGTTATAATGTGCAATGAAAGTGATAAAACTAATAAAATAGTTATGTGAAAAAGGCTGTGATAACATCATTCAAAGGATGGACCATTACAACAAGTAACAAGTAAGTAAGTATGTTTATTGCTGGGTTGTTTGTCAAAGCCATCGTCTTCCTTTCTAGCAGGTATACAAACTAATCAACGATCTATCTTCATAGATTTGTCTTCATGTTCTTAGTTTATGCTTCATTATCCTTATCTGGACGTTTTTCTTTTTAAACAAGTTACTCCTCCTGGAGTTCTCTATAAGATCAAGATAATCAGTAAATTCTTAGATTTTTATCAAACCTTTTTGGAAGTGTTCGGAATGTTTGGATGACAGCACGTCTCATTGTATCTTGTAAAGCCACGTTAAATAACAGAGTTGACAAAGCGTCACTTTGTCGACGCCCTATTTCGGTCGTAAAAGATTCCGACACTTCATTTCCAAGCCTTACTTTGCTCCTAGATTCATTAAGAGTCATGGCCACTAGTCGTATAAGTTTATGTTCAAAGCCTAGTTCTTTCATAACCACAAACAGCTCACCGCGTTTGATTTTGTCGTAAGCTGTCTTGAAGTCAATAAAGAGGTGGTTTGTATAGTATCATTTGTATTTTCTAAAAGTGATATCTAAATTCGCCATTCTTTACATTTTTACACTTTGATTTTTGTCTTAGACTTTTTTATGGTCTTTGATAGAAGCCACATATTGCCCATCTAAAACAATTTTGCAAAAATTTACGCATTAAAAGCACATTCAATACAAAAATCACAAAGACGTCAAAAGTCCACTGTAAAGAATTTGTTATCAGCTTTTTCATACTTATCATTCATTTTATCATTATACAATCACGTTTAACTCCAATTTATTATAATATTTTATATTATACCTAATTCTATAATCTCTCGCAATATTAAATTACACTGACTCATACACATTCAAGTTTTGCTAAAAATACATTTATTTTATTATTATTATTATTATGAATATCAATGATAATAATAATAATAAAAAACACACACACATAACTCACATTATTCAAATTATAGTCAGAAAAATGTTTCAATTGAAGCAGATATTTATACTAAGAATTCTTATTGACATATTTTTTTCAAAGAAATAGATTGGTTAGTACGAGAAAACATTCAAGAAATTCAAATTTATTAAAATAAAAATATATGAGGATAACATGTATTTTGCTTACCTTCGACTATCTAAATGTACAATTATAATTCATACATCAAATGTAAAAATTTTGTAGAGTTATCACAAATTTATTCTATCTGATTTTATTATTATACTTCTACTACTGTGTAGTGTGTGCTAGTAGAGTATAGTTATATGATGATGCGCTGCGTCGACGATTTTTTCTCATACATCACACGTTGTTGTAGTGTATATGAACAACACTCTCCTCCACACATATAATATAAGTGTTATGAAGCAAGCAAGCAAGGAAAGTGTATTGTTTACAAAATTTAACTTATATGTTATTTTCTCTTTTCCTTCCTCGATAATATTCCATCAAGTATTTAAGGCAATAAAAAAGCTAAATTTGGGTTTTAAAACATCAATTACACTTTGATTTAATATAATAAAATATCACCCACTATCGTTGTATTACTATAATTTTGTTTTGTTTTCTTATTTTAATGGATCAAAATTCATACAATTTTACCATAATTTCTATGTATTTTCATATAAAATTTCACTTTGAATTTGTTTTAAATTAATAACAAGTTATAAGGTGAATTCACTTTAAAATTATTTAAAAATCATAATTTTGTTGTTATTCACTTAAGATTTTTAATATTTTTTTCCTGTGCACACAGGAAAGATGATGAATAATAAAGTTAAAAAAAAAAATATGTATTATTATTATTTTTTTTACAATACTAAAAAAAACACAGTCAGTCAGAATACATTGAATTATGAAGCTTGTCGGCATCAGTTCCCGAAATGAACTGAGAAATAAAATCATGTGTATACAAAACTGTAGAAATTTAGAGAGAGAAATTACATACAAAAGTTTTGTTTCTATTAATACACACACATATACACCCACACACACATACACATGGAAGCAAGTGTAGTCACATAGAAACGTCATCAAAAAAATTAAATAATAGTGTATGTTAAATTTACTCTTAAAAAATTTGTCTTTGTATCGATAGTTGTTCCATACAATCAATGTAGTGTTCGAGTAGTGTTAGTGTGACTCTCAATTTTTCTTGAAATTATTAAATTTTTTGTTTGTATGATATGTCATCATATTACATTAAAAATATAATATTAAAATGCATAGATCTTTGTGCTGTATAATCAGCTGTAAACATTGTACACTGTAACTGTATACACTTAAGTGAAGTGTATCATAGCATGTGTTTACCTTTGAAACTTTTGTATTTTCTTGTTGTGTCTTTATGTTTACTGTTTTTGTAATTGTATAAGCAAAAATTGTGTAAACTGAAATACTTCTACATTTTGTTTATTTTGTGTACGTTATGACACAGTTGATATGTTTTGTTATTGTAGTGTAATTTTTAATTTAATTAAAGTATGAATGAAATGTAATAGGTAGGAACACAAAACGTGTTTAAGGAGGAATATGAAGATAGAAGCATGAAACGACAGATGGCTTGTGCATACCAATTAATTATCATATTTGATGAAGAAGGAACCAAATCTGAAAATCAACCAAAGTAATAAAAAGTCCACTAGCCCTGATTCAGTTCAGGAAAGTATCCACACCTTCTCAGAAAGCTAACCAGGGCAGACAGCTACACGTTTATGATGAAATTATGACTGGGGAATACTCACGCAGCGTGATACCTCGCAATCTGGCATGCTTGCGACATACATAAAGCAGATTTGCAGCAGTCTCCTCTTGTTCAAGATAAAAGACAAAATGACTTAGGTGATAGTCTAGAAAACAATGGCCAGTGTTCATACCAACTTCAACTCTGGGCTCAGTACGGTTCAATATGATAAGTTGTCTAGATAAACCAAAAAAAGGTTCCTTGATAAAAAGAGGCGAGTCTGTCTAAGAGAAAAGCCTAGCCTTCCAGAAAAAAATCGTGCAAGTCGGAGAATGCGGCATGACTGGTTTTGGTGAAAAAATGCCATTTCTAGCAAGTATATAAGCTTGTTCGTTAACATGCACTATGCTGTAGCCAGGTTCCCAAATAAGGGTTACTTAGTTGTAATATGATAGATCTTGATGTAAAGCACTCAAGAACTCTTCTAGAATTAATCTGTAAGGAAGTCAAAGCTTTGATGGTAGCTTCACTGTCGATACAGATGCAGATTTTGGCTCCAGTAATCTCGAGGGATCGGAGAGCATATGAGCAGAATATTATGGCGGTAATATCTGCTTGAAAGACTGTCGTGATGATGATTATAAGTGGGTATACCCAACTCAGCCTCCTTTATTTTTGTGGGAAAGACTGTCGTATAGGCATGCACTCGAGGAGAGGCCTCGGAGTAGAAACCCGCTGCAGCAATGCCGTCCATAAGTGATCCGTTAGTGAACAAAGTTTTCAATCTTCAGCTAAAGCGGATGGTAAGAAACCAGGAACTTCAGACCAATCACTGAGGCTCGGAACTAGAACACTGTATGTTTGTGAAATGTTGAATGTTGCTATTATCCCTATTATAACACAAAAATATTGAAAAAGCATAAAAAAAAACTTTAATAATTTCTTTTCTCATATCATTGAAACATTCTAGACTACATTTACCTAAATGACGCCAAAATAAATATCAAAATTGTGATAAACCAACAATAGCAAACAAAAAGACCTGATATTTCATTCATTTCTGTTCTTATCTCATTTCAAAATATTCACTCTTCTACGTTTTATCGGCTGTCTCATATCAAAAATTTTTCTTACTCACTTTTTACGTTAAATTTTATTAAAATATCCCCTTTTATTTTTATTATTATTATTTTTTTTATTTTAGTAGCTTTATGTTACTATTTTATTTCATCTCGAATTTTTTTATTGTTGTATGTATATTGATTTAATTTTTCTTGAAATTGAATTTAAATTTTCATAGTAAATGTTATATTGAGAGTAAAAGCTTGTCATTGGCGAACTATAGTAAAGGACTATGAAATTAAGAAAAAACGCTTTTTCTATGAATTTAAGATTGAATTTTCCTTTTTATTTAGTTTTTTCTTATTCTTTATAAAATAGTTTCTGTTCTTTGTGATTATATTACCGTTAAAGGAATAAAATTTATAGTTATTGGCCAGACATTTTGGAGACCAAAGTATGCTATTCAAGGACATATTTGTGTGTTACAATGAGTATATACAATGTAGACATTTGCACTGTAATTTTGGAAATGGTTTTAAATAATAACCTAAATTGATAAAATAAAAATATTAGTGCTTTCACTTTTTCGAATTGAAATGATTAGTGTTAACCAATGAAAGATTGAGAAAAAGGCTGTTTAATAAAAAGGAATAATTTTGGACTTGGATGTGATCGAAAACTATGGATATTAAGACAATATAACAACTAGACAATTAGAAAACCTTTAAGCTTCAAAAAATGTTGTGTCCGGTGCTCTCTCAAGCTTTAACGGCATATCATGGCTTAAAAATGAGTTACAACGTTGGTTTGTCCTTGAGCTTCAATCTGTAATTATTCTATTTTAAATATTTGATTTATAATTTTACATGTGATTCTTTTGTCCTTAATTTTTTCGAATGTTAATTTGGGGTACTTTTAAATGACTGATATTATTAAAATTAAAATTTAAGGATTTTGAAATGAAATAAAATTTCTTCCTTTTATCTCGTAAATTAATGGAAATTTCCTCATTCACTGCTTGTCTCGAATTATTATAATTAATCTATAAGTTTCACAAGGACTATAATAATTTCAATAGATTTCTATTTCTATTAATCTTGTCACAAATCGGATTTTAAATTTAATTTAAATATTCTTGCTGTTTCGTCGTCTCACTTTGGTTTACACGTGCCAAATGATGGTTGTTTTAACAGCGGTGCTTTTGGCACGACTACATAACCGGTATCATTGACAGAGAGACGAACACCACTCAGAAAGACGAACCAGAATGATCTGAAGAGTTTCTGCGTCAGATGAGATCAGATTTTTGACAGATAGCTATTAAGCCTACACTCAGGCCACCAATCGAGCCCATTGTGCATACACTGTTATCATCACATGAAAATATAAGCTTTTATCCTGTCATCTAAAGCAGTCGCCACCTTTGTCTAGCCTTTAACTCAAATTTAGTAGCCGGTAAAAAGTATATTTGGGATTGTAAAGCTTCATGGTCGAAGAAAATTCGAACTGTTACCCTTAAGATCAATAGCCACCACTCACTATTCAAAACCCCACCGTACAATATCTACGTCAAAGACACTCTTACATTCAAAAAGTTCTAAGTAACTCAATAATCTTTCAAATATCAAAATAGTCAGACAAATATCACGACTGACCACAATAATTTGAAAATGATTGTCATAGAATGCAATATAATTTAATATTAATTTTCCCGTCTCATGAACAAGTATTTCATATTTATTTAATTCAATTCTCCGAACTGCAAATAACTTTTTCATTATATTTTCATATGACATTGTGTAGGCCGCAGGGTATCGATATTAAATTTCAATTTACACTCCGTTCATTGTGATTTTTTTCAATATTCTCAAAAGATTATTGAACAACGCGTAGTGAAAAATGACAACTAACAACTGCATTATGTTCGTCATGCTTGTCCTTCAGTGCCTCAGGAGATTTTTTTTTCTATATCATTAAATTGATCCTAATTCTTGAGAGAAAAAAAAACATCACTGCAGAAATATTACTGCATCAAATTACAATTAAAGAGAACACACAAATTGATATTGGATGCATTTGATGCAATGTAATACATGGAAATACTTTGATTGTAATTAATTATAATAATTGAAATGGGATTTTCTTATGAAATTTAATCATAAATTATTACAGCTCATCTTTAATGATATATTCATTCAACTGTGTGGAAATTCATATGTGCATATTAATAATATATTATTATGGTCCCTTAGGAGAAATGTTTAATATTAATTATTTGGAAATCAAATTGAATACTATTTTGTTTTAAATATGAGACTTTTGATTTTAATAGGTCATTTGAAACCGTAATTAAATATAACATATTAAATTTACATATTTATTTAGTAATGTAGGCACTTCATCAAAATCATATTTTTTATAACTAAATATTTAGTTAAAGATTTCTTATTTGAGTGATATAAATGCGTCCAAATACAATTTATCTACAAAGGTTATTATTAACATTTTTTGAAAAAAAAATGCATTATCATTATTTCAAGCAAGAAAAAAAACCACACTTAGCTCATAGAACAACTGAAAGCAAAAATTTACAGTTAATCTGCTCAAGCATGCAAAATAGCATACAAAAAAAGCACAATGCGCTCTTTGGTCGACAGATCATTTGTCATCGTTATTCATTGCCATTTACTGTTGATTTGTTGAAAATAGAGAGACACACTTTTATTATTATCTATAAAAAAAAATCACAGTCAATAAAATTTTTTATTTGATTGCAACATATGAGTTTTAAATGCATACATTCGAAAATCAAATCAATGTCACAAATCAAGCGGAAATCCACCTACCAATTTTTTTTTAACTTTTTTTCATTTAGCATCCCATTTATTTATGAAATTCGTATATTTTATTCGTATTCGTAAATTTTTTTTATCACTGTAATTATTATTATTATCATAGTATTTCGCATAAACGCATTTGACTGGCAAATTTATTTATATTTGAAAAATTTACTGTTGTAACTTGCATATTTTTTTATTGATCATTCAAATGTGGTGGAGTCCGTTATTTATTACGATACAGTTTGTTTTATTTTGCTCTACTGGGAATATTTTAATGGAATTCAGTAAATCAAGAAATTTGTAGTAAAAATTATTATGATTAAAACTTGAAAGGCGCTAAAGGGTTAGTAGAGTTACTTGGCAGACAAGGTTATTGGATTTGCACGAGCATAGCGTTAAAGGACCTTGGTGAAGTTTATAATGATTTTTTTTCTCATCCCGAATTTTTTAAGTGTGTTGTTCATTTAAGTCAATATTTATGGGACACTCGAAAATCGTAATAAGTTCGAGGGATACCAGAAAAAAGTTCGAGAAAGTCGGAAAATGATCGGAAAAGAACCAAAAATGACGTTTTTTATGTTATTTTTGGTTTTTTCTGACTTTCTGGTTTTCCCGACTTTCCGAAAATTTTCCGTTTCTTCGTTGAATAGTTTTTATTTTTCTGATCATTTTCCGACTTTCCTGAACATTTTTCTATTTCCTGGTATTTTCCGAGTTTAATCCAGTGTGATAAAAATATTTACGTAAAAATCGGGATAAAAAAATCGATATAAACTTCGACAAGGTCGTTTAAGATGTGGATCTCTTTAAACTGTTTCAGACTTATAAGATACAAAAGCAGTGACGGACTAGGCATCAAAATCGGCTCATGAATTTTACTGCTAATCGGCCCATCATAAATATATGGGGCTTCTTTTTTTTTGCTGTACATGATATTTGATGCGATATTTTGAATTGAGGCTACGAATTAAATGTCAAATTTTATTATCACAGCATGCGGTTTTTAAAATTTAACTCATGGCCTCCTGTGATAATAAAATTTAAATTTTTATTCTTTTTCAAAAATGTCAATCTGACAGCTGTCAAAAATGTCAATCTGACAGCTGTCAAAATTGTTAAATCTGACGGCTGTCAAAAATGTCAATCTGACAGCTTTCAAAAATGTCAATCAGCCAGCTGTCAAAAATGTCAATTTGACAGCTGTCAAAATTGTCGAATCTGACAGCTGTCAAAATGTCAATTTGACAGCTGTCAAAAATGTCAATCTGATAGCTGTCAAAAATGTCAATCTGACAGTCAATTTGAGAGCTGTCAATTTGACAGCTGTCAATTTGACAGCTGTCAAAAATGTCAATCTAACAGCTGTCAAAAATGTCAAATCTGAAAGCTGTCAAAAATGTCAATCTGACAGCTGTCAAAAATGTCAATCCGACAGCTGTCAAAAATGTCAATCTGACAGCTGTCAAAAATGTCAAATCCGACAGTTGTCAAAAATGTCAATCCGACAGCTGTCAAAAATGTCAATCTGA
Source organism: Culicoides sonorensis (assembly GCA_900002565.1). Lineage (NCBI taxonomy): Eukaryota > Metazoa > Arthropoda > Insecta > Diptera > Ceratopogonidae > Culicoides > Culicoides sonorensis. Next base: position 117,531 of record LN483591.1, read on the forward strand.
CAGCTGTCAAAAATGTCAATTTGACAGCTGTCAAAATTTGGGTGCAATACATGTATAGCAGTAGTAGCAGCGCCGGAGCTATAGTCATGAAGTATGCAGGATTAAATTCATTTTCAACGCATGTTTTGCAAAACTGGCCTTGGCATGAACTGTATATGTCAATGTATTGCACTTCTCCGATGGTGACATTGGATTATTGCAAAACAAGGATATAGTGGCAGTACTGGACCTTTTGTAAGCAAAACACGCTGCCTGGAAACCAATTATAATTACCGCATGAAACACTTAATCCAATGAGCATCAGGGAACCAGGGCTTAACGATCCCTCTCAAATTGTAGTCCGCGATATCAGCTAATAGCTGCAGTGTGGAATAGAAGCAAAAGAGATGAATATAATTTAAAATAAAAAATGCTGAAAAAAGTATCCGTGAACTAAAAATGTCTTTCTAACTGAATTCCCACTATGAGTAACAGGCACATTTTGCAGATCTGATTTCACTGTATTTTAATTTAAGTGCACTTTGAATGAAATAACAAATTTTTTTTTTCTAACTTTATCATTGTATTTAATTCTCTCTTTTCAATCAACCCCAATTGATACGTGACAATGTGAATTTTTTAGTAACTAAAAATTCTGCCTCAAAAAGGTCAGTTATATTGTCAAGATTAATCTTCAACTGCAAAAAAGCAATTGTAGAAAAGATGAAAAAAAACATCACATATCCGAATTCATTCAAGCTTACATTTTTATATCCGATGTTTCTTTTACAAAATATCTTTTATTTCTCATTCATTAGCTGTGATCATTTTTCATGCTAAAACAAAAATATTTTTGAATCAATTAAATTTTTAACAAAACTCTAAGCTAGAAATACATCTTAATTAGATACAAATCATGCAATTTAATATTTTTCAGTAGAATCCTATCCCTGTCTATTTAAAAACTTAAACTTCATTGAATTACGATGAATTGAAATTATATGGCCTTTGACATTTTATAAAAACATTTACTAAACTTTGCTCACACATGCAACCGCTCACACACAAATGATTTTCTATTGAACTGTACTTTTTTTTATTTAAAAAAAATTGAACATTTCTTTTCACTTTTATATTTTTAATATTGTAACAGTTTTATTTTTGTCATCATCCGTAGTCCTGTATAGACAAAGTCTTTTGAAATTTTTATTTGATGCTTTTACTCGATTAAGGTTTCTCTCTTTGAATATGTGAAATAAAAATAATTTTTTTTTCATTTAAAGTATTTAACAAAAAAAAAAGAGATGATCTGCCTTCTTTTCAATCGTTTGATGTTTTTTTATTCATTTTATTTCACTGAAGCAAAATTGTTCCATTGAAAAAGCAAATGAATTTGGAAGAAAATTACTTTTCTGGGTATTTTTTATCAAATATCACGACAACAGAGTAATTTAATTAAATGTTTATGGTATGAAACATTGATCATGGTGCGAAAATTAAGCACATAAGGCGATATTAATCGATATTATCTTCACCATTAACAATATTTTTGTTTCTAAGCAAATGCTTACATTAAATGATATTATCGAAACAATATTTAGCCAAATAAATATACAATAATGACTTGAAGCAGCATTACAGTGTCGCATAATGATTCGAATTTTTTTACATGAGATTGAATTCGCACGAAAAAATATTGACAGGCTATTAAACTCATATATCTGGATCATGTGCAATATTTAATTAATTACCAAAACAATGAATAATTATTTATTATTTGAACGATACGTATATTTGTTTCTGAGAAAGCACATAAATATTTGTATATCGATGTTTTGATATTATTATGTTGCAGTTAACAATACTCATTTATATTTACTAGAACAAAACACACCCGGAAAACCAGAGAGGTAAGGTAAACAATAATCAACATTAATGATGATATATTACCACAATTTGATACCTCTCGCTAGCCTGCGTATTAATTTAATTTTATGTATGAAACGCACTTCATTCACACGTTCTCTTATATTTATTTGTTTATCGCATTCATTTGAAAATGACCTATGTTGACTAAATCTAACAATAATTACATTATTTTTTTGTTTTTTGTTGTATTTCATTTTGGTTTTCTATGAAATAAGAAAAAAAATGATCTTTGAAAGTGTTTTCGTAAGCCGCTGGTTAATAAGGCGGTCATTTTGAACAAGGCGCTCATTTTGAATAATCGGCCATTTTGAACAAGGCGGTCATTTTGAATAATCGGCCATTTTGAACAAGGCGGTTATTTTGAACAAGTCAGCCATTTTGAACAAGGGGGTCATTTTGAACAAGTCAGCCATTTTGAGCAATGCAGTCATTTTGAACAAGCCAGCCATTTTGAACAAGGGGGTCTTTTTGAACTAAGAAGTCATTTTGAACAAGGCGGTCATTTTGAATAATCGGCCATTTTGAACAAGGCGGTCATTTTTAACAAGTCAGCCATTTTGAACAAGGAGGTCATTTTGGATAAAGCGGGCATTTTGAACAAAGCAGACATTTTGCTCAAGTTAGCCATTTTGGATAATTTGGTCATTTTGAACAAGGTTATCATTTTGCTCAAGTCAGCCATTTTGGATAATTCAGCCATATTGCTCAAGTCAGCCATTTTGGATAATTCAGCCATATTGCTCAAGTCAGCCATTTTGGATAATTCTTCCATTTTGAACAAGTCAGTCATTTGAACAAGGCAGTCATTTTGGATTATTCGGCCATTTTGAACAAGGCATTCATTTTGAATAATCGATTATTTTCAACAAGGCGGTGATTTTGGATGATTCGTGTTTTAATTATAATTTTCTCATTTTTTAAGCTTCAGAGCATACCCTCTTTTGAAAGCTAATCAACTGAGTTTATTTTAGTTTTCCTTTAATCAAGAGCTTTATTGCCCCATAATTTCATTAAGATTGTAAGACATACTTTTAGCACTTGGTTGCACTTTCTCATGCCATTAAAAACACATTTTCAAATATTTCATATTTGTTTCAATATCTTACTCTTTGCCCAACACAAAATTGCATTGCATCGCAATCATCATTAAATCTTATGTGGTTGTTATTTTTTCTTTGTTTCTACCATTGAATTTGTAATTTCATCACCATTCAAAAATAAGACACAAAAAAATCCACTTAATTTTCACTTTATCATTTCCCCCTAACAGAAAACTGAGAGTTTGTGCAATATTGCATTTGATGGATAGATTCTAAATTGAAAATAATGTTTGATTGATATTGAGTGAAGAACATTGCATTGGTGGTGACAATCATTAAACATTTATTGCATATATTTTTTGTTGTTATTCTTCATCTAAATGCAAAAATAATTGAATCACAATAGATTTTCAATGGAAAAAAGTGAGATCGTGATATAAATAAATGGTCACTTATGGTCTATTGTTAGAGATAGACATTTATTGGATTTTTATTATTTTTTCTTATGATGTAAAAATATTTGAAATGACAGAGTGCTTTAATGGAAAAAAATTGCATATAGATCAAAAAAATTTGAGTTTGAATTCCTAGAATTGATATCGATTTCTAGTTTCTATTATTAATTTTTTTTTTTGTTACTGTTAGTCTTTAAGCCATAATATAATCAACAATATACTTCATTATTACAATAAAAAGTAAAAAAAAAATCATAATCACGTTCATGCACTTTTTACCTTTCACTTGCAATTGTTTAGTAATTGCATCGTAATATAATTTCACTTCTTCTTCTTCTTCAAACAAACAACTAATAATTTTATTGTATACCTTCCGCACCCAATCAAATCAGTTATTTAAAAGAATATGACTTTAATGGAGTTGGTTTGATGTCAGATGTAAGTGAAAAGAATGAACCATTTAACGGATAGCGAAGGGAAGCTTTAACTTTAGTCAGTAAGAAAAACTTATTTTTTTATTGAATTTTTGGCTACCTCAAATTTTTATTTAAACTTAAAATCAAAGTAAGACTTAAGTTTTTCTTTAACAAATCCTTTTAATTTTATTTTTTTCTAAATAAAACGTTAACAAGGTTAATGCTCGTCTTCATTTGAGACAATATGCACGTGATAAATGCATTAAACCGCATTAATGGTTAATATTTCACGTCCAACTTCTGTTGTTTTTTTTTTTTACCTTATAAATAACAGTGTAAGTGTTCAATAAGGTAAAGTGCAAATTCAATTATGGTTTAAAATAACTTGATTCATGCTTTACATTGACAAACAAAAGTTGGTCAAAAAATATGTAAATTTTTTTTGAAAATACATAAAATGTTTTGATTTAATCGAATCACCCCAAGGACTTTTCAAACTTTTATTATTTTTTTAGTGAAAGAATTTAAAACTTTTTCTAACAAAATTGATATGAAAAAATACATAAAAGGATCAAATTTCTTAATTATGCATTAAATATGACTTTTAACTTTTTTTAAGAAAGTTCCTCAATTTTGTTTTTCAAAAAAAAAACATACAAAAAGGGAAAATCTTAAAGTGATAGTACGCGCATTTGAAGAAATTCAATGTATTTGAAAAATAATAAAATATTTTTATTGTGAGCATTAAGTTTCCGGAAAAATTGACAAAAATATATTGAAATTAATAATCATAGGGTTGTTAAATCGTCTTCCGTTCATAGCCTCCTCTGTGTATTTTATAAATTTTTTCCTTATTTAAAGATCAAAAACAGTTGTTTAACATAATCGAAATTATTTTTATTATTTTGAAATTTTAGAAGTTGTATAATCTAAATTTAGTTTAATTTAAGGATGAAATATGCAATAAATTTTAGCAGACTTAGATGCCAAAGGCACTTAGCACAAATGGAGGCGATGATAGTGTCATGGAGAGCACAACGTGTCAAAAACTTCAAACCAGGAGATTATAAAGATAATATGGGCATTCTTAACGAAATCTCAACTTTTTGTGATCTGAACTTCATCTCCGACAGCATTCCAATGGAATTTGACTTCGAAAAACCTTTCGACATCGTAATACCGTCACGTAAAGGCTGGTTAAGTTTAAAAGTCAGGCTGGCAGAAGATGTTGTCATCTATTACACAGTAGGCTCTAGAAAATATGAAGCGGTTGATATTGGTAATTCTTCAGTTAACTGGCAAAACGTCATTGACCACATTGATGTGGGTACCAGGTCATGAAAGGATCGAAAGTAATGAAATGGCGGGTGAACTGGCAAAGAAGGGAGCTGAAGGGAAATTTATTGGCCCTAAGCCTTTTTTCGGAGTAAGTCTAAGCTATTTCAAGCTCAACACTCATCCCGGTATGGGTGGAAAAACAGATGAAATCATATCATCAGGGTATACCAGCATCTTCACAATCCAAAAATTTTGAGAACTGTTCCATGAAAAGATCAGAAATGATCTTACAATTGGACACAAAAGACATCAGAAAACTGACGGGTCTCCTAACAGAACACTGCGCATTCATCTTAAAATGAAAGGAAGGAATGATTCAAGCACCTTCAGACTTTGTCTAGAAGAGGATGAAAATCTTTTAAAAAAATCCCTTCGTAAGGATCTTATAGGTCGAAATGCGTGCACTTCACTTAAGGAAAAAAGGACCAAGGTCACGCTGAGCGACACTTTTCATATATGATCTAGACGGTCAAATTGAAGCGAGATAAATTGATTAAACCGAATCAGATCCAAGTGCTCTATAAGTAAGTTAGAACGTAAATGCGCAGAATTGGCAACTCTGGAATTCAATTCATGTCCAGGCCAAAGTTAGGCAACAGTTGTAGGGTCAGTTAAGATTCATAACTTTAAACGACCTCCTTTGAATATGGAATGACAAACCCGATTCAAAAGCTCATTATTCCATATGCACTTTTTTAAACTACACCCCAAATATTTAAATCTTTTTTTTTCTTTAAAAAATAATTTAAACATATAAACCACAAATTGAATAATGAACATTTAAAGAATCTCACTTGCTTGCTTAAAATATGGTATAAAATTAAGAAAAAAAAGGAATAAAATTGTTAAGGCAAGTTTTAGTGGTTTCTATATTTTCCATACTTTATCTTATAACACAACTTTTATACATTCATTCAAATGATAAAGAAGGAAAAAGTTGACGTAGTGCAAATTATCTTAAAGGCATTGAAAATTTCTTAACTATCTCAAAACAATCAATACTGTGGTTCACACAAAATAAATATTAAAAAAAAAAAAAATGAGAATGCAGTTTAAAACACACAACAAACTAAATAAATTAAAAGAAATGAAAAATTTAAATTTTCTTGTTTTAAAAAGTTTTTTAAGAAATTCGTCAGGATAAAGTTTTACAAAGTTTGTATAATCGGGTGAAGATTGTGAAATTTTTGAATGGATGACAATATTTGCATAATCAAGCAAAGCAATTATTAATTGAAGAAATACGGAGAATAATGGATTGAGATATTGACAATGAAATAATAATTGCAAAATAAGTTAAAATGGATAAGTTTTTTTTTTGAGGTCAGAATCTGTTATTTAAATAAATTGAAATTGGAATTTAATTGGAATCAACGGAAAAAACAAAGGCTTCTTAACCAATTTCTTTCTTAAGTGGGAACAAAGTGGACCAATTTCCTGTAAAGCTTCGAATATAGTCGAAAATGGATCTGCCCCAAAAAAAAAACAATTCCTAAAAAATACCACACAAAACAGTTTATTTTCCATGTAACACAACGTCGATAAATAAATTTACACAATTTAAGAAAAACAAATGAGTATGCAATAGATATTACACTTCTCGCCTAATTGATATGCAATGCGTTTAGCATGAGTACCTCCATTACATACAAAAATAGGAACTCATTTATGCCAAAAATTCATTGCTACATTAGATATGCAAAAGCCATTCAAAACTACAATTGTCATATTTTCAAAAAGAAAATTATTACATTTTCCTGCTATTTTATTATTATTACACTTTATACATCGTATTATTTTGTACATTATTTGTCGTATGTTGCCATTTAAAACCAAGTTGAAGCATGTAAAAATTAATAACAATAACTATGAAAATGTGTAATACGTACATTGTAAAGGAACATTTTTAGAATTTGAAAATATGCAATATTTTCCCATGTAATTGTTAAATTGTCATCATAATTTTTGTGCTTATAGCTCTTTTCAACATACACAAAGTTTGTAGTTTTAGAAAATTTTGAATGAATAAATAAAATGCAAGATTACATTTGGAATAAGCACAATGATATACATGAAAGAAAAAAAATAGTAACATGCATTAGTGTTCATCATCATATGTTTTTGAATTTTATTGTTTAGTTGAAACTCATTGTTCTAAAACATTTATTTTTTATTTTTGATAGTTTTTTGGGTTAGATTTGCATGCATTTAGATTGTAAAATGGATAGTTAATGTTTAATTATTCTAATGGATTTTAAAGGAAAATGAGTTTCAAATGAGATCATTTATTTTGGAAAATTAGTGGTGATAATTATTTTCTAATGTTTTATTTTTTGGAATATATACTATTCATATTTAATTTCAGAGGAGTAGCCTGGTATTTTTCAAAAAAATTTATAGAATTCGTATTTTTTTTTTTAATTGAAAGGAGTTTTTGGATACATTTCATTCATATTGATTCAATAAGACCTTCAATGAGTGATTTTTTTTCATCTTGAGCCTTTTTGACTTTAACCGTTATGTTCGCACATTTTTTTTATTACGTAAATGAACTCCTTGTTACATTTGTAACAAATTATATTTTCAATGGAAAATCTATAAAATTCAACATTTAAAATCGTTGCAATCAATAAAATTAAACTTTTCTGAACTTATTGTAACCTTTGATCATGAGTTTTCTGCCTCTCGGACCGGAAGTGATATCCCGAAAGTCAATAAAAGAAATTCAAGTAAAACCGTAAATGAAAAAAAATTTCTATTGAACCTTAGAATAATTTGATTACTACCGGTTTCGAAAGTCAAGATTTTATGTCGGGATTATCTTAAAATAAAAAAAATTATCATTTAAAATCAATTCCAACCATAAATTCAATCGATTTCCTTTAAGAAATATGAATTTGTTACAAATGTAACAAGGAGTTGATTTACGTAATAAAAAAATGTTATGGGCTCTGGAAGGCTCGCCTGAGACTGATTTTTTATACGACTGTAAAAATGCAAAGCCTGGAATATCATTTGAATTCTCAAAAAGTTTCAGCTCTCTAGTAGTTATAGAACGGAAGTTATTTTAATTCAAAGTCAAAATTGTTACATTTGTAACAAGGAGTGAACATAAGGGTTAAATGAGTGATTTTTGTTTATTTTGAGACACTTTGACCTTAAATGAGTGATTTTTGTTTATCTTGGGCCACTTGATCTTCAATGAGTGATTTATGTTCATCTTAAGCCTTCAATGAGTAAATTTAATCATCTTTAGCCACTTTGACCTTCAATGAGAGATTTTTTGTTCATCCTGAGCCACTTTTACCTTCAATGAGTGATTTTTGTATACATTGAGCCACTTTGACCTTCAATGAGTGATTTTTGTTTATCTTGAGACAGACAAAAACTTTGATAATGACATGAAAGGGTTAAGACGAAATAATTTTAAATATAAAATTACCTCACACATTCAAAAAATCGTTTCAAAACAATATAACAACAAAACCGGCATTTTATCATTGTATAAGTTTGTTTATTTACGATTCAAATATATTCATTGTAATTAATTAAAGTAAATGCATTTATTACATGTGTAAAATAACCGACGTTGCACTTCTAATGCACTTACATGATATTGTTGTTGTTGATGTAATAGAATAAAATTTGACTGTATTAGTTTAAATTTAACGAAGTGATCTCACGAAAATTAACCGTTTTATATTTAGTGCATTTATGCATTTAATCGCGAATGGTCACACTTATTGTTAACATTTCAAATGCAGTGCCATTGATTATTTTAAGGAAGTGAAAAAAAAAATATTACGACATTCACATTGAAATTACATTGATTATGGAAAATAATTCGAATAATAACTATCAAAAAAATATTATTTTACAAAAGTATGATTGTGAAAAATTTAAATTTTTTATAAAATTTAAATGATTTTCTTTGTTTTTTATTTGAATAGTGATCCTAATTTGAATATAACTGCGCAGTTGATAAGTGACTCCATTAATGCCAATGGAATGGATTTTTCATCTTCTCATTACTGCTTTGATCAATTCAGTCAAGGTCAAATAAACAACAATAATACTTACACGACATCTGTCGAACAATCAGCTAATACATATGTTAATTTCAATCCACAGGAATGTTCGTTTGAAAATCTGAATACTTATGCGTCTAATTCTCTAAGCTATCAATCCAATGGAAATCCATTTTTCGAGGCAAATTTGATAGGTTCAGAGGCATTTGCAAGCACTCAATCAATTCAAACGAATAATAATCCTTTTTGTACAACATCAAGCAATCAAAATGGAGTCTATCAAAGTAACAATCCATTCCAATTTGACACATTTGATATAAATCTTGATGAACTTGATCAAAATACTGTTAATCCGGATGCTTTAAATGAAATTTTAAGTGAATTCGAAAGTTCTTCAAATCAAAGTAGTGAACAATCGCCGAGACATGTCGAACTTTCCTCATCACCGGAAACTTCTGAACTTGCCACATCATCAAATTCAGATGAATCTTCAAGGCACTCAATTCAATTACTTGGGATAAATCAAACAAATTTACTGGAGTCAATTGAATTTGTTGACATTATAAATAAAATAAAAAATCTTATCAGTGAATTTAAATCAATAAATGAATTGAGAGATGAATTGAACATGACCTACAGAGTTGAAAAATATGTAAATAATTATAATTTGATCCTCGAAAATTTGGTGGAATTCGATCAACGACTACAAAAAGTATATGACGAAATGATGAATGAATATTTGATTCAAAGTAATGACATTTCACTTAAAGACCAGAATTTTGCTCTGTTCAAATCAAATCTGAATACATTACTCAAGAATGCCATTTCAATGCTTGACATTTATTTTGATGTTGGAGATAAAAGTACAATGAAAAAACTTAGAGGTTTAATTGAAAATATTTTAATCAAAGCATTTATTATTGTTAAGCAACCAGATCAAATTTTTATCACAACCAAAACGATAAGTGCCACAGTTGAATTGATTTGCTATCCTACAATTGATATCAATCACATTTTTCCTGTAGAAGTGAAATTATACTCAGGTTAATTTGAGTTCATTTAGAGTAGATCAAAATTTAATTTAATTTCCTTTCTTTGTTATCTTAGAACGTGCCTTGAGATATGAACTTAATCAAAGAAAACGGAGAATTGATCCAAAAAATGTGTCTTCTGAAAATGATTCCGTGGAAGATTTGAAGGTTGTAAGTATTATATTGAAAGGAACGATTTTAGATTATTATTTAATTTAATATTTTTTCATAGTTTTCTCTAATAAGGCACTCAAATAAAAAAACTGAGAAGACTACTGATGAATATTCAATTTCATTTGCGCTGGATAGAGAAACACAAGGATTTGTAGGAGAATTTGAGTAAGTTCTTATTTTCAAATTAATTTCCATATGGGGTTAAATTTTGTCTCTGTACATGATTTTGAATGAAATTTTTTTCGTATGAAAATCCTTATATCTCGTAGATCCAAATTGAAAACACCATATAAAATGTGTTTTTTGATTTTTTAAAGTTTTTAGACCGTTTTTAAAATTTTTTGAAATATTAGATCTCAAAAATAAATTTTAATGGTAGTCTGTTTTAAATAAGTCACTCACATTGTTCTGCAAAGTTGTTTCTTATCATATAAGATAAAATGTATTCTTGGACCACTTTTGAGGTTTTCATACAAAAATATTGAGAAAAATCATCCAAAAACGGTTCAAATTAAGTTGAGGATTTTGTTTATGGTAAATCCATGAAAAATCGTTTTTTTGTCTGAAAACCTCAGTTTATTGTATGAAAACCTCAAAAGTGGTCCAAGAAAACATTTTACCTTATATCATAAGCAACAACTTTGCAGAACAAAGTGAGTCATTAATTTGAGCCAGACTACCATAAAAAATGATTTTTGAGATCTATTTCATTAAAAATCTTAAATACGGTTAAAAATCAGGGGGTAATCAGGTCACGCCAAATTCACCCCCCAAATGCCAAAACCGCCAATTTCCAAGTTCGCCAAACGTCCTATTTGCCAAATACCAATTTTGCTTAATGTTAAATGCACAAAATACCAATTCGCTAAACGCTTAATTTGCCAAATGCGCAAAAAGTCAAATTCACCAAATACACCAAAAATGCCAAACGCCAAATTTCCCAACCGCAAAAAATCCAAAAATTTAAAAAAAAAATTTTTTTTAGTGAATTCAATTTACGATCCCCAAATCTTATTATTTTAACACGAAAAATAAATCTCGTACAGAGAAAAAAACTAACCCCATACATTTCCATTATCCTTGTTACAGAAAAATGAAAATTGATAATTTTGCTCGGAAAAGAAGTCACAACCCTATTTGTGACGATAAATATTGCCTTGTTTTCAAAACTGCCATTCAATTTCCAAAACACAAGAACATCGAAATTTTCACTTACTCAAAGCCAATCCTCATCATAACAAATAACTCTCAAGAAAATGCAGCACTTGAATCAATTGTATGGGATACTGCATGTGCTTCAATCGATCGAATTCCTTTTAAGACGTCACCTAAAACTATCAAATGGCGATTATTGAAATCAGCATTAAGTGAAATGTTTCATAAAATGGTTGGTCGGAAGTTATCGGATGAAAATTTAAAATTCATTTTTGACAAAATTTTAACAAACTCGAAAACATCCCGAAGGCCCGATTTGATGATGGATGACTATGAAATTGATCGAAAAACACAATTAAATCGAACACTATCAAATTGTAAAATTGAGATTAATCCGGATGAGGCAAATAATGGTAATGAAAATAAAAAAGCAGTTACATTATTTGGCTGGATTACAATTTTAATGCAAACTTGTAACTGTTTTTTTCGAACTGAATGGAAAGAGGGTTTAATTCATGGATTTCTAGAGAAAAAAGAAGCAGAACGAATTGTAATCAAAGAACAACCAGGAACTTTTATTATACGATTTTCCGAATCTTTACTCGGTGCTTTAACTATCGTTTATTGCATGGAAAAAGATAATCGTAAAATGATTGATCATATACTTGTGAAAGGATCTGAACTGAAAGCAACGAAATTTCAAGCGATGATTAACAGAATTCCAAAAATTGAGCGAGTACTTTGTTTAAATGGTGAAATAAAATCGAAGCAAGAAGCCTTTATTTATAATATGGTTCCAATACAACCTGATGGTTATCATGTTTTACAATGGAATCCCATTTTGCAAGATTAATTTAACTCATTCGACGCCGCTCCTAGAAATATTGAGTTTTGAACAAAAAGTTCTTCTACGATCTATTCTTTAAGTAAAAATGAACAACTTTCTCTTCGATGAAAATTTCAGGTTTCATATAAAAATTTTACAGGAGAGCCAAAATAAAATACGTATAAGTGCTACACTAATACATACAGAAATCATGTACGAGAATGAAAAAAACGCGATTTTTCTTAAAAGTTTAGCTCATAGTTTTTTAGTTTTTGGTTTAAATTCAAAAACGATTCAACTGTTTGATACAAAACATCTTAAATTAAGACTCTAAAAAAGATTGCCAAAGAAATTTTGTGATATGAACGAGAAAAGTGACCTCAAAGTAGGTGTTGCGTTGACGCAACGGATGACGCGAATGAAATTTTGATAAAAATTAAATTAATTATTAAATTTTTGTAAGCAAAATTATTTGTAAGTTAAATTTAAATATTTTTTGTATACTCTTTGTAGGGTCATGCAACCATCTACCGTACACTGAGACATTTTTCAGTATCGTTTGACATCAAATGCGACTCAAATCAATAGCATTCTTTCAAATACCTTTTATTTTAATGGGGTTTCGATGAAATATCGAATCGCAGAATTTAATAAAAAAATCTCAAAAATTATTAAAATTGCGGAATATACCGTCATTTTTGGAAATTTTGCGATACTGAAACTTTTGCAATTTCTTAAAATTTTAAAGTTTTGCGATTTTCAAGATTTTTGTAATTTCCTTGGTTTTGAAACTTCGCGATTTCTAAAAGTTTTACAATTTGAACAAATTCACAGGGTTTCCGCAAATCTTATGCCTTGAAATTGAGTCAAAATTGGTGTCCTAAGGAGATGTTAGCATACAAAAATATAATAGCATATCAAAAATTTCAAAATCTAGTAATTAAAAACTTTTAGAGAATTCAAAGTTTACGGTAGTGGACCACTAAACCCTATAAAAATAAATTTTTTATCAATATTTGAATCAAACATTACAAAAAAAAACTACCGTAAAACTGCAATTTTGCAAAAATCTTCAAATTCTGTGTTTTCTTTTGACAAATAAAGAAGCAACAGCATTTGTTGATGTGAATATGGTTTTTAAAAAGATTATCCTTAAAAAAACATATGAAGATAAGAAGCATACAAATAAAATAAGAATGAAATCCAAATTTTTCAAGAGACTAAGTTTAAATGTTTTTTTTCTTATTTAATACACTTTTAATATTGTGAACACTTTTTTGGGTTTTTTATGTCAACTATTCTTTGTACAGGAAAAAAAATCAAGGTAAATAAAAACATACATTGACAAGTAACTGAAAAAAAAGAAAAAAAAATATTATTATTATTATTACATTGAAGAAGTTTTCCAATCACTTAAAATGATTCTTTTGATTGAGTTTGTTCTGTTAGTGGAAACTCAATTCATAAAAATAAACCATTAAGTGCACACGTGTCACTCTTTTTCATTTTCATTATGAAGAGATAGCGGTATGATAAAATGTTTCAATGAAATCAATAAAAATAGTGCATTTTTGGTAACGTTTGGTTCATCTGGATGTTATTTTGAGGTCACATCAAATAATTTGAAGTTCAATCTGGACCAATCTCTGGAAAGTCAATGACAGGATAAAAGCTAAGGCCCTCTCATGAGGATATCAGGGTATGCACTCGGTATGGGCCCGACTGATGACCAGAGTGCAGGATTAATTGCCAACCTACAAATTTGATCTGGTCTGAAAAACAATCAAAAAAGCTACAGTCTGACTAAATCAAAATCGTAATGAGCGCGTGAAAATCATTTAAGAACAAATTTCAATTTTTTTTTTTATTACATATTTATTATTTATATTTGATGATGAAGCAAAAGGACTAAAATTAAGGATGTTTGTACTTTATAAAGAAAAATAATAACAAACTTAAACAACATTCAAATAAAATGAGATTTAAAAATAAGAAGCATATTATTTTTTTTAAATTTGATTTTATTTTCAAAAGAAAATGTATGTTTTTGTCTCTTGATATTTGGAAAAAAATTTGGCTTACAAAAGAAAGTTATTTATTTTAATACTCAGAATACTCAGCGCCATCTGGAGGATCTAAATGAAAAACTCAAATACCATTTTCAACAGAATTTAATTCTCCATGGGTCTCTACACTCATCAACGACTGTGTCCTTGGGAAAATTTCAAAAAAGCTTAAAATGCGAGCAAAATCAATCCAATTTTTAGGTAGAATGTTTCAATAAAACTTTTCTATTTAAAAAATAAGGATTTAACAAGAATATATTTTTCAGTAAAATTCTAGGGAAAAAGATTACTTCCCTATGTCAAAAAAATTGCCATCAGCTAGGGAAAAATGATAAAATAAGGTTAAAATTGAAATGTATTTTTTTATTTCAATTAATCCTTCACAAAATTTTTTACTATGATTAAAAATCATATACTTTTATTTTCTCTAAACAACATTTAAAGGCATCTCACTGATGTGATCAAACGATGCACCCCCTCGTTTTGTTCATGAAATCTTAGTGTCTTGTAACTAATTTTTGATTTCTTACATTCAATATTTCAGACTCTTCCTCTAATTATTTTAACATCCTACTGATTATTTTTTTTCTAAAGACCATTGAGTTGATTTCAAATTAAATTAAACGCATATCATGTCAAAGTCAAGTGTTTTTTCAAGCAACTAAGATAAACAACAAAGTGAAGATGATAAAAAAAGGATTAAACACCGAAAGGCATTGATTATCGTTGAGCTATCAAATTAAAAAATAATAATAAAATAAAAAAAGGAGAAGAAAAGAATACAGTGATATCATTTTGTTTTCCTTTTTATTTTATTTTATAATTTTCCTGTCATTTTCTTTTGTGTTCATTGAGCTGTAAGGCTTTTACAATGGTATAAATCAAGCGGATTATTACTGATTTGAAAAGGAGAAAATTAAACAAACGATTTTAGTTTTTTTCCCTTTTTCTTCTCTAAATGACAGCAAACGTTTTGGAGTCTCATTAAATACAATAACTAGCTTTTTTCATTCTATGTATTTTAAAAGTTACGATTTTTATCAAAACATATAGTTCTTATTTCATATTTATCATTCAATTATCATGGAAAGCTTTGTTCTTTTAATCAATTTAAACTTTTCATCGGTAAAACTTCTTTTATCTTATATGTGTTGGCGGATTTACTTTAAAGTGACAACTTAAATAATAAATAACGCAGGTCTCATTCATATAAGATTGAGCTTTTCGATTTATGCGAGAGGCATATTTTCGAAAAAAAAAACGCAATTCACTTTTTTTTTATTTTTAATTCGAAATTGGGTTACATTTACTGCACTTTTTATTATAAGCCGATTATTGATGCATTTGTTTTATAGAAACATGATATTTCTGATTGATAATTAAAAAAAATTCAACTCTTAATATCTTGTTTCATTTTGTATCAATTTAAATTGTATATGCGTACAAATAAAAAATATACATAAATGCTTTGTTTTTAATAATAATCTTGTACAATGTACATGTAAAATCCATTTGGATTTGTGTATTTGTGCGTGAAATGAATATTTTAATAAAATAAAATAAAATAATTGATAATATGACTGTAAAATATTTATATCGGATTGACTTTATGATGAATTTTTTCAAGGTCATTATTGTAAATATTACTCTTCAGAAGTTATGTTTTTTTTAACGAAGAAAATAACAAGAAACATCTTCGTAGTTTTAAGATTTACCTTTTTTAAGGAAACGAAGGGATTAACACTGAAAGCGCTCTTAAATCGTTTATTAATTTATTATATAACAATTAAAGTCGGTTACATTTTTCATGTACATAATTTCTTAAATTTATTATTAATTCTAGTCCTAAAAGTATCTCTACTTATATTAATTTGAAAAAAATCTGCATGTAAATTAAACAATCTTATACATTTCGTTATAGACTTGTTAAAAGTAAAATCATTATGTCTTGAATCTTCTCTAATTATTCTAGCATTTCGAAGAGGATATCCTAGACTTCTCAGATTGATTCGTTCAGTTAGCTCATTCACTCTTATATGATTTTTCATTAAATCAAGTAAAAACAGCCATTGCAAGATCACCTCTGTTACTAAGTGTTGACATGTTTAGAAGAAGCAGGCGACTGTCATAAGCAGGTAGTACATACCCTTGGAAACCAAGAGGTTTCAAAGCAAAAATTGAGAATTGCTTTTGGACACTCTCTATTCGATCAACGTCTTTTTTTATAAAAGGCGCCCATACAATACATGCATATTCGAGAATCGAGCGTACAAGCGAACAAAACAATGTCTTTGTAACATAAGGATCATTCATAGTCTTCACTCTCCTTTTCACAAATCCAAGGATTGAATAAGAACTATTCACAATCTTATCAATATGTGATCTAAATGTTAATTGACGGTTAAAAATAACACCTAAGTCTTTTATTACACTTGCTCTCGAAAGTTTATCCCCTTTTATTTCATATATGCATATTTTCAACTGGTCCTTTTGAAAAACCCATAACAAAGCACTTCCTGACATTCAATGACATGACATTCTTAGTACACCAATTATCAAGTCTCGTCAGATTGTTATTAAGAGTGTCATAGTCAGAATCATTTGTGATCGTTTTAAAGATCTTTAAATCGTCAGCAAATAGAAGAAATCTGCAGTTTGCGAAAAGTTTAACCAAGTCATTTATAAAAATTAAAAATAATAACGGACCTAAGACACTTCCTTGAGGTATACTCGAGCTCATTCTGACCTTACCAGATCTGCAATTTTAGAAGTTAACAATCTGATATCTGTATATTTAATATTCTCGATATGCCTGGAAATGCCACATGATCACTCAACCCGTTTAGCTAGAGCCAAATCGATGCTTGGACTTGTTGTAAAACAGTCGTCGAAATTTCGGATTCCAAAAGATTTTTTTTTCGTGATCATTCGAACCTTAATTACAAGCAGATGTGTCAGACATTTAACCTGTAACCACTCTGCATTCCTCGTTCTATTGCAGAAGTTGTATTTGTACATAACTTGCTATCTGGCAAACTGGACTATCCTGATATTCTCGCCAACCCTCGTGTTGTTAAAAGTATTTTGTATGAACCTAGCTGTCGAATTAAATAATACCGTTTTTTTTTGGTAGAGTCAGAGGTCTTAAATAAGGTGTGGTAGGCGTGTTGGTCTATCAATCTTAAGGTTGCCAGTTCAATTATAGCTCGGGCCATTTAACTTTACACTCTCAAATGTCCCTTTTTCTGGGTACTCAATTTAAGTTTAAGGTAAAAGATAAATGTGGCAACTGCTTGGGATAATAATATAAAAGCTAAACTCTTCTGATGATGAAACGAGACCGCACAATGGGTTCGACTGATGGCCTGAGTGCAGAGTTAATAGGCGCTCTACAAATCTGGTCTGATCTTAATACAAGTAAAACAAAGAAAATCAAACTAAATACAACAGCCGAAGTTTTATCTCTATCCACTCATTTTGAGTCACGAAAAATATCCAGGTGGTAAAGAGTTATAATGTAAACAATAAGTAAATAATCATCAAAATAGAGAAATGAAAGAAATATCTGTGTAAAATCAGAGATATTTAACTCTCACTCTTATACACACTTGAATTAAATTACTTATTTAAAAAAAAAACTTATCACTAAGACTTCTCTCACTATAAGTATATCGTATGTGAATATTTTTTTTCTTTTTGTTTTCATTCATTCATTCACTAAACCTGTATGAAATCATACAAAATATGTGTTAAACGTAAATATTAACAATTTATAAATATATCTTGAATGAGATTTAAATTTAACATAGTAAGTCAGTATTAAACTTGACTTTGATATAGTAAGAGATTGTTTAATTGTGTAAAGGTCTTGAAAAGTATTTTTAACTTAAATTTTATCATAAAAATAACAAAGAAAGTGATTTTTTTTCTTTAATTTAATTAAAATGTAAGTTTTGTTAAATAAATTCTTAAAATTAGTTGTAACTAAATATAAATTAAGTAAAATTATTTTTTCATCAATTAATGAGAAAGTTTACATCATAAAAGTGATAAATCATAAAAATTTATGAAGCAGAAAAAATAACAATTAAAAGAAAGTTTTTAACAAAAGTGAATAAAAACAACGATTATTTGTCCAGACAACGTTGATGTAAGATTCGGACAACGAAATTCATAAATGTAACCGGCAATTTATTTACATCTTTTATTCTTTTTTTGATTTGAAGACTTCGTGTTTTGAATATTAACATACCTTATTGAATTTGATTGATAATCTGATATGCAAAACATGTGTGAGTGAGATGAAAAATGAAGGAATTAAATGGATTTGCGTTTTTATTTTAATATGACATGATGTTAAATTGACTAACTTTTTTTTAAATTAATTTCATAATTCGTATTACTTAAAACTTTGATGGATCGCAATATAAACGGCAATTTTCTTGATGCATTTATAATGTTAATGAAATTGACATCGACTTTGCATTTAAAGTTCAAGATCGTTAAGTTTAATATTAATTTTCTTTCAAGCTAGTCAATGATCATAATTAA
>LN483591.1:136618-166673 GCA_900002565.1 Culicoides sonorensis
AGAACATTTGAATAATTTTTGCATTATTAATTAGATATTGAGAAGTATGACGATATTTAAACGAATTATAAAAATAATAATTGACAAAAAGACATTTCAATATTATTGGATGCTTATGTGATAAATTTGAATAGATTTGGAAGATAAATGCTCTTTCAGAAGTAGGTTATAGGGTTTTGTCCCTCATAGGTACAATATTTGTTTGACGTGTGTTCCCACACCTGAGTTGTCTCAAATGTGAAGCTGATTTTAAAATATTAACACCTAACTGGGGTTAATGGGGTTTCTCATTAAAATCCCAATTTTCTAATTTAAGCACATTTCTATCAATTTATAAAAAAAAATGGAGTATTGTGTGTGGATATGCCGTCCGTCTTTCCATCTGTGTTACCAATGGCGAAAGAAACGTGGATGGGCAAATTATCTAATAAGGCCGAATTTTAAAAAATTGTAAATTCTTTCAGTCTTATTATGTTCACGACCACGTTCGACATTTTAATGATAACATTATAAATATTCAAGAAGCGATTAAATTGCATTTGAAAATAAAAAAATCTCGAGAAATTACAAGCAGTTCCATTCTGAAAAAAAATATTTTAAATAAAACCACGCAACTAAGTGTGTAATGAAATTGAGATTACTTCATATTAATTACAATATTTTATTTAAATAATACATCAGAGATATTTTTTTTGTTTCATACAACAAAAAAAAAATTGTTTGTATATTTTTTTTTATCAAAATAATTTTTTTTGTTGATAAAAACAAGTTTGTAATTAAAATTTAACAATGTACTAAACTAACATGCAAAGCTTGTATTCTATATTTGTTTCCGTAAATTAGTTTCTGTTTAACAGAAGCACGTTCATGAACTTCAATTACAGTGTAAATTTTTTTTACGAGAGCATACTTCTATAAAAATCTAGTTTCAAAGTAATTGATCTTACAACAAAGGTCTTGTTAAGTCATTTTAATATTATGTTTTTTTCATTACAGACATTAATCCGAAATGGGTCACATTGTAATAGATATCGAAGAACCTTGCATCGAAAAACACTCGCAAAATTCATTGAAAACAAATGACAACACTGATAACATTTCATTACTCAAAGAATTAGAAGCAGAAGTATATCAAAATGGATTTTTGGCTGGATATGTGCTGGCTGATCTGAACTTATACCAAAATGAGCTCGGAGTCCAAGATCATAGTGCGTGTTATCTTGAAGATGTTAAAAAATTTATCTGTCAACAGTATTTTGATTTAATTGTGCAAATTGAGAAAACAACGAAAAAAATTCTCAAAGTCATGGAAGTGCTTGAATACGATACAAGTTTAAGTTGCAATGAAAATAGAGATCAATTTTTGCTATTATTTTACAGTATTCATAAGCAATTGGTTATGTTTGATACACAAAAACTCATTGAAAATACACTGAATATGAAAAATATTGGAGAATTACAAGCTGTGATAAAAGAAAATCTTGATGATCTTGTGAGGAAAAGTTTTTCGATAAATTTAATGGAAAGTAAAACAAATTTTATTGAATTGGTTTGCATTTCAGACTGCCTTCCAAAAATTTGTCAAAATCTAATTAAGTTTCACAGATCACATTGCAAATGTGAAAATGATGGAGAATTTGAAACGGAAAATGAATTAGAGCAAATTGTGCTTGAGTATGACAAATTTAAATGCTCATATTCAGCAAGCATCAGCATCGATCCAAGCAGTGAATTGGAGCCTTTACGACTCACATCTAAAATTACGTTATGGGATGACTGTGAGGTGATAGTTGAATTGAAATACAATTTGAGGAATTAAGTGTAATTATTTAATGATTAAAAAGAAATAAAAAAAATTAAAATAAACTGAAAGATAATAACAGAATAGGACTCTTTGAGAGCGCGGTGGTGCCCTTGTAAAACCTAACCTAACCTAAAAACACAAACTAAGAAACCAATGAAGCCAAGCTCATAGGGCTACTTTTGTATTTAATTGCTAAATTTATCATAAACGAGCCAAATTTAACAAAGCGAACATGACATGATCCAAAATCGAGATGTATCGACGGCTACGAGCAAAATCCCTATCTTAAAAAAGGAAAAAAAATATTCATTAAATTAAAGCTGTGACGATCAGAATGATTAACCACTTACAGATTAAAAAATAATTAGTCTTGTTGTTCACTTCAGCACTTCACAAATAAATACCTGTGTTGTCCAATCAATCAGATTAAATCAATGACCGTAACACGAAAAAAAAAACCAATATATATGTAATCCAAAACATAATTTATTATATCATCAGCTTTAATCTTTAACCAAGCTAAATTATCTATAAAAATGTGGCCTTTTTCTCCCAGCTTATAACATTATCATGCATGCATTATTTTATTTTATCTTCCTTCCACCACCCTCCATCTATGTTATAAATAAATTACGCTCGATTTTCTCACAAAGGTTTGTATTAAGTTGCCTTTTTTATTATTATTAGTAGGTAATATAACATATTGTATCACATTCATCCATGACGACGACGGTGACGACGTCAACGACAAAAAAAAAGCTAAAATAGGGAAATGAAAAGAAAAATCTGTGATATCGCACTCTGATAAAATAATAAATAAATAAAAAAGAAGAAATACCGTACATAAAAGGTTCTTATTATTATGTTATGTTACGTGTGTTACAAGAAAAGAATAACACATTGTATCATAATATTGTTGTTGAACTCACATTGTTATTATTATTATTACGATATTACATTGGTTTTTTTATGTGCTATATAAAAATAAGTTATAACTTACTTGTTTAATGCTTCAAAAGTTTTCGATCATTTTAAAATTTTACATTCTGTGTTAGATAGGGATGAAATTAGGAGTGCTTATTGTGATTAAGAAAATTTTGTAATGTCCAAATCGTTTTCTTCACTGACATTCCTTGTGATTTTTACAGAAGATACAGAATTTGAATTATAAATTTTCGTTAGAGTCTGATACCTACCTTATCGTATATAAGGTATTGTAAGAAATTCAGTACAATAATTTCTATCATGAGTTCTGCTTTAAAATTTAAATAATATCAATTTTGAATGACATTGCCTACTTTTCGGAGATTTTTTTTTGAAAATAGTAACACAAATCCATTTAAAAATATTTTTAAGGGAACTACTCACATTATTATATTTGTTCTAAAGCCTTTCATTGGTTTGCACTCTCAATTCAAAACCAGTGGCCTTCCACTGATGCCCACTGGTATTTGGTTGAGAGTGTGAATCTCGATTTACCTTTAAAATGTAAAGTAGTATAAAAGTTAGCTATGATCATTATGATTTTTATCCAATCGATGCATTTCAACTAGACGTTGATGTAGATATATTATGGAGATCGCATTTCATCTTAAAGGAGCAAATTCGATTCAAGTGAAATAATTACAGCACAAATGTAACTACGCAAGTTAAAAACCAAACATAGAAATATTTTGTCACTTTTTTAAACACTGGTTTTTTCGGATATTTCGATTTAGGTGTTCAGTCCATGGTTGTTCAGAAGCTTGTTTTGTATTTTGACTTTAGACAGTAACAGATCTTTATTGGAACAATAGCTTTATTTCCGATGACAGTGAGTTTTTAAAAGTTAACATCAGTCTTTGTTGCTCTTTATGACTCTTCGGTAGTCCTTTTTATGACTCTTTGTACATCTTTTATAGTCCTACCATTCTGTTGACTCCTGATTTATCTTTATTACTCCTCATTGATCTTTATTGATCTTCATTAAACCTTAATTGGATTTTTTTTTAACTTCATGACTCTCCATGACACTTCATTACTCTTTTTGACTCCTTGAAAAAAATTTAAAAAAAAATTAGGATCAATGAAGAATCATGAAAAGCCATGGAGAGTCATGAGGAGTCATGAAGTTAAAAAAAAATCCAATTACGGTTTAATGAAGATCAATAAAGGTCAATGAGGAGTAATAAAGAAAAATCAGGAGTTAACAGGACTGGGCAGGATTATAAAAGATATACAAATAGTCATTGAAGATCAATAAAGAGCAACAAAGACTGATGTTAACTTTTAAAAATTCACTGTATATGCTGTTGTTTAGTTGTTTGACAAGTAAAAGACCCAAATACATAACTAAGTCAAACATCCAAGGAGTACACTGTCAACCCAAAACCAGCAGGACACAAGGTTTCCCACTGGAAACACTTGGAGCCCTCCAATTGGTGCCCCACTGGTTTGAGGTTTAGGAATATCTTGACCATTGATTGACCTACGAAGGTTTCTCTTGTTCATTTCGTGGTAAAAATGCATTTTTTTTTTGAAGTGATTAAGGTTTTTGATCATTTTTTCCCCCAAGTAACTCGCTATAACAGCTCTAAGACTTGTTGAATGATAGAAAGCAGTGTCATCTGCAAACAGAGCATGATAGTAGCTTCTAGGATACCGCATATAGAATGTCAGCAGTTCTCCGAAAAGAAAGTGATGTGTTGATGAAAAACTATTTTATATTGTATCTGCAATATTAAAGAAATGCTGTGAGTTCTGAAAATTTATTATAATAAGTTACAGGGACTAAAAAGTCCCTGGACAGCATGACGGTTAAGAAGATGTGTAAAAAAATCCAATCCACTAAACTGCCGAGTAAAGGAGTTTCATTCGTAAGTTGTGCAGGAGCCTTGGATGAGCCTTTCATTACATATGTCAAATAAAACCTTTTACTTTATAAACCAAACCTTCTTATTTTTCTTTTTTCATTTACGAATATGTTCATTTTTTTCTAACTTATAATTAAATTTTAACTTACAATTTAAAAATTGCCTAATTTTGCTAGTTTATTCTTCTGTTTGATACGTTTTTAAGTCACCTATTCACATTTTTCATTCTAATTTTATTATTATTTTGATATGTACAAAATTATATTCTACTAAAATAAGTTTTCAAAATGATTGTTACAGTTTTCTTTTTTTTTTTTAATAAAGATATGGCATTAATTAACAAAAAAAATATCTTAAATGTCATAATGTAAACCCTGCCTAGATTCAAATTGTATTAAAAAAATCTATAATTTTTGCAATTTTTTTCCTTGAACAGGATTAAAATATATCAGTGTCTTACTACAAAATTCTACATAAAAAAATTACATTGTAACGCAAGAACTCAATTAACATTATTACATTATTCAGTAATTTTTGCACCAAATTTCTCTACACAACACATTCAAGCTGTAAATTGGATGTTCATTTATCGTAGTTTCTCTCAGAGTTATTTTATAATTAAATTATCCTCTGCAATTGTATTAGTACAACAATGAAAAACCACATATGTAAATTGAGTTTGCCCAATTGGTGGTGTATGCAGGTAGTTGAGCCACGAACTGTAGATAAAAAAAATGAATAAAAGATTTTTTTTTGTTGAATTAGATTAAATTTATCATTTTCGTATCATTTTCATGTTTAACAAAAGAAGGAGATTTTCTGATTATGAAAAGACACACAAGTGACACATGTGTACTTTTATCATTTTACATTTCTTACCTAAAAACATTGCCTCCCTATTGTCGATCAATGGTGGTGATTTCCATTGTACAAATTTTTCGTTATTGCCACGCCACAACACGGGTGAAATTGTTGCAACACATTTTACCCGCATTGCACCTTCTTTAAAATACTTTCCATTTATAATAAATTGAAGACTCAGTTCTGTGGTTATTAGGCCGTGGGTGTGATGAATTTCACGGTAATTTTTTACAATGCGTGGATCTTTAATCTAAATGAACAACAAAAAAAAATTGGATAAAATATGAAATGCAGTAAAAAATAGTGACATTAAATTTTGATTCATCATCAAAAATATTTCACACCGACACTTTCATAGCAACTGACATGACATGACACATAAGACAATTGAAAGAAGAAAAATTTCTTATTTTATGATTTGAGATTCATATAAAACATATTTTATTCATTGTCATGTGTGATATGAAAATGAAAAAATTCTTTTTCTTGTTTTCGTAATATGGAATTTTACACACCTTACAAAGATTTTGAAGATTCCATATAATATGACATATTATTAGACAAGAAAAAGCATTCTAGACACATTGATTGATTGATGGTGTGCACATCAGATGTTCGTTTATTTTTTTTTTCTTTTTTTTGGAGACGTGGAGAGTTCAATTCCATTATAACAATTGACAATTTTGATAAAAGTTTCAATTTATTATTCAATTTTTTTTATTGGTGGAGATTCATCCGGTAATAAATCAATGGGATTTCGTCACCTATTGCAATGTACG
This sequence comes from Culicoides sonorensis, assembly GCA_900002565.1. Lineage (NCBI taxonomy): Eukaryota > Metazoa > Arthropoda > Insecta > Diptera > Ceratopogonidae > Culicoides > Culicoides sonorensis. The sequence continues at coordinate 142,915 of LN483591.1, forward strand.
TGCCATGATATTTTATTTATTTTTTGACTGGAAAATGTGAGGGATATTAATAATAGAATAAAAATTAGTATTTCATAAATGAAGGAGAAAAGGTAAAATTAGAATGTAAACTTGACGACTTGAAGATGGACAAACAGGACTTTCATGGTCATAGGATCTGCGTACGTATAGCAGAGATAACTTTTTTTCAATTTTAAGTCAGATAAAAATATTAAATTTATCTTTTTTGGATTTTAAGTCGTACGTGTGATTGGAAGGCCTGTAGAGCAAAAAAGGTGGCAGTTTCTCGTCTTGCCACTTCAAATGGAAGCCAAATTCATATTTGAAGGTATTTTCTGCCTTAGACCAATATTTTCAGTCTAAGATTTGAGACGAGAAATTACGATGAGAATTTTTTAAAGCAAAAATATAACTTTTATACAAATTTTTACGTTTTCAGTAAAAAAAAATCATGTTTGCGTAAGTTTTATGGACGATTACGAGAAATTTGAAAACAATTCGAATATTATTATTAAATTTTTGACATTTAAAAAGTAAAATTTTATTTTTACAAGTTTTCTATAGTGGTTACGCTATTTTCTTTAAGACCGCGTAGCGCCCGAACGATTCGTTCGTTTTCACCGTGGGAGTGTTTATGGATCAAAAAATATAGGGTGTCCATAAAAAAAAATAGGGTGACCAGGTGGAAAACTCCGAAATTTTCCGGGAAAATGTTAATGCCAAAATTTTCTTCTCATGATTCTGAACAACTTTGCCTAAGACACCCTATATCTAAATTGTACAGGAAAAATTTTTCTCATACAACACAAATTTTCAATCACATCACATTCATCTCTTAAAGGAATGTGCTTTATGTATTGCTTGATTTTGAGTGTTAGGAATTGTAATCAACACTCAAAAACAATAAATAAAAATCACAGTCCAAAATCAAATGAACTGAAGTAAGTGAAGTTTATCAACTTCAAAAATACAAGTTTTCGAAATGTGAACACAAAAACATAAAACAAGGGAAAAAATTAAAATCTGAAACTTGTACAATTTTTGTTCTAATCAATAGCAAGATTTTCCTTAATTTTTAACTAGACACTAATTATTACAAATTGTACAAGTTTCAAATTCTAATTTTTTCGCTTGTTTTATGTTTTTGAGTTCACTTTTTGAAAACTTGTGTTTTTGAAGTTGATAAACGTCAGAAGAAAAGAGAACTTCATTAGATTTTGGACTGTGATTTTTTCAAGTTATCTTAAGCCAATATTCATATCATATTATTTTTTTTTAAAAAGGCACTTACTTGCTTATGTCTAGACAATATCAGATACATAAATGTCACACACTTGAGTTCTCATCACGTTTCATTAAACACAAGCAAACGCACACACACACACACACACATCAACCACACATTCCTATGCTTGAGCATAACTTTATTGGCTCTTAAAATGTATGTCAGTTATTATTTATAAATACTGTTATAAAAAAAACTGGGATGTCAGACTCATATCAAAGCACATACGATTCAATGAAAAAGCATGAAAGCATAAAAAATGCAATCAAAAATTGAATGTTGGATTTACCACATAAGTGTGATATAAATTTAAAAGAAAAAAAACCGTATTATGGAATAATCACACATAATCTAAATCTAATACACTTAAATCATACTGGCATTATGTTGAATGTTGAAGAAACTCACATTGAACATAAAAGAGAGGAAAAAAATCACATATTTCACCGTCACATCATCGTCATCCACTTTAAACTCATCATAAATATTTAATATGAAATTTATAGCAATCTTGACATGAAATGTATGATATATAAAAGAAGAGAATATGACTTGTTAAAAATAAATTTTTCTTCTGAATTTGCATAGCTGCGTATTCTTGATTTAATAATAAATTTCAAAAAAGGGAAAAATTTATACTCTACTCATAAAACTCGAGACTCATATAAACTTTGCATTATTCCCCAGGTAATTTTGTTTTCACTACACAACACTCATATTTATTTGAAAGTAATTTTTATTTTTATTTTCAGCAAAACATACATTTATAAGTATCATTAGTCAAGTACATTCGTTTCAGTTTTGAAGTAATGAAGCATGAAAATGCAATTTATGCCCCTTGATGAAAAAAATGAATAGCAATTACAAGGATTTTAACTAATATCGCTCATTACACTTTTAATTTAACGGATAATTCATTAGAGTTACGAGAAATGCTACTTACCGTTACATTGTTGATCATCCAATGTAGCTTTGGAGCGGGATATGATTTTCCTGTTTTACATGTGAGATTTAACAAGTCTCCCATATCGTAGTTTTTCTCACCACCTTCAATGATTGGACCACGTGTTGGCAAATCTGTGTTATTTAAAAAATTTTACATGAAAAATATTAACAAAAGTAGGGAAAACAAAATTCTTACATATGACTTCCATCATATTTTCTCCAGATACTGTCTCAAAATTCGGTGCTTCGGCTGAAACTTCACACCGATAAAGGCCTCGTGATTTAAGAGTAAGACCACGTAATACTACTCTTCGATCATTTGAATGACGATGCTATATTTGTAAAGAAAATGATTGTAAAGAAAAATTTGAAAATTTAAATGTAGACGAAAAGAAATTAAAATTTCATAGTTCATAGGCATTGGAAATCGCGTTATTTTAGTGTAGTGAAGCTACATTTGAATAAAGAGTTTTTGTCAAATTTTGTGTACAGGGCTTTGGCTGAGATGTCGAAGAAGAGGTAATCAAAGCTTAGTGTTAAACGTTTCGCATTCCATCTCATAAGTGCCGAGTGTAACCCAACTGTGTCTTTTTCAAGCCTTATACACCGAAAATAGTATTCCCGTCGCGGCTTCCCGTCGCTGGCGACGGGAATTTACGACGGGAATTTTTTGTGCGACGGGAATTTGCGACGGGAAATGCGACGGGAATTTGCAGAAGAAAAAATATAAATTGAAAACAAATTTTTCCGTTTCCGAGTAAAAAAATCATGTTTTCGTATGTTTTAGGTAAAAGTGACCTGAAGCAAAGTTGTAGAGAATATTTCGGGCTACAATTTTGCTTAAATGACTAAGTCAATATTTCAAGTATTAAGAGGACAAAAATGGCAAAATAGATAATTTTGAGTTGATTTTTCGGTTTTTGAGTATAAAAATCATGTTTTCATATGTTTTAGGTAAAAGTGACCTGAAGCAAAGTTGTAGAGAATATTTCGGGCTACAATTTTGCTTAAATGACCAAGTCAATATTTCAAGTATTAAGAGGCCAAAAATGGCAAAATACACAATTTCTAGGTTATTTTGAGGTTTTTGAGCTAAAAAGCATACTTTATTTTATTTTTGGCAAAAATGATATGAGACAAAACAGTAGGGAATCTAAAAATGGAGCTGAAATGTTCAAAACAAATTTTGAATTGTCTGAAATTTTGTCATATTCAAACTTTTACCTAAGAAGTATTTTTTTTTAACAAATTTGTGCTCAAAATTGTGTATTTTACAATTTTAAGCCTCTTAATACTTAAAATATTTATTTGGTCGTTTAAGCAAAATTGTAGCCCAAAATATTCTCTACAACTTTGCTTCATGTCACTTTTACCTAAAACATACGAAAACATGATTTTTATACTCGAAAACCGAAAAATCAAGTCAAAATTATCTATTTTGCCATTTTTGTCCTCTTAATACTTAAAATATTTATTTGGTCGCTTTAGCAAAATTGTAGCCCGAAATATTCTCTACAACTTTGCTTCAGGTCACTTTTACCTAAAACATACGAAAACATGATTTTTATACTCGAAAACCGAAAAATCAACTCAAAATTATCTATTTTGCCATTTTTGTCCTCTTAATACTTGAAATATTGACTTGGTCATTTAAGCAAAATTGTAGCCCAAAATATTCTCTACAACTTTGCTTCAGGTCACTTTTACCTAAAACATACGAAAACATGATTTTTTTACTCGAAAACCGAAAAATCAAGTCAAAATTATCTATTTTGCCATTTTTGTCCTCTTAATACTTGAAATATTGATTTGGTCATTTAAGCAAAATTGTAGCCCGAAATATTCTCTACAACTTTGCTTCAGGTCACTTTTACCTAAAACATACGAAAACATGATTTTTTTACTCGGAAACGGAAAAATTTGTTTTCAATTTATATTTTTTCTTCTGCAAATTCCCGTCGCATTTCCCGTCGCAAATTCCCGTCGCGCAAAAAATTCCCGTCGTAAATTCCCGTCGCCAGCGACGGGAAGCCGCGACGGGAAATATATTTAGAGTGTAGTTATTAAATTGATTTATAATGATTGCTCTGATTCGTAAAAGATGTAAGTGCTTTGGATGACAAGATAAAAGCTAAGGTTCACTGGTTCAGGGGAGGTTTGACGAATTTTTTTAGACACTTGGGTTCTTGTTCATTCTCGAAAACCTCAGAAGATCGTGAAATTTTCGTAAACTGTAGGCCTCCTCAAATTTGCAGATTCTTGGAGTGGAAATTTACAAATATCCGAAACGAATCTGATGTTTTTGAAAAGTATTATAAAAATCTATCACATTTTTAAAATATACTAGGAAATCCGAATCGATTCGATTAATTAAAGAGCTTGAAAGTAATCCAAAATATGGCAAAGTATTGACGAGCTATAATCGTAGAATTAAAGAATAGATTGCCAATATTAAAATGCTTCCAGAATTATTCGTATATCTTAAAAAAACGTATTGCATTGAATCATTAGAAATGCACGAGTTCCAGCAAGATGAACTGGAACGACTTTTTGCCAAAATTCTATTAAAAGGACCAAATAGAGAATTGTCACAAACTGATCACACTTGCTAATACAATTTATGGACTAAACAACTTTTAACACTTCATATGCAAGTGCGTTTTCAACTTAGAGTAAACAATATAAGATACCGAAAAAGCATTATAAAAAAATCCAAAAGGTGAAAAATAAACATTAAAAACGTTTTAAAAATCGGTGAGAAACTGAGAAATAAATGGTTAAAGTTTAGGAGACTGTTTAGTGCAACGAAATGCCAGAGCCAAAAAAAAATCTACCACCCCTAGATTTTAAGATTTGTTAACCCAAAAAATCAATGGCTAGCACGGTATTTCGCGATTAATTAAGTCTTGGACTTGCTAAAAATTGATTTAAAAAATAAATTTTATAAAATCTATGGAAAATTGTAATTCATCGCATAAAAATTGGTTTTTAATTAATAATTAAGGATTTATGTACATTGTAGAAAAATACTTACATCAACTTTTATTCCTTCGACAGCATAACTATGTTGCGGTGGATTATCTTTCGGTACATATCGATAAAACTCCTCATTATCACGATACCACTTTATCGAATACAAGGCTTCTTGTGGTTGCAATGAATACTTATTAGGATACTCGTAATTATTATTATTATTTTTAAAACTTAGGTTACTTGCACTAAAACTACTACTATCATCTTCTGTTTTTTGCTCTTCCTGTTCAACACGATAATCACCGTTTGAAAAATAATTATTACTATATCGTTTACTTTTTTTCATTCTTGCTCTCGCTATATTATCATTATTATTCAGACGATGTTGCTGTTGTTGCTGATTGAAAAACCTATTGTTATCACTACTTTGTTTCATATAGTTTCTATTATTTTTATTGCTATCACTGCTACTTTCCTCCTCTACACTATCTTCATAGTCATTGTTATTATCGTTATTATTATTATTATTACTGTATACTGATAAAAATGGAGTTCCTGTTGTTTTTCTATTAAGTCCACCACTATTGTAATGATGCCTACCATTTCCATTTAATTCATATTCACATTCAAGAATCGCCATATCGCCTCGCATTTTATATGATGGAATTTTTACATTAACCATTCGTAATGTTCGCGTTTCTAAAATTAAAAAAGAGAAAAAAAAATATATAAATTGAAAAAATATTATCATTATCAAACCGGAAACACTCTGTGAAAAGCGAATATCATCATTAAAACTTTTATACAATTTTTTTTTTAAAGGGAAATAAAATGATAAGATAGTTTCCGTTCTCATCATCATTTAATTGAAAAGTTATATGTTTGTAATGCAATTGACCTGATCATGATGAATTTCTGTAAAATTTGATTGGGTGGATTTATTTTTTTGGATTAAAGGGTCAAATGAAATAAAACGCTCGTTATTAATATGTAATAATATTGAAAATTCACTTTGATTGTAAAGAAATTACAATTTTAATATTAAAAAATCGCATTTCATTTACTTTTTATTACAAAACGAATATTGCCTCTTTAACAATATTTTCTCATTTTTTTTAATATTAAAGTTTTATATTACACAGGCAATGTTCATGTTTTTGTTTTTGATTCACTGCATTCTAATAACAATTTTTTGTTAAATAAAATTTAAGTTTTAAATAAAATAATTTATGAATCAGTTCACATTTATTTGCCCCGTTTGGCAGACAGACGATGTGGTCGAAAAAGTGCTTTCTATTTTTTTATTTAGAAAAACATCAAAATAAAATATGAAAGGAAGCGAAATGAAAATAATTATTATTAAATGAAAACTAAGAGAATAGTAAAATTGTGCCTCGAGCTATATTTATAGAATTTGCATTAAATTAAATCATACTATTATTTGTGATATTTTTTTTCTTTACAAAACGGTTTATTCGCTTTATGCAAATTCAAAATTAAATGAAATGAGGATGCAATAAAAAATTTAATAAAAGATATGAACCAAAAAGATAAAGTGGTTTTTTATGAGGTTATAAGTTCTGATATTTTTGCACTAGTATTGTAATTTTCAATGATGGTCGAGTAGGCAATATAAATTTATCGTACAAAATTAAAAATAATTTATGCGTTTTCATATCTTAAAACTTCCATATCTTGAAAATTTCTCAAGCCTTGAAATTTCTTCTTGAAAAATCGTGCAATTTACAGAAACTGCAGAATTTTTTTGAATCTCGAAATCTGCAAATGTATTGTGAGGAATTGTAACATGTTAAGCACAGTGGAAGCGGGACGATAGGGTAAGGAGTGATTGCATATGAACCGGCATCGGAGAAAATAGAGAGGAGAAAAAGAAGTTAGTCAGTCTACAGCATACAGTCAAAGAGTGAAGACATAAAATTGCAATTAAAAGGTTAGCAGTGGTTAGCGTGTTGGACTAACAATCTTAAGGTTTAAAAATGTCTCTGGGTACTCAATTTGAGTTTAAGCTTAGATAAAGGTGGCGACTACTTGGGATGACAGGGTTAGTGCTTTTTTCCCTCGGATGATGATTACGGGTATGCACAATGGGCCCGACTGATGGCCTGAGTGCAGGCTTAATACTCTCTCTACAAAATTGATCACAGGCTGCATTTAGTTCCCTTATCACTCTACTGATTGGCTGGTAAAAAGTGTGGTTTCTTCTGCTAGCTTTGAGTTCTTGAGGTGACCAAACCATACAACAATACTCGAGACCCCAGCCAACGAAAGCATAAAAAGAGGGAACTGGACCCTTTGGTCACGAATTTCAGGAGCTTGACGTAATATGAAACCCAGCATTGATTTAGCTTTGGAAACTCTAGAAGCATAGTCGTATGAGAAGTCAAGCGATCGGTCATCTGAGTAAATTTAGCGATAGATTGAGTAGCGAGAGTCAAAAGGAGATCATGCTCGTGTCATCATCATTGTTTTGCATTTATTCATGGTCAAGTCAAGTCCCATTTAAAAGTGCACAGTTGTAAATTTTAGCGCAAGAATTTCGTGGTTTAAAAAATTTGGCGGTTTCTTGAAATTTCGCGCTGAAATTTGATTAAGGGGTTTTTAAACTCAAACCGTCAAAATATGCTTTAAATTTGAATCAAATTCAGTGTCATTATTAGGTGGCTATTTACCTTTGTAAACACACTTTTAACAGAGTAAATCACACAAAACCCGGGGCAATGTTGAATTTCATAAAAATCCAAAATTGAAATCAGTAACTAACAACATTGTTGTTAAAATTTAAGCCCTTGCTTGTCTGCAGTGGTTTTAATAAATATCAATATAATATTTTCATTATAAAAAAAAAATTTAAATTCAAATAGTTGGCAAATAAAATGCAACAGGCGTATAATCATAATAACAGCAATATTTTGTAAAGGCGTGTAAAATTCAAATTATCATATTTATTTTATTATTTTATTTATTGAATTTGAAGCATATGCCAAGAGATTGTCGTAAACTGTCGTTTCCCCAGACATTATTTTCAATATTAATATTTTATTTTTGGGTGCATGATGATGATGATGATGATGGTGGTGGTCTTAACCAAGACATTATTATTATAATTTTGCTGTTGAATTCAAAAGCAAACATTATTCAAATAATCCTGTGATGTAAAAAAAAGCTGCCTCCCCTCTCACAATCCTTTCACTTTAAATGATACACATTATAAAGGTATTATTATTATTAATATTAAAAGCTGGATCTCGATTTTTTGGCATGTATTTGTGGAATTTTATTATAATATAATATAATATAAAATATAATTTTGTGTCAAACTGAATGAAAACTGTATGTTGCATATTTGTTGAAGAAGAAAAAAAAAATAAAAGGAACAAATGCCGACAGAAGCACAAAATATACATTATTGGAAATATGCCAAAAAATTATGTTCAATCAATTGCCAGTGTCAGATATTTTAATATTGTTAAACAGATATAGCCATAAAGAGAGAGAGTTATTTTGTTAGAAATTCTTGTAAAATAATTTAGTTTAAATTTAATAGTTGGCATGGTCCCTCAATTACTTTTAACACTCATACTAGGTAAATTATTAAAAAAAAGGTAAATTTATCTAAATTTTTCAAAAACATCCAAAATATTTTGTTTATAGATCAAAAAATATTTATTAAATAAAATATTCGTTTTAAACAGGAAAATAAAAAAAAATTCAAATAAATTGATCACGAAAATTCAATGTGCAAAACATGACATCAGGAATTTTCTTTTTTTTTCACATTTAAACGTGTCTGAAGGAAAAATAAATATTTTAGAAAGAAGACAGTACACGTTGAATGTTAGACATGACATCAGGTAAGGAGAGAGACACCCAACAAATATTATTAGCGTACAAATTTTATTTTCATTTTTGATAGCTTTGGCATAGACAGGAAAATTATATTTGGTTTTCCTTTAGCTGTCTTTTAAATTATTCTTTGATGAGCATATTGAATTGAATTGTTGAATGGTTATTTCTTATGAATAAAATCATGGTTTATTTTTTTATGGATATTTACTGATTTTTACAAATTGAAATGCTATATCGGGGAGGGATTGTTTTCTTATGTTTCTCAGGCAATATCGGATTGGGCATACGGGCAATCTGGCAAATGCCAGAAAGGCCGCAGTCGATCGTTTTGTTAAAGTAAATTTTAAAGGAAATCATTCAAAATGCCAGGGCCGTTAGTAATTTTGATTCCACCCCTGTTCTCAGATCATAAAATTGAAATATTTACCAATTTAAAATTTTTTTTTCAAGAATTTGAATTGGATTTGAAAAATTTGAAGATTTGAAACTTGGACAAGCTTTAAATGGTTTGTAGCTTTACTTTCTAGGAAGACTAACATACAATTGTTTGATGTTAATCCATGTGAGCCCATTCTTAGTTCTAAGTTCTCAACCCAAAACCAGTGGGAAAAACAATTTACCAGATGGTGTGTCCACTGGATCCAGTGAGACCAGTCGGAAGCTATTGGGGGCCTGTAAGTTTATCGAGAAGCTTAAAAAAATTAAAATTAAAAAATTTCTCAAATTTTCATAACCAGTGAGATAGATCAGATCAATTCAGATTTCTAGGGAGGACTCCGAAGAGAAGCAGCACCCAGACTTACAGACGGGTCCATTGTGCATACCCATTTATCATCATATCTGATGAAGAAGGAACCAAATCTAGAGAAACAACTAAAGAAAGAAGTCCATTAGACCTGGTTCAGTTCAGAAAAGCTAAGCAGGACAGACATCTTCACTTTTATGATGGAATCAATACTGGGAAAGTACTCACCCAGCGTAATACCACTCCAGTTTGGCATGCATGGGACATACACAAAGCAGATGTGCAGCAATCTAATCTTGTTCAAAGCACATTGGATCTCTTGAGTCAAAATGACTAAAATAATAGTAATAAGACCACAATAGGACTCTTTGAGACCGCAGAGTGGTGCCCTTGTAAAACCTAACCTAATACAATGACCAGTTAACTTACCAACGACAACTCTCACCTCTGTACGGATCAATCTAGCCAGTGAAACAACAAATGATCGAAATGCACTTATGATTTACAATTCAAGGTAAATTTTCATCAATTTTCAGTCTTTATTATCTTTGACATTTTTGACAGTTAAAGACAAGTGTATTGCCAGCAAAAAATGATATAACGTGCGATGCTTAATCTCGAGTAGAATTTGTTAAATATATCCTGTTATGCATTTCAATTAATATGTGATTGCAATATTAACACTGTTCGACAAAATTTCAATTTCAAGTGTTTAATCGACACAATTAAAAAAATATTTGAGTCGCATCTGCTCATAGTTCATCAAAATTCGTCGAATTCTTTTTTTGGACCCATGAGCTTCAAGGAAACTTCTGAATTGTTTTTTCACTCATTAACATTTAAAAAAATTAGTGAATTAATTTTTTTTTGTTGAACACTGTTTTGTTACTTAAATTCGTGTGTTTTAACATAACCAATATCCATATTCGAACATCACTCTGAAACAAGCTATTTTATTTAGAGAAGCAAATAAAAAAAGGAAATATTTCATAGAGGAAATGAATGATAAAGAAGATATTAAATTTATTTATTATTCTACTAAATATTATTGCTTTATCGAGTACCAGTAAAACGAAGAGAAATTTATGTAAAAAAAACGAAAGCATTTTATAAGGCAGGTGTCAGGTTTTATCATTTTTGGCAGGTATCTTTTTTTGGCGCATTGCGTGTGCAATATTAAACATTAATAAAAATTTATATAAAAAATTTATATAAACTGGAGTTTTTTTTTGTATTTTAATGGAGATACTTCACAAAAGCAACAGGAATTTTTATTTATATGAATATGTTCGAACATGCTGGGAATAAAAATAAATGATTTATGATATCTTTCTTGTGTTTTCATTTTTTTTTGTTTCAGAAGAGCTTGATTTGGGGGAAAAATATTTATCACAGTTAAAATAATAATAATAAAAAAAACAAACAAAAAATCAAAGACGCAATAAATAGGAAATGTTAAGCAAATAACGGAACACAATTCTTCGCTTTTTCTATAGTCATTATTTTTTCTAAGGGACAAGCAACAAAAAAAAATTTCTACCATGACACTAATTAGCAGCACATTAATTATCCTTTTCATTCTCTTTCATTACATAATTTTCGTTAAAAAAAGGGCAAGGACTGAAAAGAGAAATTTCCTAAATTGTATTTTTCATGAGAAATAATAACAAAAAGAAAATAACGGAAATACTGATATGAGAGCTGTTAAAGTAAAGTGATCCTCGACGAAAAATGTCATTGTGATGAAAAAAGCCAGAAATGAATCCAAAAACATTTAATTTGTATTTTTAAAAATAACTAGATGTTAGTTTTTTTTTAGACTAGAATGAAGTTATCCGACACAATTTTTTTCTCCATGTAATCACAAAATCAGCGCTTAGCGTCCTCTTGGAGGTCCGATCGAAAAACTCACTATACAAGTCACTGTATTTTTTCTATCGAACTTTATAATCATCAATTTTTTTTCGACCGTGTTGTAATAGCCTACAAATTGGAGGAAATTCCTACGAATTTTTAAGGCGACGCCTTATAAAATTTCCCTTATAATTTCTCCTGTTTGTTTGGCAGTCCTTCGTTTTCCACTATTTTGTCGTGTAATCGCCACAAAATAATTATATCTAAAGAGCTTTATCGATTTAGAACGATACGACGAATTTGTCATGGATTTTTTGAACATAGATGGAATAGTCAATCTCGTATCGTTCTAAATGGCAAGAATTCTACGAAAAAATAGTGGAAAACGAAGGACTATTTACTGCCAAACAAACAGGAGACATTACAAGGGAAATTTTATAAGGCGTCGCCTTAAAAATTCGTAGGAATTTCCTCCAATTTGTAGGCTATTTCAACACGGTGACTTTTCCCTTGGATTATTTTTCAGAAAAGTCAGCCCACTTTCACCTAAATCTTACAAAAATATATTTTTTTTACTCAAAACTGAAAAATGAGCTCAAAATTTTGTATTTTGCCAGTTTTGGCCTCTCAATGCTCGAAATATCGACAAAATATACTAAGAATTTTATTCTTCTTCAAAATTTTACCACAAATTCTCTTATTTGATTACAATGATTTTCCTGCCAAAAAAAAATAAAAATATTAAATTTTCATTTTCTCAAATAATTAAATTTAATACTCAAAAATTTACAATTGCACGTCATTTCAACGTTTTTACAAACAATAAATTAGTGTACCTTTGAATGTTTACATAAAGCCATTCTATCATCATCGTCATCATTATAATTGTTTACAAAAGCATTAACATTGCTATTTTAGCTTTGTTTCAACAATTCAAGTTCCTGAAAATTTTACTTGTGTGTTCTTTTTCATTCATCAGAATCATCATTGTTGTTATTATTTTGTAACATTTGCTATTTTTGTCAACATTTTTATTTTATAATTTCTTTTGTAATTTTCACAACACAAAAACAAAATATTGCCAACAGAAAAATAATAACAATAATTATAGCTGTATATAAATTTTGTATTTAATTGTTTTAAAAAGCTTGCACTGTGAATGTGAATGTAAAATGTTTTGTATTGTCATTTTATTGTTTTATATATTTTCTGTAAAATGAAAATTTATTTACAATTATGTTGCAAAGTGATTAGTGAAAGGAAGAAAAGAAAGTACGATGACAAAATGAGAACAAGAAAAATTGTGAAATTTTTGTGATGTTTATTTAATTTTCATTTATATTTTATTTAAAAATAAGAAAAATTATGATAATATAATTTTTGTTTGAAATTGTTAATAAAACCACAATTTTTAAGCAGATTTTTTGATTTGAGTTAATTTGAAAGGAGATAAAGAAAAAACAAAAAAAAATTTAACTGTTTCAGTTCAGAAAATACGGATAGGAATTATTGAATGGGTTTCAAGCATTTTTGAACAATCAAAAAACTGTTATTAAAAATATTTACACTCTAAGTTGAAAACGCCCCGCAAAGAGCCCCGCATTATATTGATAGGCTAAAAGAGTGCTCATGATATTCTAAATTTTTATCGAAATTAACAGAAAATGCGTTTAAAATAACATTCATCAAAAACCCTGTAAGCGTTAATCAAAGATCTCCGTCTCCGGACCAAGTCAATTTGTACTGCGGGGCGTTTTCAACTTTCAGTGTAGTGCATTTCTCGTCGATTTGAAAAAAATCAGAGTATTGTGGGTGCTCATGTCGTCGGTCTGAATCACAATCATAAGGTCGACTTTTCATTAAATGGAGAAATTTTGCTAGATAGCTGACAATATCACGAAAACCGAGGATCTCGAATAAAACATAAGACCACCCTTATATCAGATTTGACACAGATCTTAGCATTTGCTGATGATCTTGATATTGAAAGCAAAACGCCAGTAGGTGTAACCGACTATACTAGTCTAAAAAAAAATAGAAGCGTTCAAGTTAGAAACCCGAGTACATGAAGACAAGCCCAATACGGTTCCACATTAATAGACAAACTTCATCAACATCGATGGTCAACGATTCGAGATCGTCGATGAGTTTATATACCTTGTAAGCTATGTGACTTGGGTCACAGAGATTACAAGAGACAATTTAGATATAGAATATGCTAAGTGGGAACTGTCAGAAGTTATCAGCTGTTATCAAGGACAGTGCACTTCGTTTCGAGACAGCATCATGGTAAGGCTAGTCGCGCTATACGGGTCCGAAACCTGGTCATTCATCAAGAGCGATGAACAGCGGCTACAGTCATTTAAACGTAAGGTACTATCTTTGGTGCCATACCTGAAGGTGGCAAATGGAGAAGAAGGTATAACTTGGAGCTAGAGCAGTTGTATGCGGAACCAAACATAGTTGCAACTGTAAAAGTCAACAGACTCTGATGGGCAGGTCATTTGCCACAAATCGACCCCAACCGAGCCCAAGCTGCGCTACACTCTCAAACTAAAACAAACTAAGGTTTTCCACTGGTGCCCCATTGGGTTGGGAGTGTAGTCAGAGACGATCCTGAAACCCGCTGAAGTGTTGAGCGCCCCAAAGGAAGGTGAATTGATGGCCTTTAACAAGACATGCAAACATTACGGGTTCATAATTGAAACAGCAAGCACTAGATAGACTATCTTGGAAAATCATTCTCCAACAGGCCCAGTCTAAAAAATAGACGTAGCGTTAGAGAAGTAATAAGTAAGTGCTTATATCAGTTTAAGACTCTCAAATAATCACTACTTTACTTTTCAGGGCAAAAAAAAATGTCAAATAAACTTCCATTTCTTCTATCATGATACCTTTCAATTAAATACAGAAACAAAAGTAACGCTTTTCGGAAATGACCTAGAAATTTTTTGGATTCAGTTTAACACCTGAACCAATAAATAATATACGAAAAAATGTAAAGTAACATATATGATATCTAAATTTAATGGAAAAGTTAGAAGTGTTTGATTACTTTTGTTCTTATATAAAAAGTACAATGTGAAGCCATGACAATGCATATTTTTATCTCATTTAACTTTTACATGCCAAAATCCTCCAATTCTTTTTTTATATTTTTTTTAATTTAAATTTGCAAAATTAATCGAGAATTGAAGGCACTTACGACGTCCGTCTGTTTTAATAAAAAAAATATTAGATTTAGACCGAAAACCCTTGTAACTGTGGAAATGTACTTGCTTAGTGATTTTAAAGCTTATTTCATTCTAAGATTTATTAAAATCATTCAAGATGACAGAAAATGTTCAGTTTGAACAAATATACACAAAAACAATTTTCCCAAAATATTCATTCAATTTTCATAAACTTTTGGATTAATTTACAGCCCTTAAAGTACTAAAATATCAAAAAAGGGATAATAAATTGATTTCATGCTCATTCATAAAATAAAAACAAATAACAACAAAAAAAGGTAAAATATAATAAACAATAAAGTGGCAATGTCCGATATAATATAATAAAAAAAAAATTGAAAAAATTGCGTGTGCCCACTTAAAATAATAAAAAAGGTGAAAATATAAAATTCATTCAAGGGTTTACAACTCATTTTGATTATGGCATTTTATGGTGCTTGTATTAAAAAAAAAATTCAACTTTAATAATAATATTTAAATCATAATTCCGTAATATGTCGAGTCACCTTCAGAATATTTTATTAAAATAAAAAAAATATTTGAATGAATTTATTAATATTGATGTTATCTTTTTATTTTGATCAATTTAAGGAATTCAATGTCAAAATTGATACATTAAATGACCACAATTGAAAAATAAACTTCAAAAAAAAACATCTTATTTTATTTCCGTTTCTGACAATATGCCACCCGTTTAATTCACATACATACATTTAAATGGATCATCTTCATGTAAAATAAAATGGAATAAAATTTATTTGAAAAAAAAAAATATTCAGAGAAATCAGCATCTTGATTCACTTATTGAATTCGTACATTTTCCGTATGTTTTTAAGACCGTACTTGATATGTATAAAAAAATACTTTGTATGTTTATTTTTATGTTTGAATAGAATATATCAAGAAAATGATGAAAATGCGTCTTAATTTAATGAATTGAGCGCATTTTGAGAGAAAAGTGTTTAGTTTAAAGTTCTCTTTCTTTTAATTGTTGTTTGTTGAAATAAATTATTATGATTTTTATTAAAAAAAAAAACAGGAGAACTCTGTATAATGAAAGGAAAACCAAAAACAAACTGTCATTGAAATCGCTTTAAATTCAAAATATAAAGAAAAATGCTTGAAAAAAAAATGAGGAGGAAGTGATCATAAAATAAATATACCGTAAAAGTGAATTAAATTTGTTTTCTTCATGAAAATTCAGTTAGTAAGTAGTAAATTTATATAAATAAGTTTGTATATGTGAAAATAAACTAATTTTAACCAATCATAACATTATAAGCAAACGCCTTTTTATAGGGTTTGAACAAAATGTACTGAAATTTACGTGGATTTGAATCTGATGGATTTTGTTTTTATTAAAATAGAACTTTGGCATTGGAATGGTATTGGTTTGGATAAGAATTGGAGTTGGAAGATATTTCAAGGTAAGAGTTGGCAGAAAAAAAGGAACCAAGGTTGTTCTTGTTTGGTTAAGCTGATTCAACCTATGAGTTTTTTGAACTTAGACGACTTAGGTGACGCACTGTCTGCCCTTCGTTTCAACGAGGTCTGTTAAGATGGAATGAGGATTGCTGGCATCCAAACATCTCATACACTGGCTACATAAATGGTGAAATCCTAGGATTTGCAGCCACCGAGTATAGTCTGACACAGGCACACGAACGTCGTTGTTACATACACTAGTCTTTGAAAAAAAAGTATCAAAATTGGGCTTGTATATAAACTAGAGCAAAACCAAGTACATGAAGATTTACGATGCTGCAGTTCCCGAAAAAGAGACAAACTATGTCAGGATTTATGCACAACAATTTGATATTGTGGTCCAGTTTATCTACCTGGAAGCACTGATAAGGGGCTGATATGGCTTTTCCATCAAAATCAGGAGGAGAATAATGGCAGCCAAGAGGTCCGCATTAGGCCAAGAACCTTGCAAATCACCAAGGGCGATGATCAACTGCTACTTTCGTTTGAGCGCAAAGAACTGTGAACTACAAGTTGTTAGGTTAGGTTTTACAAGGGCACCGGCCGGTCTCAAAGAGTCCTTTTGTGGTCTTACAAGTTGTTTTTGAAACCCAATTTTACTCTGAATTACACTTTTACGCACTTTGATGCTCCTTTGTTACTCTTATATACACTTCATTACATTTTATTTCACCTAAGCTCGCTGTTACACACTTTTTATCCTACTATTCACTTTGATGTACTTCATTAGTCTTTTAAGCTCTTCAAACATCTTTTATACACCTTTATGTTGTCAAACTCTAGGACGGGACCGAAGATACAACTGTAAACTTGAATCGTAAAGGTAAACAGATTAAGAACGACTGTGACCAAGGCACTCTGTTTTAAAATGACACAGACGGCCGTTGAGGTGATGAGCCGCCCAAAATAAGATGACTTGACAACGTACATTCGGATCTGAGTAGGTCAGGAGTGCAAAACTGGCAACAGGTAGCGTAAGATAGAGAGCACTAGAAATAGATCCTTCAACAGGCTTTAACTAAGTAATTGTTTGTATAGCTAGCTAAGTAAGTAAGTTAGTTCCCACAAATCCCTTGGAGGAACTCAATTCACTCAGGCCATCAAAATCACCTCTATCTTAGCTTTAATCGAAAGTATCTGTTAAAAGGACATTTGAGTTTTTAAAATTTCAAAACTGACGCGAGAATCGAACTACCATCCTTAAGATTGATAGTCCAATAACATGACCAGCATTAAGCCATATAAGGCGTTAAAAAAAATCATAGATGCTAATCATGAATCGTCAATTGAATATTTTCTTCAAATAGAAATTCAATGCAACCTTTTACATTTCATATGTAAATTGAACTTCAAATGATACTTTATAGTTTTATTTGATCCTTTTTTTCTATTTTATTTTATTCAACCACTTTTTGTAGTTCAACTCATCATATCAAAAAAAATGTAACGAAATAGTAAAATATCAATATTCGAACGCACATTTCATCCATTTTATTTTATCTTTATACAAACATCATCAATATGTATTGAAACATATAAAAAGAAATAAGAGAAAAAAAAAAATTGAGTCAAAATATGACCGATTTTGCGAGTGCCTTAAAGGGAAAGACATCATATCACTACCAATTTAGCTAAAATAAGTATATTTTTATTTCAATACTTTTGATGTATACTTTTTGACTGATCTGGTTTTAAATTGCAAACACGAGAGTGAGGGCACACATAAACCAATGAGTGTAATAAAAGAAGAGTATAAAAGGATGAAACAATTTACATATGTTTAAGAAATGTTTTTTTGCGATTACACATATTTTGTGTTATGGGATCAAATTCCTAAATGAAAAATCAACACATGTAAAAATAAATTTTGTATTGTTATGATGATTCATTCAGTTTAAATACCACAAAATTTGTACCTGTGTTTAGATTAAACTCACATCCATGCGATATGAAAATTGGATTTTCTTTGGAATTATCAAAAATTTATTACGTTTTATTTCATGTTACGATTTACATGAAATCTGTATGTAAAATTATTTATTTGTAAAACAATTCAATTTTATCTAATGAACAAAAACCAAACAATGTCTGACGTTTTGTTTTGTGCTTGATATGAAAATACCCGACAATTATAGTAAATGTAAGTCCCACCACAAAATCTCATCCATACAAATAGGAAACACTCACATTAGAATAGAGTCAAAAACTGGATATTAATTTTGTTTAGAAAATATTTGAATTTTGGTACAGATATGAGAAATATTTGGGTTTTATCAAGGGAACAAAGTGCCTCAATTTCAAATATATTATACTCTTGCTCACTTATGCTCACAGTAGGTGGGATATGATGTAAAACAAAATTTTATCCATGGTAAATTGTTTTGGGAGGAAATTTATAACATAAATACAAATTTATTAGATATTTAGGTTAAAAGGTGTTTTTTTTTCCTTTCTGTACAAATGCAAACCCATTTTAAATTGTCCTGCTGTGGTGTTAACAAGAACTGACACATACTTACATATGCTAAATTGGAAGTGATGAAAGCAATATTTTGTCGTGTAGAGTTACAAAACGTTAACCAATTTATGTTATTTAATATGTAATGATAGTAAAATAACAAACGTTGGTCGGCGACTTTTGTGACCTATTCGAGCATTAGAGTGATTGTTGAGAGGATTAAAAAAAAATAGTTTTAAGAGAATAAGTATATTGTGATATGTTTCATAGACATTTTTTTAAGGGAAAACGCCAAAGTTTTTGAAAGGTTTCATTTGAATGAAAACTGGCTGAATCGTATATTTTTTTCTGTAAAATAAAAGAAATTTCGTAGTTGACACAAATACTTCATAGATTATTGTTTTGAAATAGAGACGACTAAATTGAAATCAATGCTTGGCGCCTTTGAAACACACTAATGTAAGTTAAACGTGAAAATTGGTGTCAAGTTCATTTAATTTATGTTTTCATTGATTTTTATATTTGGAAAAAATGTCAACAGTAATTTTCAATTTTAGTTTTTCAGATAATATTTAACAAATGTTTTGACATTCAAATTGAGCCAGATATTTGGGATCCAAATCAACATACGTAAAAGTGTCATCAAGTCCCACTCCAGAATTCCCCTATATAAACCATTAATATTATGACAGAGTAACGGAATTTAATGATCTTGGTGACACCTTTGACACAAAAGGAACATTTAAGAAGCATATGAGCCAGCAAAAGGAATGATGAGGTTTTAAAATTGAACTTGTACTGATTTTTGTGATTCATCAACTCTCAAAGTTTTATTGGAAGCTTACGTAAAGTTGCACGTCGAATATACATCATTTGTATGGATCCCGTATCATTAATCGTAAAGGCCGAGAATCGAACAGTTCAGCAACGATTTTATAAATATGCGTCGATTCATATTGGGATCTTTCAATATGATCAATTGCTATCTTATACTGAAACGATGTTGTAGTAAGATTTAATGAGTCTAGAAAAAAGAAGTACGATCAGTTGTCTTATGTTTGTATTTGAAGTAATGGTGGGAAACATTGACTCTGCATTCATCAAAACTAAATTTGCTATAAAACAACAACGACAGAGCTCTAAAGCCAACGAAATATTAACTGTGCCATTTTGTAGAAGAGACTTTATGAAAAATGAATCTATTATTGTAATAAATCGTCTTGTCAACGAAATTTTCAACGGTAATGATGCTTTAATGATGCAATATACAGATGATTCGTTATCGATTTAAGTCTCAAGAGACCAATTTGAGAAAATTGTGATATCCTGGAGGAAGTTTCGTAGCTGATATTGCTTTAAAATGGTCCCATTTGTAGGTCCAAGTGGAGGCTTTCCAAAGTAAGGGTCTAAGGCCATACCAATTAGCTTGGATTCCATATTTAAACAAATTGTAAAAGTGCTTTAAATTTTGATTTGTGTTAAAGTTCAAAGTATGAATTTTCAAATAAATATTGAAATATAATTTTTAAATTCTCAAATAAAACCTCTGAATCGTTTAATGAATATACATTAAGACATGGCACACAGTTGCTGTTACATTTCCTTGTCTTTTATTCAACAGATAGATATTTCATAAATATTTTACTAATCATGATATTATTTCGCTCAAATTTATTAACACATTGTTTTATGTATTTCAGCTTTTCAATATATAAAATACGAGAAAAGAAGCAGCAGTTTTTATGCATAATAATAAAAATAAAACAACAAAAGAATGTAAATGAATGATGATAATACTACTGTTTATGAACATATATCAATAAAGCTATTATATTACTCTATCATCTTTTTTATTATTATTATTTTTTTTTATATATTTTCCTCATTATTATTATTCTCACACAAACTTGAGTTACTTCATTTTTCGCATTCATTTCAATTTATATCAGTATTTTATACGAAGATTTGTTTTAATATGTTTAGTGGGTAATATTTTATTATTATGATCATTTTGGGAGCAGCAGTCAGACATATATTTTCATTTTCATTGAAGCAACAAGTCTAACTGATTTTCCTCTATATGTGTAATTATGTGTAATTATTACTAATGATAGGTAAACAAAAAAGGCGAGAAATAAAACAAAGAAAAAAAACTTTTCAAACTTTTCCCCGAACATTGATACAAATTTAATTTATTAAGAAAATTTTCTTTTTAAAACACCTTCTTCATTGTTTTAAATTTCAAGTGATTGTGGTTTGGAATATTAAAACAAAAAAAAAATTGAAAGCAAAACGTCACTTTCAGAAAACATTTGTTGAAAATGAAAAATCGTTCGTTTTTAAGAAGAAATCAGGTGCAAAAGAGAGTAAGAAAAACGACCAATTTTAATTCCCTCTTCACAAATTTCACACACAAATGAGCACATTGTTAAGTGTTTGTCTGCAAATGCTGCATATCAATACCTGATGATAATGAAATGAAAAAAAAAATAATGCGTGAAAAAAAATTTCTTTTTTTAGTTTTTGAATCAAAGTTTTTTTTTTGTTAAATTTTCTTGTTTGAATGAACAAAATCATTTATCAACGTTCTTTGATTGAATTGGTCTTTTATTTGCACGTTTCTGTGAGTGAACATGTAGTGGTGGTAGTCGAATGTTTAAATTGAATGATTTATGAAAATAGTGAATCTTTTTCTTTTTTTTTAATATTCGATAAGAATTGTCTGGAAGTGATTGACATTAAATATCTTTTTGTAAGATAATGGAAAACTTTCTTCAAGTGGAAAATCTGTATATAAAAGTGACTGTCAGTTAAATTATACATTTGTGTGTGATCTCTATCCGGGTTAAAAATCTATCTCTCTCACTGCATCGTGCTCTTTCTGAAGCAAAAGTAAAAGAAAAGTCTGCTCCTGATTCTTTCTCTCACTCTAAGCTGAAAAAGCTCCACAGTGCTTGGCGATAACCCCGCTTTAGAGTTCTTTTAAAACTGAGTAACACTGAAATTTTTCAAAATACTGAGTAATTACATGCATTATTCAAGAAAATTATCTTTTGTTCGTAATTTTCTTCATCGTTTTGTATTCAAATTAAATAATAATAATAATTTTCATTGAAGTTCTCTGCGTGCATTTTATTAACGGCCATACATCACCTGAAACTATCTTTCCTTTCATTAAAAAATCTGTTAAAGACTGATACGATTATAATTTTATCAAAAGAAAAAGGAAAATGCAAAAAAAAGAAACGAATGCATTTTTTTATCTTTCTGATAGTGCATTCTTTTATGAAATCGTCCCACTTGAATGAAGAAAAGCAATGAATAAAATTCAAAAGTACTTTTCTTTTGGTTTTTTATTAAGAGGTACAAAAAAAAATAAGAAATCGTGGTATTGTTAAAAAGCATCGTCATCATTTCTTTTTTTATTTTATTTTTTTTTTTTTTAATAAAGAGTGGTAAAAAATTGTGTTGAAATAACAGTAAGAAAAAAAAAAGATATAGAATGATAATACTTATAGTCAGTTTTTTTTCTTCCATTCATAATAATAATTTTTTTTTCTGCTGAAGTTTTTCATTGAATAAAATGAAAATTTTTCTGCTATTGAAAAGGTTATTTATTATTCTTTTTATTTAATAATAATTGCGTGTGTGTGTGTTTTGATTATTGTAAAGCGACTATGGTTAATAGTCCAAGAATTAACTTTATTAGAACACATTCATTTCGCCTGTATCCTAGCTGCGCTATTTCGATACGATCTTGAGCGCCAAAGAGGTGTTGGGTGTCATTTATAATCCTCATCTTTTTTAATCTATATTTGAAAGCACCATGTCCAGTTAAAAAGGCAGTGATCACTTGAATGTTTTCTCTTTTAAGGTTCAGTAGTTTGATTGTGTTGTTCCTACAATGGTTTCCGATCAATAACTTAGCTTCTCTAGCATTGTTTGAGTTCTCCCAAAATTCATTTGCATGATCCGTTAACCATTTTTTATTTTCTAATTTGAAGGTGATATACCAAACAAAGGTTCCAATTAATTTCTCATTTGCACCTTTTTTTTGCTAGTTTGTCAGCTTCCTCATTTCCCTGTATATTAGAATAACCCGGTATCTATGTGAGTGTCAATGTATTACTATTTGTAACTTCATATAAAAGGTTTACACAATTTAAGGTTAATTTAGAGTTTATCGTATTGCTTGCGAATGCTTTTAGTGATGTTTGACTATCAGTTAGTATGAATATGTTTTTATTTTTAAGTTTAGATTCAAGAATGTGAGTTGCACATAATTCAATTGCGTGAATTTCTGCTTGTGTTATTGTTGCATATTTTCCCAGGGACGTATGAATTTTTGTATTATTCATTTGACTAAATATACCAGAGCCTGTTCCACTTGAGGTTTTTGATCCATCAGTATAGAATAAGATTGCATCGTTGGGGAATCGTATTGAGTTATTTGACCATTCTAATCTGTCGTTTATTAGTATATTAAATGAATGTTTGAAATTGTATACTGTAGTTAAGTGGTCAATTGGTGCTAAAACGTTGATGGGATCTTTATATCCTTTCAGTAAATTGCGATCGCAGAGTTTATTTATTTGTTTCTGGTTGTGAGTGAAAAATTTATAATTTTGATTTCTAGCCTCATATTGTAAAAATAAATGTAAGCTCTCATGACCAAACCCCGATACACATTTCGGCTTCATTTTAACGCACTTTCTCATTTTCATTGTAAGAACTTTATCAGAGGAAGTGATGCATTTTGTATATCAGTGTGGCATGAATGATCGAGTACGCTTTTCACATCTCTTAGGGTCTCAAAATATGGTCCTAGAAGATCATTTTGACGCTAACAAAGTAAAGCTCAAACATTAAACAAAAAAAAACTAAAATAAGTTCAAAAAAAAAAAAAAAAAAAAA
>LN483591.1:177144-244875 GCA_900002565.1 Culicoides sonorensis
TAAAAAAGGGGGTGAAAAATTAAAAAATAATGAAATTGATTGCTCATTGGAACATACGTTCACTTATTTGGCTTGAATAGATATCGTTAAAATGTGTGAATATAAAAAAAAAATTACAGAAAATAATTAACTGGTTTAAGTGAGAAAAGGTGCGAAAAAGTATTTTTAGAAGGGTTAAATAAATTTTTAAAGGCAAGTTCTAGACTGTAATGATTCAAATAAAAAAGGTTTTGATACAAATTTTGGTAAAAGTAATTGACTTTTAATTAGGGAAGATGCATCAATTGGTCAAAACGAATTCTTGATTTTATGAACTATCATTTATTTTGATTCTTGTTTGAAAAAAAAAATTGATCTTATGAATCGTATTCACGTACGCATTTATTTCGGTTATGTCGTTCTGTAAAATAGTCAAAACTCAGCAGAATTTTTAATTTGCCTTTTTAAGCACATTTCAGTCGATTTCGAAGAAAAAGCGAGTAATGTGCGTGACCATGTCGTCTGTGCCAGAGTGAAAAGTGATAAAAAAAGTCGCCAATCATGAAAAAGTCGCCGATCATGAAAAAAGTCATCAATCATGAAAAAAGTCACTACTTATGAAGAAACACCAGCCTTTTTCCATGAATTTCATCTAAAGAAATGCACTCGTCCATATCGTTCACGATCACCTTCTACTTTTATAAAAAACGCATTTTTCACAGTCAGCTACTAAATCAATGTCGACTTCGATAATTATTCAACAATCAAATACAATTTTGACATTTATATTTTTATATCCAAATATACACAAAATTGTTGTTTCCACAATTATAAAAAGGACAAGCACTCACAATTAAACAACACACAAAAAAAAACTGAAATAAATTTATTCACGATGCGATCGAGTACTAGACTGGGAGCGATAAATTTACTCAACATAAATCAGCATAAAGCAACAAACTTTTTAATTGAACAACAATATACAATTCATATACAAAGAGAATAAAAAAAAATATACATTTCACTCATTTTATATACAATTTGAGAATATGAATATCCAAATGTAGTATAAAGTGCAATGAATCTTGTTTTTTTTTTTATTTTATTTGTATATATTTTTTGAATCAGTTTTTGTTGTTAATTTTTTTTTGTGTGTGTACAAATTTTATTTTAAATTCATTAATTTAACTCATACAAGAGTAAAATGAAAAAAAAATACACACAAACATTCATCTGAACATATAATTTTTCTTTTAATGATGGCATTGTATAAACACACTTATGGCCGATTCAATGTTATTATTGCACAAATTGCATTTATTTCCTGTGCTTATTGCAGAATTGGGGTAAAAAATAGAGAGAAAAATATTTAAAAAAATGCATACACACAGAAAACAGTGTGAAACGTGAGGGAGGATTTTTTTGCTTTTTGCACAAACAGTTCATAATAAACTTACTAATTGAACCCATATATTTTGTTTTGTTGTGTTTCTTTTTTTTTTTTTTAAATATAATTAAAATTTAAAATAACGATATAATTATGAATAAAATGAAATATTTGCTGCACCAGTTGATAGTCAGTAAAACTTCTAATGAAGAAAAATTAATTTTATTTTTTTTTAAATAAAATTACATTTTTTAGTTAAAATGTTTATGAAATTAAAAAAAACACTTTTTCAAGCAGTTTATGTGAGTCCTTGGTCAAAACAAAGCCAATAATAAAAATTAATTTCATAGAAAAAAGGCAAAATGCACTTGAATTGAGCATAAAATAGCAAACCTTTTCAAAAAAAGTTCTTATATTCAAAGTAAGCTAAAAGCAAATAAATGCCCTTTAATTATATTGAATTCTAAAGAACAGCCTGAAACAGTAAACAATTAATACAATATTTTAAGTAGTAAGAATGGAAAAAAAATGCTAATTAAAAACAAAATATATACAAAGTTTTTTTTTTTAATTTGATTCTGGCGCATGACACTCAGCCACGTCATTTAATTTAATATGAAAGTGTAATATAAAAATGAGAACAAGAAAAAAATTTAACCATCGTGAAACATTTTGAAGCACACTCACACAAATAATTTGCAAATAATTAATTGAGATATGCTTGACCAGTGAATGTGACATTCAATTGAAAGTTTAATCTAATCAAAATTAACGCAATCTAACAATCCACAGAGGACATATTAAAAGATACACATTGGAACGAAATGCAGTAAGAAATCAAAGTTTCTTCGCATTTCAAAGCTTGATAACTACCGTCCCTGATGTGCTGTATAAAATCTTTCTATAAGTGTGCATTCGATCACATTTTGTTCTTAGTAATGACATTTTTTTACTCGCATCACCTTAGACTTAGGGATTAAGTAAATTTTATATCAAGATGTTCGGAGTAAAGAGGACTGCTATATAATGTGTGAAATTTTTCATTTCAACCTATTCAAGCTTACATTGAGTTTCCATAACCCCCTTTAGTTGGGGTGGATAATCAATTCATACGGATAATTCGAAGAATCCAAAATTCAGTGGCTGACTCAGAGGTTGTTCCGCTGTAAGTCAAGATAGAGGCAATCAAATCAAAGCAGTGGGCATTTTAAAACAAATTCACTGGAGGAATCGCAATAAATTAATTGATTGAGTCAAATATTTTTTAACCGCTCTCAGAAATGCTGAAACGTTACTCATCAGCCTCACAGAAAGTGGCAGTTTATTGAAGTAAGAAGGACCCACAAAAGCCATATGTCAACTTCCTCTAATTGTCAACACAATTTTTAGTATCAGCTTTCGGTCATCTCTCAGTCTGGAAATATCAGAATTAAAAACAAGTTGCTTATGACACATAATTTCAGCTTTCATACTCACAGTGGTCGGTTACCTTAAATTTTCTGTATGAAACTTACTCAGTTAACAGTGGCTTGTTATAGGGCGTAAAAAGAGAGTGAACGTTCATGACTTTTTCAAATAATTTTCAACTCAGTGTGTGTCATGAAACAAAAAAAAACCAATTCATTTGGGAGTTCAAACCATTTCATTGTACAATTGTCACGGTGAAAAAGACCCGTGTACTTGTAAGTCAAATCTCAAAACAAGCAACATTGACAATTTAATACAGCAAAAACATAATCCCTCAGGTGTTATAAATAAATCAAGTCGATATGTCATAATTTTTGATTGATGCATAATTTGCGTGATTATTATGATTTTAATGGAGGGTACCTGTTAGCTTTTCATGCTTATACCAAAAATTTAATTTTAAGTTGAAATTTCTTTACACAGTATACTTGTGCCTGTCATTTACGCGCTAAAGAAATGTATAATGTTCTAATTACCCAGATTTAATATAATTAATTACCCGTAAAGAGTTGAATTATTATTATTAAGATATTCAAACCCAATTTTTGTTGACTTGTTTTGCGTCAATAACAACACTTTGAAAGAACTTTAATTATTAACGTCACATTTTTCATCATCTTTGGGTTTTTTATGACATTTTTTTTCTCGATTAATATCTTTTTCGTAACGTGTAGGAGATATAATTTAAATCTTAAAATTTAATGGCTGTTCTCTTTATTGAAATTGAAATAAAAAAAAAATACCATAAAACAAGAACTTTTCATGCTTTTACCAAATCCATTTGATTTTTCAACATTAAAATTTTACCATAACATCATAAATCAGCTCTTAGCACGACTAAAAATCCATTTTAAAAGTGTTGTAAAAATTTTTAAGAGTCCTTAAGGTTGTCACTGGATTAAAAGCTGTTACTTGAATGCTTCGTAATTGTTTGCGTGATATTTTTTTTTATTTTTAAACTCAGTAAACGAACATTGACAAACTGGAGTGAAATTTAATTAAAGTCTAGCCAACATACATTTTCGTTTTTATTATTTTTCGTTATTATTATCGAAAAATGATTAAATCAGTTCATTGTTTCTGTTTTTGTTATTTTGACATTGGTTTTCATTGAATAATGCAAATTAAATTAATGTTTTTTTTTTGTAAATCAATATTTGTTGGATTTATGTTTGTTATTTGAATGAAAAGAAAATAAGGAAAATTATACGAAATTTTATATTTTTAACCTGAATTGAAATTTTTTGTGAAAAAATAAGCTTTTTCTCACACATGAGCTCTGAGCCAAGATACAAACGCCAAATGCTTCAAGGGCGGCAACACCATGCACCATAGTGGCACGCTGCACAGTGGGTTATTTCGATTTTGCTCCATTCAAAAGTTGATTTCAGCCGATACAGACCAGATAAATCAACGTTCTATAGCTTAAATATTCACATTTTAAGTCATTTTATCACCATTTTGTTGGTCTGAAAGAGAGTATTTTTACACTAAATTACCCATAAATGTCTCAAATTTTTACTGAGTTTTTTTTCTGGGGATTTTCCATATGAAAATCGTACTAGACTGAAGTTATCACGGAACTTGGCAGCCTCGAGGATGGATTTTTGGACTATCTGGACCCTTCCCAGGTGTCATCAACGACTTTTACCCTGAATTTTTATTTTTGCTGTTTTACAATTTTTTTTCCGTGTAACTCACAAAATTAACTCTCAGCGCCACATTTCGGTTGTATTTAGGCTCTTCTGAAAAATTTTCCAAGGGAAAAGTCGTTGATGGGTATACAGATCCGTAGAAGATAAAAAATACAGGTACTTCTATTTGGGGTTTTTGATTTGACTCTCCAGAGATCGCTGAGCGTATTGGTTAGAGTCCAGATAGACCAAGGTCATTGATGAAGTCGTTGATAACTTCAGTCTAGTGAAAATCGTAGCTCCTTGAAAAACATTTTCTCACTTTGTAAATTTAACTAAATTTTTTTTTAAAAATCGGCCTTGTAAATAAAATTTCTTGGAATGAATTCACCCTGAGACCAACATCAAAACAATAAAAATTTTTTAAAAATTATTATTACACGCGAAATCTACAGAAGGTCAAATTTCAAGGTTACTTATTCTGTCCCCATATTTAAGGCTTTTTTTGTTTTTGTTACATGTTATGTTATAAAACAAACATTAAACACATTAATTGTAATATTTAAATCAATGAAAGAGGGTAACAACGGTCACATTGTTAGGAAAAACTCCTTTGCGAGTTATTTATCATATTTATTTCATGTTAATATGAACGATAAATTTATTTCGTTTAAATAAAAGGATATAATAATAAACAATATCATATAAATCGAGTTATGTGTTATTAACGACAAAAATGTCAATTAAAGAAAAACAAAGAATTATCTTTTTCCCATCGAAAATTTATAT
This sequence comes from Culicoides sonorensis, assembly GCA_900002565.1. Lineage (NCBI taxonomy): Eukaryota > Metazoa > Arthropoda > Insecta > Diptera > Ceratopogonidae > Culicoides > Culicoides sonorensis. Next base: position 182,401 of record LN483591.1, read on the forward strand.
ATTAATTTTTATGGTATTTTGTTTGCATTTTGTTTACTTCTCTACTGAGTACAATATTTTTGAATATCAACAATTTATTTTTTATGGTTATCAAATATTATTGCAAAGGCGTATGTTTATTTTTATTTTTTTGTAAGCAAAAACTTTGTCAATGTTTCACACTTATTCGTGTCCTGATTTTCAATATACATAAATCAAAAAGTTATGCAGGTGATAAGGATAAGAGGTTACACACATGAGACTTGAAATATGATAGTGTTTAGTTGGTTTTATGTTTGTTTCAAACCAGAATCAGAAACCTTATCTAGAAAAATTTTATTTATATTTTAATGTAAAATAAATACTTTGGTAATATGACTACAGGGGATCAAGTAAATGTATGAATTGATGTTTGTTAGAATTTCATTGTTTATACCCACTCAAAAGTTTTATATGAATTCGCTCGTGTGTAACTTTCACGATTGCTTTTTAATGCTTGACTTAATTGTTGAATGTTAAATTTCAGATTTTTTTTTTTTCAGCAATAGTCCAAGCTCATATCCACGTAAATCAACCGTGTCCGGGTGACCTATTCCGAATACGTGATTTTTTGATTTTTCCCATTTTTCACAGTCACATGTTATGTCTGCCGCTTCTATGTCGTTATAACAATATTTGCAGGTATTATCGTCTGATAGGTTTATGTTTTTAGATGGTATCTTAATTTCCAGAGACCTGTGAATATTCCAATGGTCCATCTTAGTTGTATTTTTGATAAGTTCAACAGTTCCTCCGGTCTTTTTGAACATGGACCATGAATGAAGCGTTTTGATTGTCTTACTAGAAGTCTTGCCATGGAGGATTGAAAATTACTAATGGCTTGTATGATTTCCTTTAAAAGTTACTGTTTGAGATTCAACATGTTGTCAACGCGTTGAAAGGGTACAAGTTTTTATGCCTAATGGATAGATGCTACCTGATTTTCAATGTCTTATAAATTTTCCTTTTTACTCTTTTCTAGCAAGTTTCTAATAACAATTGGTGCCGTTGTCGGAATACATTTTAGAAACGACTCCGCGATCGGCTAAAAATCTTTTGAGTGCACGAATGAAAGCTTTGGTAGATAAATCAGTTTCCAGATCTACCCAAACAGCCTTTGTGATGCAACATACAAAATTTGCGAGGTATGCCTTTTTTCCTTGTTTGCACCGAGCGTGATGACGAACTGTAAAGGGTCCAGCAAAATCAACAGTGGTGCCTTGAAATGCACAAAGTTCCTTAGGGTTGAGTCTATCAGCAGGAAGTTTGTCCATTAACTGTTTGACGAAGCGAGGTCGAATCCGGAAACACCAAATATTGGCTAAAATTAGTCCACAAACAAGCCAATAGCGAGTTCTCACGGCTGCTAAGGTAGTTTGGGCACCACTATGACATACTCTGAAATGATGGAAATAAAAAAGAACTTGATTAGTGTAGGGGTGATCCTTTGAGCGAAGAATCGGATGCTTTTGATCATCGTACAGATTTATCAATTCTTTCACCAACTCATAGCAGTTCATTTTCGTAAATACCAAAACCTGTCTGATAGGGCAGTTGTTGCAAATTGATAAGTGAGTGAATCGAGTCTCATCGTAATTCACTTTTCTAAATTATACAGTTAGAATTTCTCATTTTTATAAATATTATCAACAGAACACAAGAGCAAGTTACAAATATTTATATTTATCTCAATTATTATGTCCTGTTTTTCAACGTTGCATTTTTCGTATTAAAAACCTTTTCATCAGTCCACCAATCCTAAACAAAAACAAAACGCAACAATTTCCTGAAAGTAAATAATAAAAAAAATAGAACGTAATTTGAAGCCACTGCATAAATCTCCATTTTGAAGCAGGAAATTACCATTTTGAAGCTGATCCGAAAAATTGTGGTCAAATATTGAAGTGGTCACAATTAAATTTGTTGTTCTTGTTCTGATCAAAATCCATATTCCTGGAATTTCGAACATAATTCAATATGTCAAATCAACCATAGCCATTTCAGCTAAATTTTATATGCTAAATTTAGATGCATTGTTTTCATATTAAGAAAATTTTTTTTTTTGTTGAATTCATGTATGAAAAGTTAAACTATAAATAATGAAAAAGGTTATGTAAAAATTATATAGAGTATTTTTTTAGTTTGAAAATTTAAATCAAAATTTATTAGTTTTGTTTATGGTTTATTTGTTGCTTTTGTGAACTCGTAATTGAGTTAAAATTTGAGGACGACTTGATTAATTATGAGTAATAGGGAGACTTTTGTGCGTCTATGTCTGTAATTTTCATAATTTTTCATGGAAATGCATTTGTGTATATGATTCACAATTATGACATATATTTAATTTAGCATTGTGGAGACGACTGATATTCTTTGAATTAAAAAAATAAAGACGAAATTTGATATGGATAATGTAACTTTTTTTTGAAATGGAGATGTCTAGACGTTTTTAGATTCAGTTGAGAAAAAAATGAATTCGTATGATTAAAATTCATACAAGTGATGTAATATCAAATGAAACAATAGAAACTTTGCCAAAAAGAAAACTGAAATGTTTTAAATGTAAAGAATTCACTCAGTGTAATGAAAGATGCGATAAAATTAATGTAAAAGAAACCACGAATGAGATACTTAAATAACAATAAGAATATTAAAAATTACTTTACATCCTTCCCTGTTTTTTTTGTGCGACTGTATTTTTTTGTTATCTGTGCAATTTACTTGAGCTTGAAGTTACAAGATTCTTCCGTTTTCTTTATCTTATTCACAGAAACGGTACATTTATTTTTTTTTTGAATTTCCTTGTGTCTTCGCTAACGATGAGAAACTTAAACTAAATAATAAGATAATCATAATATTAAATATCGTGTAGTCTGTTATTCACATCTACTGTTAGCATGAAGATTGAATTTTATTTTGACTATTTTAAAATGTATGAAAAAAAAATTTACTCAGGTAAAATGTAACAAAAGAATATTTTGTCGTTTTCATGTCTTCTTTTATTTTTTTTATATCTTCACACTGTGCTTACTATGCCAATATAAATTTTTTTATAGAAAGTAAAAATAAAATTTTCTTTTATATCTCTGTCAGTAATAATTTTTTTATAATACATCTGGAGGTATGAGACGAAAATGATATCTTGATACTCCTTGTTATCTTATACCTTGGCGTACACACACACACACACACACAATGCAAAGCACATACCTTTTTTGTGTTTTATCATTGGAAAAATACCCTTTTTCCTGTAAATTTAACGATTCTTACACATTTCATTTGTGTACATTTCGTTTGAATTTCATGTGGGATGATAAAATAATAGAACAAAACGCATATCATTGAATACGAATGATAATAAGTTATAATAAAAAAGACACTCAGAAGCATCATTTTATTATTTTACATTTCCTGTTCCTTTTATTTAATTTTTTTTCTTCTTTTCATTCACAATTCTCCTCATTATTCTTGTTATGTGCATCCACTTGCATTGATGTCTAGGCTGGGAGGATGATGATGATGATGATAATTCAAAGTAGAGTGCATTTTTATGTGCAATTTTATGTTTGAACGAAAAAAGGAAGTAAAAGAAAAATTGTCATCCTAAGTTCACAAAACACTAAACAATAAGAAGATCTTGTACTTGTGAGAATTATTTTTGTTCTGGAATGAAATAATATAGAAAAAACAGTTTTGAACAATTGGAAGTCTGAATGCCTCACTACGGAAATGTCAAAGTAAAGAGTTTTTTTTATCAAGCAGCTCTTTTTTTTTTAATAATAATAATGAAATATAAATGGCTTTATTTTAATCACTGTTCACTTTTTATTATGATAATCTCTTACTTGACATCTTTCATTGGAAACGAACGAGTGCATTTAAAATGTACGATCTTATGTTAATTTCAATTGTGTTACTGATTTTGCTTGACCCAATTCGCCCTTCTTTTTGCTAGAAAACCGATGCTATATGCGTGTGGTATCACTTAGTGGTTTCGGAATTTAACTGAGAAAAATAGTTTTGATTACTTCGGTGCACTCTAAAACTTTTGAGTGTCCTATTTTGGTGTATTTAAGCCACATCCTTGCGAAAACTCATTGAAAAATTTTTACGATACCGAATTTGTCTCAAAATCTAAGCATATTTTGGCGGTTTAAGTAATTCAATGGAACATTTTCTAAAAAGAAAATCGTGTAGTTTTCAGAAACATCGGAGTTTTTGAAATCGTGAAAAACCGCGGAATTGACGAAAGTTGCGGAAAATCTACGAAGATACCAAAACGCATAATTTTCAAAATAGCAAAATATTTGAAAGTAGCAGAAAATCTCGAAATCGCTGTTTCTGTAAATCCTACGATTTATGAAATTCAGCGGTTTTTAAAAAAGTTAGGAGATGTTTGAAAATTTCAAGATTTCAGAATTCCTGTGAAAATTTTGCGAGTTGATTCAGCGATAACTTTTTACCCTTACTTTCATCGACGGCGTCTGGCCAGGCCCCTTACATAATTTTATACACAATATGAGTTTAACAATTTTTTTAAAAAAAGAACTTCTTTTAAACTGACACAATAACCATTCAAATAACGAAAAAAAAATGTTCAACAGGACACTTAAAAAAAGACTTGTGAACCAATTCAACTGCTTACAAACATAAGTAAAAAAGTAATTTTATTTATGAAAAAATGTCACGTATTGAAAATTGAAACTTTCCTTAAAAGAGATAAGAACTTTTCTTATTATTTAATAATACTTTTTTTTTTAATTTTAATTTTTATGTTATAAAGGCGTTGGTAATCCTTTTAAAGTTGAAAAGAAGGAGGAAAAGACGGAAACAACGTACATGTTAAGTAATTTTTGAAAGTGCATTTAAATTGATGCTGAAACTGAATTTCCAGATTCTGAGTGATCACTGATCAAGTGCTCTCCTGAGATTAAGGCTAAAGATTTGACAAAACCCCTTCTAGAAACCCTTCATGGATTGATGAGGGGATTGACAGATTCATTGAATGAATTTAGACTGAATTCAGACCATGCTGAAATTTTCTACGAATTAAATGCCTTAGATTTTTTGAGGTGACGCGTCATGATGCCTTGTATAAATTTTGCTTGAAATTTATCTTTTACTTTAATTTGTACCTTGTTTTTATTTTCAATTATTTTTTGATGTGAAAAATTGCAATCAATAGAAAATCGTTATATCTCGAGAGCTTTTGCATTGTAAATCGATACGACAAATTAATGTGATTAAAATCCATACCAAAGGCCATGAAATTTTAAGTAGAAATTCATATAAAGCGTGGTCGTTAAAATTGATGCAAACTTTTATAATATCGTAGAAAATTTTATCACAGGCAAATTTGGACACTACAACGGTACTGTTTTATGGTCATTTTAAAAATTTAAAGAAAATAATAATGAGACTATTGATTAAATTTAATTATTCAAGTGAAGTATGCAAACAACTAAATAAAATTTAACCTAAGTGCATAAAGTTAACACAAGATTTTTATTGTCATTTTAATATTCAAATACTTTTCTTTCAAAATTTCATATTAAATCCTTAATTTAGAGTTCTAATCAAAATTTAAATCTCAAGTAAAACGATAAAAAGAAAATAATAAAAGTGTCTAAAGATGAAATCTAATTTAAAATAAAAAATTATATAATTTTAGCATCATGAAACGATAAAATGCTTATTATGTGGCTTGTGAATTTAGCTTTAAATTTTATATGAATTTTTTTTCCTTTTATATGAAATGCATTTACGCGTATAAATTTTTTATAATGGCTTTCCAGTCGTTCACATACATTCGTTTAGTTTTTTTTCTTCTGTTTTTTTGTTTGGTATGAGAAAATGTGAAAGTTTCATCTGAGTCCTATCAACAAACTAAGAGAATAAGAAATTTGTACTCGCTAAGTAAAATAATAATGTTTTACATAATGCATCAAAGTGGCAAAGGAGAGACCTTCTGATATTTTATACTTTTGATATCATATGATATGAGCATTATATAGACATTAGTAATGCGATAAAGAAAAACAAGGCTTTTGAATCTCGCAATGGTTTTAATACATTCTTGGAAGAAAAAAAAATAAAATTTTGACGGTAAAGAGCAATAACATTCTTTTACAATAACAATAATGCATGGAGAGACAACAAACAAACAAAAAATTCAAATAACGATAGAAGAGGCAATATCAAAATAAAAAAAAAAGATTTAAATTTTTATCTTTCTTTATAGAGTCACGTACTTCAATTTAAGACTAAAGAAATTAAATATTAAAAAGGATGAAAACTTACATACATAAAAGTGAGTATGGATTTAAGCATATACAAGCGGGGTATCAAGATACATTTAAATTTGTATTATGAGGGTTCTCTTAATGTCTTTTATATTTTTTTCTTCTTAATATGTTTTGTTTGTTTTTTTTCGCTCATAAATTTACAGAAGGTTGTAAAATTACAGCTAACAAATTATGTAATTTTATTGCGATGAATTTTCTTTTTAATGTTTGTCATTTTTGTATATCCTTTTATAACCCATTTTGAATTACTTTGAAGAAATTTTATAAAATTTGAAAATGAGACATTTTAATGTCCAGTTAAAAAGAGCCTTGTAACCCTACCATATAAAGAGCGGATTGATTGTTGTAGAAAATTCATGAAATTCGGATAATTAATATACAAGGAGCCTCGTGAGCTATGCAGGCCACAGCCACAGCATCTTAAGCATTGTGGGAACATTTATACATGATAAATCGGTACTCTAACCACCCAAAATCGTTTTCCTCGCCCATCAAATGAACCAATCTTGAAAAAACTCAATGTTCAAGTACCAAGTACTCAAAGTACCCACACTTAAATTCTTCATTAAATCTTACAAGAGATTAAAAATGTCTGAGTACTTGAAATTAAAAAAAAAAAATACACCCAAGATTAATAAACTTTAAATCTCATAAAGAAAAAAAAATCTTGAAGGTACAAAGCATTTAAATTTATTTTTTTTTTCGTTAAATAAATTCCCTAGACAAAATAAATTTATTTGATGGTTCATTTAACAACTCATCAGTATTTTTATTCTAGATATATTTCACACTACATTCAAAATGTTTATTTTGACTGATCTCATTCAATCTATTTATGACAAGTAAATAAATAAACAGATGATGTTCTTTAAAAGCTGATAGTGTTCTTTTTTTAAGATAAAGAAAAAAAATAATAGGATTGAAAGTGAAAATCCAATCAATACAAATTGTGTGAGAATATGTTTCTTTATTTTTGGTATAAAAATATATAAATTTATCTTGACCCTTTGCCTTTTTTTTCTATATTAAATATAAAATAACATAGAGTGGGTGAGTCAATATATTTCGTTTTTATTGGGTATGAGAAAAATTACCAGTTTAAATGAAAAATTTCAAATCAAATTGAACGATTTTTCATGGAAATTCACTTTATTTTCATTTCATCGTTTGAAGAGAAAGGGACAAAAAGGGTTATGCAAGGTATTAACGGAAAATGATCTTTTAATTTTTTTTAATGAGAACCTCTTTATTACTTGCAAATGTCAAAGTTTAATTTTAAATGAAGGATTTTATTGAAGCAATCGATATAAGTTGTCAATGTCAGTGATTCCTGGCAAAAAAATTAAAGTAATTATTATCACATATCAACAGTATGAGGGTGTCTAAGTTGTTATCAGTAATTTTTTATATTAAATTTAAAAAAAATACATTTGCTTTTCATTTATGCTGGCACAAAGAAAAAATTATAATTAAAGTATAGTTCTAAAATTGATAGGCACTCTAACTTGATAACCAACTTCTGATGTCACTTACAGTCCATTGAATTTTTATCTTTCTATTCCTTGCCATAGAAAAAGTAATCATCTTGTCTCAACAATTTTTTTAATATTTCCTACTGTGAAATATGAAAAAATATCCTTTTGTAACAGAGTTATTAAAAGCATCTATGTACAAATTTAACTTAGTAATAGTCTTGGTGGTCGCTCTGGATTTGATGTTTCTAAGTCCATTTCTAATTCGTTGGGTGCACAAAAACCAACAAGTGCTAACAATATTAAAATGTTATCATCTGAACATTCAAGACGATGTTTTTAATTTCAAACTCGAATGTTAGTTCATGTTTTGTATTAGAGAGGGGCAATTTTTTAAAAATGTTATCACAAGTGATGATGAAAATACAGACATCACTAAAAAAAATACTGTTATTCTTAATATTAGACAGTCTTTTTCGAGCCATGCTCAAAATTTTCATCAATACTTTTAATTAAATTCAAGCCTTTTCTAATTATCAAAATCTTAGTTTTAAGAGAAAAATTCGATAAAAAAAAGTAGTGCCGTACAGTGCCGCGCTCCGGCACTATAGCGGCACGTTTTCTTCTAACCGTGTAAGAAAATAACTGTTAATTAACTGTATATGAAAGACTTTCCACGATACCAGCTTAAAGCTGTAGAGAAAAACGATATGATTTCAAGTCATCTTACCTTTTCAATTTGAAGTATGATGAATCTAATGTTTCTCTCATGTTAAGAGATTTGTTCAGTGTTTATTGTACACCTTTGAGTAGTTTATTTAATTCTTCGTTAAGAAAAGAAATTTTCCGCCTAGCTTGGAAACTCGCGTTAGTTATACCAGTTTTCAAAAAGGTGTCAAAATGATATTATTAATTAAACAATTGCAAGACTCTCCTGTCTAGCAAAATTGATTAAATCAATGATTAATGGCAGATTAAAAGCTAATGTTTTTGTTGCAATACTTAATCTACAACATGGTTTTATGAAAGGAAGATCTTATGCTACTAATATAATAAAGAAGACATACTTAAATCGTGTTATGAGAGACATTGATCTTGGTGCTACTTTTAACTCCAAATTTGACTTATTGATGATAACAACTTGTTTGGCCAAAACTAACGCTCTGTTTTTTTTTATTACAACAATCATTGGAATCTCACAAGCCTTAAGTTCTTTTTTCGAGTTCGTACATACTGTCATGAAGTATTGTAGTGCGATCTAGTCACCTCATTATCAAATTTCAACACACGATAAGATAAATTGCAGAAAATATTTCTACGTGCTGTACTTCGTGATCATCCGAACTTTAATGTCTTTCAAAAATGCCGAACATTCAACCGAAATTCTCTTTGCAAACGTCGGACTTTTTGTGGAAGTTGCAGTCAAGACGGTCGACTATGGCCTTTCTGGCATTTGCCAGTATGGCCAATCCCCCACTGCCCGTAGTTGTACATGATTTGCTGCGTCGTCGTTGATACTGAATCGTTCTGATTACGTCGGTTTACTGAAATTCAACTACTTTTCACAAAACATATATATTGTCAGTGAAAAGAGAAATTTACTGATTAAAAATAGTTTATTCGGGACATAACCCTGTTGTTCTGTAAAAATAATTGTTAAAAGGTATTGTATAAAAATGGGAAAAATGGGGCGGTTTAGAAAAGTGCATTTCGATGGGACTCGGTTCATTGCATATAATTAAGTTTTTATTTTAATAATTATACCGCCATTTTGAAAATAACGGTCATTTTGAAAATAACGGCCATTTTGAAAGTTTTCCGCCATTTTGAAAATTTTCCACCATTTTGAAAATTTTCCACCATTTTGAAAATTAAAAAAAAAACATTTCAAAAAATTGGACATTTGGGGCTCTTGACTGTTTTCAGGCTCTGGAGTCTAATCCCTTAGCCCAATCGCTGAGCCCAATCCTTTAGCCTAATTTCAGAGCTAATGAGTTAAAGTTCATTTTAGTAAACTTCTCCATGCAATAAAACAATTATCAATTTTTAAAATTTTTAACCGTTTTTAACGGTTTTTAAGGCTTTGGAGGCTCTGGAGCCCAATCTCAAAACTAATGAGTTTTGACAAATCCTGATGACCTCCTTTATCTAATAAAAAAAATGGACCTCGCTCCGATGGACCATTCCGGAGTTATGAACGGACAAACAGAGTGACGGCGGACAAACCGTCTGTAATAGTGCATTTTTCCTTACGAAACACACTAAAAATGAATATAATTTTATAAAAACTTATCCCTCTCTATTTATTTTATGAAATTTTTATCGATTGTTTCCATATGGGTTTTCATTTCATTTTTTTATTTTATTTTCCGCTTTCTTTTTAATATCAAAGTGTGTCATTTTTTATAAAATAACAAAATATTGACATATAACATACAAGTTGAGCATTAAACTGACATCGCAATTTTCTATCTTTTCTTGCATTTGTGCAATATGCAATACTGTTTCTTTGCCAATGTTTCTTTTCAGCATTTTAGATATTGAACTTAACGCAATATTTATTTTATTTTTTATTATTATTTTGATAGAATGCAGAAAATTAAAATAAAAAAAAAGAATAGTGTGGTATGATTTTTATGAAATCCGTATTTATTTTAGTTCTTTTTATGTTGAATTATCATTATTAAAATATTTTGTAAAAAATGCTGAAAAGGCTAAAAAATTTTAATATGAGACGAATGGAAAAAGTGCATACTTTATTTAAAAAATAAAATAGTGATTGCTTTGGATTAAAAAATAGAAATTGTACGAATTGTCTCGTACTAACTAATTAAAACCTTTTTGCGAATAATTTCTGTTGAATTTTCATTTCCAAAGTCCAAAGTTGAAGTTTAGTTTTTAAATTACTCATATGCTTGATTTTTCGATGAAAACTATTGTTGAGTAAAATATTGTACACATTTCTACACATAAAATGCAAAATGACTAATCAAATAAGCAGAATCTCATTAATAACCATTAAATTATTGTAAATTCAATGTTTATCGATGCGTTTATCTCTGCATGAATAACGGTAAAAGTTTACTTAATATAAAATAAGTATCAATGTTAGAGACATATGACATGAAATGTAAATGATGCTATCTAAATATTATTATACAATAAATACGTGATAATGCAATCAGTTGTAATATTTATTAGAATATCGTCTGAGGTAAAATTTGCATGAATGCGTTTGTCAAATATATGTATGTTGAAATGTCTCGGTATTCTGTGATTTTAGAACGAGATAGGAAATTGGAAATGGAAATCGTTGATTCTAATTATATTTGTAGATCAAGAGCACCGTTATGCATTTTAAATTTTTATTCAAGTTAGAATCAGGTGGAGCACAAATCAATAAAAAACTCAATGAATTACATACAAAATTGGAGTTTTGATGGCTTCTCATTCATTGGAATCACTTCACATCATTGTTAAAAAAAATTCTATAACGGTCTTTCCAATAAAATAATAGAACGCTGGATTTTATTCAAAAATAAAAAAAATAGTGCTTGAAATCGATTGAGATGAAAAAAATTGTTTAATGGTGATTTTTTTGTGCGGTGATAAAATTTGTTGTTTAATATAATAGAAATTTTTTTCCAGTTCTGGATATCATTAAAAAATATCGTCAGACTTAAAATTCAAAATGGCCGCCTAACCCTAATGGCCTAGCGGTTTTAATTATTAAAATTACTGTGTCTCCATGGATTCGTTCAAATTTTGAAACTAAAAATCGATATATACCATATTTAGGCTTACCAATTGCGCACTTTTAGGAGACAATATCGATTTTAGAATTAACGTCCCGATTTCCGATTTTGACATTAAAAAATATTATTATCAGGAAATTCCAAAAACTGACCTTAGTTTCACAAAACGTTCATTGATGAGTATACAGATCGATAGGGAATCAAAAAATACAGGGTTTTGTGTCTGCGTTTCTCGATTGGACCCTACAGAGGGCGCTGAGAAGGACTTTTGTGAAATTAAGGTCGGTTTTTAGGCTTTTTTGATGAGTACACAGATTGTTAGAGAATCAAAAAATACAGCGTCTTGTATCTGAGGTTTTCGATTTCGATTTACACGCAGAAAAAAGTTTGAAAAAGAGCAAAAAAATTGAAAGTCCGGATAAAAGTCGTTGATGACACTGCGAGGGTGTCAGGGAGGGTCCTAGGGGTCCGACAAGTCCCTTCTTGAGGCTGACAAGGTCGTTGATAACTCCAGTCAAATGAATGGTTTTTTATTATCCCGCTTTTTGCTTTCGAATCCCGATTTTTCATCAAAAGTAACTGGTATGCCTAGCTTTCTTTTCAATGAGTATTAAATTTTTGATTAAATTGGAGAATTCTTTCCATAGAAATAGGATTTTGACGATCACGTTTTAAATTTTTTACCATTTATTGCCTTTTCGGTATAATTTTTAAACTTTTCAACTAAAGCAAAATGGACTTGCACACTAAACACTGATGAACTTTAACAGTTTAGGTACCGTTAAGAATCTTTTTCTATTTTTAGTGTAGTGCAAACAACCATGCAAAAGAAAATGTCATTATAAAAATTCAGTTTTCTTGTCATAGTTTAAATTTTTTTTTTAACTAAGCTTTTCTTTCATTTTTATCACATTTTAAAATCTTATTTAACTTTTTTTTTCATTATTTTCTTCTCCATTCAAACCTAAATGAGATAAAAGTAAAGAAAGAACTTATATTAGCCGCAACATTAATTACTTTGTGCGTGTGGTTCTAATGAAAATGTCTTCTTATAACAGAACATTGTGTGAACGTGTTATTTTCCTTCTTTCAAGATGACACAACGACACAAGTAAATGTCTTTCTAATCTTTTAACTTTTCCCAAGATAACCATCTCTAATTACTCCTTTGCTTTTTGTACAAGACAAAGTACTGTCTGTCGTATAATGTGTGATTCATAAAAGAAAATTGTATCAAAACAACAACAAGAATAATTGTGTTTGTTCATTTTTTTTTCCCCTTTTATAATCGAAAAAGGAAATGATGAAACTAACAAGAAAAACAAGTGGAAAAAGTGACAGATACTTGAAGTGTCTCTTCAGATGCTTCTTAACATAAAATTAAATGAGACACAATTTTATGCAAATGAGTTTATGTTTCTCATAATTTTGTAATAAGTTGATGTTATATTACATTTTTAAATGGTTTACTGTACTTTTTGAAGTATTTTTACAGTAGTTTTCTTTATGATGTGCAATTGAAGCCTAATTTTGAAAAGATGAGTGGCAAGTAACAAAACCTCAAATGTCAGGTGGGTTAATTTTTGCTTGAGAGTGTGTTTTATTTTGTAAAATAACAAAAGATATACAAAGACTCAAATTAAAAACTTTGTTAGTTGACGTTTTTTTTGCACTTGAATACAAAATTCCCATTAAAAAAAACCATTAAATTTCTTTTTACCTCACACAATAAAAAAAACAAACTAAAACGAAAAAGATTTTTGATGAATCACTTTGCTGATAAGGTTTCGTCTCATTTAAAAAAAATAATGATGATGACAATTCCTTTGTATTTTAAAGTTTTTTATAAATCACACGAAACATGAATAATAAAAAAACATATTAATAACTAAAAAAAAAAGAAAATCATGAATAGTTTTTATCTAATATTTTTATCAGCAACTCACTCATAATTCTTTTCACATATTTGCATGTATGCTATTTTAGGTCATCAAAATTTTCATATACTAACACTTTTATCACTAGGTGTAACATTGTTAACAAAATGGAGTTTTTGATGCTGTTTTTTTTTCCATTTATTGCATTCATTCAAAATTAATGGGATGTCAGAAGATATTGATGATGATGATGCTTGAGGTAAAAATTTGTGATGACATTTTATGACTTCAATGAGATTTCAAAAAAAAAAATTACATGTACTTTTTCTAGTAAAAAAATAAATTTTACATTGTAACAATTGACATTTAAATTGAGGTAGATCTTTACAAGTCTTGCAGGTCCATAAATGCAGTTAGACGTGAAATCCAATTAAATACCAATATTTTATTTAATTACAATTAAAAAAAAATTAAAAGTGATCGTGAACGATACACACGAGTGCATTTCTATGTAAAGAAATTATCAATTTTGTCAAAAATTTAACACTGACCGAAAAGAAAGCTTCAAGTTTGAGCTTTATCGATATTGAGGTAAAATTATCGTCGGCCTTTTTTGGGTTAATGATCCATTTTGGATCAGTCGATGATGTTGATGTTATTATAATTATTATTATTCGCGTATGATCATTTTCATCACAAACATTGTTAATAACATTAAAGATTCAGAGATTTAAGCCATTCGATTGCCGTGTCATCTAATATCAGTATCCATGTTAATGTCAAACAATGGACTCCTCAAATAGGCCTCATTCCAAATCTTTATTGACTCGGAATTCGGAGAGTAACCATTTGCAACCAGATTTTGAGCCAGTTTGATTGGTGTTGTCGAGTCTACTTGGTATGTGGGAAAATATGTCATCATGAAGTGGAGTGTCAGTCAATTCCATTGCTATGTTATATTCACGTAATAGAGCATTCTTCATACGGATGTCAGGTGACTGTAATACACACAAAGCAAGAAGCCACTTCACTGAGGTGGTTTTGATTGTGGCTGATATGATTCTCATTATTGGATTTATTTTGATGTTGATACAGACAAACGGACAGACAGCGCGACCGCCCACAATACAGAAAGTTAATAAAACTTTAATCGTAATAATTAGTTATTTTTACCTTTTGATATATTTTGGTAACTTATTTTTCTAGTCAAAGAAGGACGTGAAAGTGAAATTGTAACAAGAAGAGCATTGACAATAGAAGAAAACAGTAGAAGACCAGAAAAACCTTGAACCACATGTTGGGAAAATGAAAAAGAAAAGCAAACCTTAACATCGAAGACTTTCAAGAAAAACGAATTTCCTAGAAAGCCGACAACACCAGGGCTTATGGATCCAACCAATAGTAGCTGTAACAAAAAATCACAAAAATTGCCACCAACGTCATCCGGTGAGTACAAATGAAAATCCTCAATCAAAAAATACAGTGACCTGTATCTAGGTTTGTCGATTGAACCTTTCAGAGAGCTCTGAGCGCTGATTTTGTGATAAAAAATAAAATCCAGAGTCGTTGATGACACCGAAAAATCCCTTCTCAAGACTGCCAAGGTCATTGATAACTAGAGCCTAGTAAATAAGCAAGGCAAACAGAAATTATTCACAATAGAACTCATTTTGACCGCGGTAGTGCCCTTGTAAAACCTAGTCTAAGCTTACTAAAACATAAGTATTTAACATGAGAATTCTAACACAGCGAATGTGCAACATCTCAATTCATGGTCAATAAAAACAAATGAACATTCTGATAAACTTTGACACTTACAACAATTTTTTTGTTCAATCTGTTTTTTTTTCACATTATCATTTATTGTCTGGTTGTATATAAAATGTAATAAAGAAATGTATTATCATGTATAGTAAACATTCTTACAAAGTCTTTACTATTGACTTATAACGCAATAAATTCACAAATCTTTTATTGTGAATGGAATGACCAACGGCCATTAAATAGAATCGTAAAATAAAAAAGATAAGAAATTGAAGATTGCTCGGAATATTACATTTCCGTAGTAAAATCTCTCATTCTCTTCTGATCAATTTAAGCTTGTATTCACAAAAATAAAAATCACTTTTAATAATTTATTATCATTAACAAGAACAGTATTCAGCTGTCGCGCGTCAAGTCTACACAAATAATAAAATTGTGTGTTATTTTATCATTACTTTATATTTATTCAAATCACCACCACAAATTTTTTTTTTGTTGCTTTACCAACATAATTCATATACTTTGTCTGACAACAATAATAATTATAATACACACACCAAAGTAATAACAAAAATAATAAGAAAAAAATCAATAATATGCATAAATTATTAATTCTCATTTTCCAATTACTGCCACTGATTTTTTGTTACCTACTTAGTTCAAATGTTGTTAATACAGAGGTTGTCTACAGAATTTGTGACTCAAAAGGGTGTCAAATGTACAAAAGTTTGAATGATATGCCAATGCCACATGATGATAATAATGGTGGTGTGTCAACAGACGAAACAACAATAACAAAAGTTGATAAATTAGATGTTCGTGTATATTATGAGGCACTTTGTTCAGATAGTTGGGCATTCTTTAGAAATCAATTATATCCGACATGGTTGAAACGTAACGAAAATATGAATCTTCAATTGGTACCATTTGGAAAGGCACATGTGAGTATTAAAATATATTTATTTGAAAACCACTTTATTTAATATTATTATTTAAAAAAAAATTATATTGAAATACAAAAATGAAAAAAAGAGAGAGAAAAGAATTATTGCATTTGACACCAAAACAAGACTTACAATTTTAAGAACGTCTCAAACACATGTTTATATTCAATATATCAGTTTTCAAACTATTTTCTAGACAATATAAAAAATTGGTTAAACGTTAAAATGAATTCAAATATTAACGTTCTTTCGCAAAATATGTTCAAAATAAAAGAAAGGAAACGCCGATTACGCCAACTTTATGAAAACTATAACGTTATAACAAATTCGTATGTGTATAGATAGCGGAAAAAGTATAACGCACTCTGTACGTAAATTATAAGGAGTTATACCATGCTTAAAGTAGTAGTTAGGGTGCGATTGCTCTCGGATTACAGGATAAAAGCTAAGGTCCATTCTTAAAATTAGCCTGAACACACTCAACTGAAAATCCCTGGAACATGGTTTTCCACTGGACTCCCATTGGTGCCCCATTGGTTTTGGGTAGAGAGTGAAGGTTTGGCGTTTACAAAAGAAACTACAGTGGAAATAGTATGAACACAACAAGACTCTTAAGGACTGTCGCGGAGCCTTGAAGACCCTACGCCACGCTTAATTTATAAAATTATTAAAATTTAATACAGCAATAGCCCTAAAAGCGCCAAGGAAAGCACTCAATATGCACCGTAAGTGGCAAATGCGAAGTGATTTGAGCCAAAGAAAAATACTCGAGACGATTTTATATCTCAAATTAATTATATATTTATATATATATATTATATATTAAACTATATTTTATAATTTCACTTTTTAATTTATTTTATGGGATTGACGTCCTTCTTCAATCAGATTCGAAACACAAGTGAAAGTGTGTGTGTTATTGAGTTTGACATTTGACAGGGTTGCTTTCGAGAGATGACGTTTATGCTCTCTCTTCAACAAAAAATATAATGACAGACAATAAAAAAGCGGCAAAAACTCATTTTTCACACCATTCCTATACAAAATGTGATAGAAATAGCAAATTATATAAAAGAAGAAAGAAATGTATCAATTTCCTTCTATTTCTATTCTTTCAATTCAAAAATGTCAGAAAAAATGCTCTTTCTTTTTCAATATATTTTGCACTTTCAACATATCCCACATTATATGATAATAAAAATTGTATTAAATTTCAGTTCTACAACGATCGAACCACAAATAAATTGCAATTTAGATGTCAACACGGACCTCGTGAATGCCAACTCAATTTGTTGCATGCCTGCATATTGGATGAAGTGCAATTTGATATTGCTTTTCCTATAATTGCGTGTTTAATGGGAGGATATAATACAAATCTTGAACAGGTAAGCAATAACTAGGCTCGATATTAAAATCCTTTGGAAAATTTTTGGTCAAGTTTTAATGACTTAAACGTGATTTTTAAGTATTTTTAAAATGATCCTTTAAATGAGGCATGTTCTAAGTTATTCATGAAATTTGCTTTTTTTTCTTTGTCGTATCATAAACATATTTTAAATAAAGTATTCGCTTGCTTAAAGGCAGACGTGAAACAGACATGTGCTGAAACAAACATCGTATGCCAATCCAATAATAATAAAATGGATTTTAATATAGTTTGTGGTCATGTTTTTGTGATAGCTTCATTTTATTGGAGTTTTATTGAAATAATTTTCTTCGATGGATGAAATTGAAGGTTTTTGAAAACTGTCAGTTAAATTTCATAAAAATTGAGTGATGATTCATTTCATTTAACATTATTTTGAATCTCTTAAAATTTTTGATCCTTTTTGAATCCTTTTAGGCTAAACATGGCAAAATGCACTTTCATTCAAATCAAAGGCAATTCATTCCATTATTTTTTTCATATCTATTTGCCTTCTGTTTCCATCTTATTCAAATACAAACAAGACAAAATTGATT
Source organism: Culicoides sonorensis (assembly GCA_900002565.1). NCBI lineage: Eukaryota > Metazoa > Arthropoda > Insecta > Diptera > Ceratopogonidae > Culicoides > Culicoides sonorensis. The sequence goes on from LN483591.1 coordinate 200,498, forward strand.
TAATTATAATTTTTGCTTATAACAATGTCATTTTTATTTTATTTCATATTTGCTTTTAGTGTTCAACCAATTTCAATATCGATAAAACACAAATTGAACAGTGTTACGGTAGTGACAAAGGCACAAAATTACTCAAACAACATGGAGTACAAACACAAAGTATTCATTTGACATTTGTGCCATCAATTGAAATTGATGGGGTAAGTATATAACTATCGACATTATAAATTGATATGATAATAACAATTTTTTTTTGAATGAAGAAATTTGTTTGACATGAGAAATTAAATTTGATTGACTTGCATGTTGTATGTTCTTGAAGTTAAATATTAATTGTACAATTATTTTTCTTTTTTTTGCTTAAAGGTATTCAATTATTCGGCACAAGATGGTTTATTGGATAATTTTGATCATGAATTTAAACGTCAGTTTATGAAAAAGTTTCAGTATAATCCTGACATGGAAACAATGGATAGAATACAAACATAAGAGTTAAAAAAAACCAGGCGTTTCCATTAAATTTTAATGATTTTACTTGTTATGTGTAATTTATGACCTTGATGTCATTTTTTACCGTCATCAGCTTAAAAATCTTTTTTTAAAGGAAAGAAGGATAGATTTAGGTGCATAATAAATTTTTAATAAAATTTTTATAAAAAAAAATCCTTTTAAATCTCATTTATTGTCCTTTTATACTTAAATTATTTAATCTTTTACTTTTATTACAATCACTGGCCCAAATTTCTCACAAAATTGCATCTAACAAAAATTTATTTCTTGATTTTGTTAAAAATAAAAATGTCTTTTTTTGAAAAAGAAATTTATTCATCAACGTGAATAATTTAATTTTGTTCACCTAATCCTACATTTGTGCAGGTTTTCACATCATGAACCAATAAATTTTTATCAAAGAGAGAGAAAAATAAAAAAAAAATACAAAGAATGTAAAAAAGGATACATTGTTATTTAAGACGGAACAAACAATTTATTTTTACGTTATTATATGACATTAGGGAGGGAGAGTTTTTATTCAAATTTAAAGTTGAATTTTATAAAACTTTATTTGAATGCGGGTCAGACAATTATTAAAAGTGAAAAAAATATGAAGTCTCAGATTAACTTCAATACGGACAATTTTCATTCGTTTTCAATGTCCGGCCTATCTTAATCTGTTTACCTTTACGATTGCTTCAATGTTTGGTCCCCCATATTCACGGTCCAGTTCAAAGTTGTATCTACGTCTCCATCTTTCGTACTTCCAGTTTAGCACCGAATATAGTTCACAGTACTTTGCGCTCGAACGAAAGGAGCAGCTGTTCATCGCTCTTGGTAGTTGACCAGGTTCGTGACTCTGACTGACTTTATGAGTGTCTTGTAGATTACAAACTTGGTTTTGTTGGTCAAGAGTTTGGAATGTCGTTGTAGTCCATAGAAGCACCTATTGGCCGCCATGATTCTGCTCTCAATTCACTTTCCATGGTATAAATTTACCTTAACAACCTCTTCCCACCCTAATAATTCCATAAGACTTTCCTTTGGTTTCATGCATCACATAAATCCACTATCTCTTTGGTATGTGCATATAAAGCCCTGAAAAGATATTAAAACATTCCACAAAAGTACTAAATATTTTCCCCCCTTTTTTTTACATTTAACATTTTCATATGACCTGCACTTTCACATTTATACATGTTTATATTGTAACATTGGAACAACACATAAATAAATGTGTGAATTTTAATGCTTAACGAACAATTTATAGGTATGAAACGAGTTAAAATAAAAAAAAAATAACACAAAAGCCAAAACAAGAATGAATTGCGCGATGTTTGCCATCAGGAAAGTTATGTTACGGTCTATGAACGATCTACTTAAAATTTATATACATACCTTTTTTTGTGAATGGTACAAATTTTATGTTGCTATTACACACACATACTCACACTTGCTACACCTTTTTATCCTCTTAATTTATTTAATTTAAACGATTTTTCAAAAACACTTGATATTGTACATTTGAGTATGAGAGAAAGAAACAATAACTAACGTTATGTTATAAGCAAATGAACAAAAAAAAAATGTACGAGTGGAACCAACACATTTATTGCAGACAACACATTAAATTATACAATTTCTGTTGCTTTACTAGATTAATTTTCTTTATATTTGCCAAAAAAATTGTATGATAATGCAATTTCATGCATTATCTCTTTAAAATATTGTATTTAATTTAATGCTATGTTAAAAAAATAACTTATTATAATTTAATATTAATATTTAGTGTAATTATAATAGAATGCGGTGTAACTGAATTTAAAAAATACTCTTTTAAGTTAATTTTTACCTTGAAATGAATTAAAAATGGCATATTATGAAATTCACTTTTACTAAGAATAACTTTAACCTTAGATAGATAGATTGTTAGAGGGGTTCTCAAGACTCACGGGCTTTTCGTTCTAGTGCTAATACAAATTAAGGGTCTTGATTCAGAAAAATAAATTTTAAAGCAAGAACAGAACATATTTTAGTGATCACTCATACAGCTAAACAATTCAGGAAAAAATAACAAATCATAGCCAGAAGTGTTTATCTCTTTGTTTCAAAATTTAGTTATTAAATTAAGTTAAAGACTGAGAAAGAAAACCAAACCCATGTAAAATAAAATAATTGTAATAATAAGAAATAGTTCCTTAAACTTTTTGTCTGATTCCACAATATCGTACTTTAGGTCTGAATCTGACATGCACCACTCTGAGTTACAATCTCCATCAACAGTATCACTATCAATCTCATCGAAATCCATGTTAGAGCCAAGTCCATGTTTTAATCGTTTATTGAATGCAAAACAAAGAAACTAGTGTACAATGTTTTTTGGCCCGGAACGATTGTTCTGGTAATTTTAATTACACTGAGCGAAAATTACTGTTAATATTACAGGATGAAATTTTTAACAGTATATGTAAAATATCCAACTACAAATCTGGTTAGCTTTACTACAATAATCTTGAATATCCTGCGTACGCAACCAGATATATTTCGAATAGCAACATGAAATCTGGTAAAATTTACAGTATTCTATGTACCGCTTACTAAATAATATGAGAGAAGCTTCTACAACAAGATATTACTGTACTATTCACCAGATCATGTACACACGTTGAAAACAAAAATATTTGTTTACAAATTATGAAATTTGCTTAATTTTTGGCAAATTATAAATAAATGTATATTTTTAAGAATATCAAATTTTCCTCCGTTCAAGATAACAATGATATGAGTTGATTTCAATTTATGTTTTCATTTAATATTTTGTATATCATAAATTTATTGTGTTTGTTTTGAAAATATTTTATTTTATTTATTTTTATTTAATCATGTGACGCTTACTGATATCGTGTATACTAAATCATATGTAATTGTCAGAACCAAATATGTGGTAAGCATTACAGTATATAATGCAAAGCTTACAATACTCTTTGTAACAGCAACTAGATAAATCATTATTTTTACAGTATATCTGGTAAAATCAACCAGATCTGTAGTAAAAATAATAGTTTGTACTATAATGCTCGTATTATTTCTTGTAGCATTTGGGCAGATAAATACTGTTGACTACACTAAATTTTTACAAATCTGGCAAATATTACTAAATATACTGTAGCTGGAGCCAGTCTTTTTTCTCGGTGTATTTATTTTTTTCTGGGTTAGTATAAAATCAGCGCTTCATTTCCTTCTTATACCTTGGTGAAGTTTGTCCCGTTTTTTTTTGTCCCGATTTCTAGGGTCTTCATTTACGTCAAACTTTTTGGGACAATGAAAAATCGGGACAAACTTCACCAAGGTCCATCTTCTTTGTCTATGGAAAGATTTTAAGCATTGCCTTTTGCCATTATAAAAACATTTTTTAAAACTTCTTTGAAATCTTTTTAACACTGTTCATTTAGTTTTTTTTTTATTTTTTTTTCTTTTCATTAATCAAGTTTTCAATATTTTTTTTTTACGACTTAAATTTTAAGGTCGTTATTTTCAATAAAATTTTTCCAAATAATAAGCACTTTCCTGGAAATTTTTGTAATGGTAAATTGTTGAATATTTTTATATATTAACCTCGTATAAAAAATTGGAAATTGTAGCTTTATTGCTAGGCAAATATTCGTACATTAGTTTGTCAACTGGATTTAAGTCCAAAATATTACAAAAATTTCTAGGATTTTTGCTCTTGGCATTAAATTAAATTTTTGTTTCTCGAAAATTTTATTGTTACGTTATTTTATTGGCGACATCCTGCTTTAAACTGAATTAAAATCATGACTTGCAAATTAACTAAAGATTTTAATAAGATTTTTTTTTTATTAATTAATTAATATACAAATGTTGAATCCCTTCAGTTGTATGCTGGTGTTGGCATATACATATATCAGAAACTACTATAAAAATAAAAACAAAGTGATGTTAGACTAATGACTAATGAAAAAAAATGAATAATTAAATATTTAGGCTAGTGTTAGTTTTTGTTGTTGTTGCATCTTAGAAGATCAGATAAGGTAAAAACTCACATAGGAGGGTTCGTTATGCCCTGGTTTCCTTGTTGCCTGTAATGCGAAGTCAGTCAGCTTTTAATGTTAAAAAAATATGTAATCATAATTCAGGTATCAATTCAGGATTATAGATAGTCAAATTTAGGTATTCAATTCAGGATCAAAACAAGTTCTCCATCAATCATGTGATGAATGAGATCATTATAAATATTTTAACGGTTTTTTTAAATATGATAAAATTAACTTTGTTTAGATGGAAAGGCAGCTTATTGAAATGAGTCAAACCTTCAGCAAATAAACTACTATACATTAAGTTGCTTTTCACCAGTAGTAGCACAAAGTCCTGTTTGTTTCTGGAAGAGCATTTTGGTACATTTTTTTTTATTAAAGTGTTTGATATTAGAATCAAATTGATTAACTAAGAAATCACAATAATTAAAATTTTAATTACATAATCCTATAAATTTACACAGACAATGGCATAAAAATTTATTGTCCATTATTATTGTATTGAAGCAACGCATTTATATATATTTTTCTTAAATACACAAACAGATGCATAATTTTCACTGAAAACATAGTAAAAATGAATTGAATTAAACAAAATTAATAATAGAAAATATAAATAATAATAATAATTTTCAAGTGACACATTATTGTATTTTCACATGAATGTATTAAATGAACAATTACTTTTGTAAATGAAAATGTGGGGAAAATAAATTATATAGTTATCATACCAAACACTACTTATGTGGCAGGGTGAAAACATACATTTATGAATTATGAGTGCTTTAAACATGAAATATTGTTATTTTTGTTTGTATTGTTTAATATGTTTATTATTATTATTATATGAGTGTTTCTTTTTTTTTTTTCATAAAATGTTTTTTCAGAAGTGACTGTGAGTCATTTTGTTTAATGTATTTTATTGAAATCCCTTAATTTTTTTCCAGCTTTGATGAACTAAAGGAAAATTCACTTCCTATTTAACCAAATAATTTCGGTTGAATTTAAACAAAACCACAAAATAATATCAACATGACATAACATGTGAAAACAAAGACGATAATCATAATAACAATTGAAACATGAAGACATACATTAACCTTCATTTATTCATGTGTACAGTTCAATATTCCCATATGGCCTGTGGCTTTATAAAGTGAACCACTTTATTATGGCATAAAATCAATTAGCCAAGCAATTATTGAGTTTAATCCAAACAATTATCGTTCGAGAGAGAAGAAAGTACACGTTAAATGGAGAAAAAGCATCAAAAAGATCGACAGAAATTTAATACTAGACACAAAGAACGTTTTATGATTATAATATTCTACGTGCTTCTTAAAGTTTTTGGCATTTATTATAAAATTTGTATCTGTGTTAAGTGAGCAGTTCATACCAATAACTGGAACTATGATAAAATTTTAATATACAATTTTCATATCCAAAATAATGAAGAACATTTTATGATTTACCTCTTTAAATATTTTCAAAGGGATATCTTTGAATTTAGTTACTGAATTTTGTTTGAACCAAATTTTGATTGACTGCAAGGTTTTCACTTGTAAGTAGAAAATTAATTAATTAATTGTAAATCATGTGTTTGCTTTGGTGTAACAAATTGATGTGACATTTTAAGTGTCCAGAAAATTAAAACAGGTCGATAAAACACTTTCATTTTTGTTGTAAAATTTCAAATTTTTACTTACTAACTTATATAGCTAGGTATACAACCAATTACTTAAACAAAGCCTGTTGAAGGATCTGTTTCCAGTGCTCTCTATCTTGGGCTTCCTGTTGCTAGTTTTGCACTCTTAACGTTCTTAGATCCGAATGGACGTTGTCAGACCATCTTGCTTTAGGTCACTCAACACCTCGACAACCGTCTAGATCAATTCGGAACAGGGTTGCTGGAGCTCGTTTATGGTGCTAAATTCCCGGCCCATCTTAATTTGTTTAACTTTACGATTGCTACAATGTTTGGTTCCTCATATTCACGTATCAGTTGTATCAAAGTTGTATCTACGTCTCCATTTCGTCCGGATATAGTTCGCAGTACTTTGTGATCGAACGAAAGTAGCAGTTGTTCATCGCTCTTGGTGGTTGGCCAGGTTTCTGACTTTTAAATTGCACTAAAATTTGCAGATAGGTTTGATACTCAACATCTCCGGACAGCTATTCCTAGTCTATTTCCAAGAACGACGTGTGCTCCTGTTGTTTAAACGTAAGACGCTGAACGTTGTGGCCAATTGTGAGAATGTTTAGTTAAGGCTTTGATGCAATCACAAATTATTAGAACAAGATTTTTAGAAACGCAATATCATTTCTACTGTTAAAATTGACAGGTTAATATTGGCTGGACATGTGCCACGTGTGAAACTAACCAAGCCCCAGAAATCTAGCTGATCAATAATCCAGACGGTCGTCATGACGTAGGAAGACCAAGAAAAAGATGGATTAGCAGAGTCAAAGAAGATCTAAGACAACTCCGGTTTCAAAAATTGGCAAACTTTAACAGTCTGAAGACTTATTCTGGGTTCGGCCAATCCCAAAAATTAAAATAAAACGACAGTTGCAGTTGATTACAACCGTCTTCCAAATTGTCGTCATGATAAGCAGCAAAATTCTCTGTATTACAAAGGCATGATTTAATGAAAAGAACAACTGTCAATACAGCAAGTTTAAAACGCTTTATATAATCAGTATTTATTTGTGTGAAAAGTCTAGTCAATTGTCATAACGTCTTGTAATTTAATTTAATGCTGTGATATAGTGGCCATAAGCCACAGAAAGTTGTTTCGTCTCTCTTTATAACTGGCCACGATTTCGATCTATATAAAAATTCACATTTGATTCCATTTGACACAGTCTGAAACTATTCAAATGTAATTTTATTAAAGAGGGTTCTAATGTGTCTAATTCTATAACTGCTTAAACGTAAATATTATTTTTAGATTCAATCAAATTTACTTGCTCAAATTATAATATTTTCTCTTTAATTTACTTGTCATATTCGATGGAAAACCTTCAAGCATATCTTGACACCAACAAGAAAAATAATTCCTCAACTGTTAAAATAAACATAACATGAAAAGCACCAAAATGTTTCTTTAAAGCAATGACAACTTCACAAAACAATTTCACTTATATAAATTGGTGGATTTTAGCCTCGAGCATTAAGATGTAATTTTCACGTTTCACAATAAATTTTTCAACATTTGTGGAACAAACATACACAAGTTTGCTTTAAATGGATGAAAATGTAAGACTATGCAATGTCACGACATACATAAAGACAATTTGATAAAGATAGACTACTTACTTGAAAGTTAACTGTTACAGAAGGAATTTAATTTGGAGTGAGAGTGAATTGGAAGTCAATGAAGAATTTTACTTGTGTAAGGCGCGTTTTGTGTTCTGTTTGTTTTAAGTTTATTTATTGATGGTACGTGGCTTTATAACATTACACGTTTATTTGTTGAATTTCTTTTTCATTTATTGAAAACAAGAACATTTTTCTTGAAAAGAACAGAATCATCTGTTGTAAAACTTATTTTGATTTGTATAGTTTTTAAGTAACTTCGGGCTAAAAATCTACCCGACATGATTATTAGCATAAAATGCGTTTCTTCATAATTTATTTGTTTTCCAGTGAATTCCATGGTTATAAATATTACAAACTCACTCAATATTTATTTTCAAGTAGAATAAACAAAAATATGTAAGACACGATAAAGTAACGATAAAGAGCAACCTTAAAATTTATATACTCAACTTTTATTTATCTATTTTGTTTATATATTTTATTTATTTTTGTTGTTGTTGGTTAAAAATACACGGCGTTGTATTGTAATGTGTGCCACAGCAATAGATTTAACTTTGGTGTACATAATTTTTCCTTGAAAAGACACACAAGTAAACACACAGCAGCCACATATTATAATTTAACTTTGTCTTTTAGTCGCACAGTTTGTATATTTTCTTGTCCAAAACTCTTTTTATTCTGATAACAGGAAAATAATAAGAATAAAAGAAAAGTTGCATTACATTTTTACCCGAACAGCTGCCTCTCCATAATGATAAAGTTGCGTAGCTCGAGCACATATGTTGTGTTTTATCATTAAATTTTCAGTTAAATTGTTTGTTATTTTCAGGCACTTTATATTATTTTGTTTTTAGTTGAATGGAAGTAACAGCAAGACAGACATTTCATAAATCACCGAGCAAATTGTGTTCATTAAATATTTAAATTGTCTTTTCTGAAATGAAATAAAGATTTTTAAAGTAATTTTTGTGTGATTTTCAGGCTGAAATTATTCCCTTTTAAATTTCAAGGATATAATATTATTACGGTTTTTTCCTGAATTAGCATGTAATTTTAATTTCATCCTTATGACCCACTGTCGGCCATTTCTTAGAAAAAAAAAATGGCTGAATAATGAACTTTAATTGTTTTTTGACATATGCCTGAAGCCTCTGCTCAGCTTCAAAATCAATCAGTAATACCTGCATATGGGCTCCTACCCAAACACATGCTCAAGTCTTACTTTGGATAAATAAATGTCCTTTTGGGATTTAAAAGTGTGCTGAATGAGCCTTGAGACCGAATGGATAAGATGACAGTATAATTTGTAAGTCATATTTTCGAAGGTTGTGCTGAAACTGAAAATTGATAAACAAAATTTTATTTAATGTATGATCTTTGGCATTTTTTCAAAAGAAAACTTACAAAATGAAGATATTTCAACTTTCACAAAGCATCTGTTTTTATCACAAGCAATAATGATACAATAAAAAAACAAGAAATAAAACAATTGCATACAAATCACAATGAATTCTGTCTTATGATTAAAATAACATTGAGGTTACAATACAATTTCTTCCTATTCATTCAAGAACTATTCTTACAATTTACATTCCTACATAATATTTATAAGAAAACATGTGCAATGCCTTAAAGCCATGAGATATTCTCTAGAGGTATTTCGTCATTTATAAATGTAAATAAATGCACTTATATGACTTAGTTGTACTCTTACCATATTCAAATTAAATATAGACAATTTTCTAAGAAATGAATAAAGTGCATAAACATGTTTATTTTCCCTTGAATGAGTTAAGAAAATGTTTTTCAATGCAATCTTAACATACATATGTTGTCAAATACAAACAAAATGTATTAATATATGACTTTAAACCTAAATTAGCAATGAAAACGACACAAGAAATGAGGGGTAGTAATTTAAAGGGATTTTTATATTCGATTAATCGAGAACCCAAGATCATCTAAATGAGTAAGTCAAGGATTGTTGGCAGTTCGATTCTCACTCCGGCCATTAAACTTTACAAGCTCAAATGTCCCTTTTTCCGGCTACTCAATTTGTTAAAGGCTACTGCTTGGGATGACAGGATAAAAGCTAAGACCTTTGGATGATGATAATGGGTATGCACAATGGGCCCGACTGATGGGTTGAGTGCAGGCTTAATAGCCACCCTACGAATCTGATCTGAAGTCATACCGCCTAATCTGCGTTAAATGAATTGTTATCAGTAACCTATTTTAGTTGCATTATTATTCCAAAACAACGTCAACTTATCATTTTTTTTAAAAATTTAAGAATCAGAACTAACATTATAATACTTATGACTTACTGTTTTATTTGTTATCTTAAACTGTTTATTCATATTGACCATAACAAGAATACAATAGTTACTGATAACAATTACAATACAAATATTTTTTTTTTCATTCTTACTTTCTTTATCATATTTTTGTTATTATCAATGTATTTTTCAAGTTCAAGGGTAAATTGTTGCAAGACATTGTTCAGTTAGTCATTTAAATTGGTCAAAGTCGGATTCAATTCAAAAAATATTAAAATGAAAATAGTTTTAATTTTATGTTACATTACATCAGTCATTTGTATCTCAGAACTGGGATGTCGTGATGAGAATAATGTTATTGTCGATTGGTATTATTTGTACAAATTGCCGAAAGATTCAAAGCATCACGGAGGAAAAGTTAAAAGTGATGGTCTTGATTACGTTTTTATAACTTCAAATACAATTGATGATTCATGGGTAGAATCAAAGTACAAAATTGATGATCCAAATAGTATTACAGGAAAGACAATTAAGCAATTGTACGATAATGTAAGTAGTTTCATAATGATCTACGAGCATCAATTTGATCCATTTAAATTTAAAAAAAGACCAACAATGTTGCATTGATGTACAATGACGAACCACCATCATCTGAAGTAGATATGGTCAAAGGTCATACTAAAGGTGTAATGGCTTCTGATGATAAAACAGGTTTTTGGTTAGTTCATTCAGTACCTCATTTTCCTCCTGAACTGGAAAATGGAACTTACAATTATCCTCTTACTGGACACACATATGGCCAAAGTTTTCTTTGTATCACAATGAATTCAGTTGAGGTAAAATCATTTTTAAGGTCCATCTTCTGAACAACTTAAGTTAACTAACTCCTGATTTTGATAGCTGAACAAGGCTGGTGAGCAATTACTTTACAATGAGCCACACATATATTCCTCAAGAGCTCCAAGTGAATTAAGGTAAGGAAACAAGATAATTACACCTTAAACAACGTCATTATTCAATTTTTTCATTAGAACCGTTTTACCAAACCTTTTTCGAGCCATTAATGGAGATATTGTGAAAATGGCACCTTTCTGGAATACTAAGGACTTTCATTCCATTCAAAATACAATGTTCCGATCCTTTGCCAAGACGAGACATTTCGGTAAAGACCTTTATGAAGATTGGGTAGCTCCTGCTCTCCAAAGTGATTTAAATGTTGAAACGTGGCAACATGGAACTGGAAATATGGCTTCTAACTGTTCTTTGAAAAATAAGTAAGTTTTTCAGTAGATATTCAATCTCACATATTCAAATCAATCCATCCAATCCATTTATTTAACAGGGTTTACAACGTAGATAAAATAAAGATCAGTGAAGTCAGTTATGAGTTTGAATCGTTAAAAGACCGTAAACTTCAAATGTGTTACCAAATTTAATGAATTTAAGTACATATGTTTTATTTATCACAGATTCAAAATGGGCCGTATCAACGGAACACTCCAAGCAAGGTGATTGGATTTGTGTTGGAGATATTAACCGTCAAGAGCATCAAAAGAAACGTGCTGGTGGAACGGTTTGTCAAAATCACAAAAGAATTGCAACTTTTTATCAAAATCTCGTGCAAGATGTTCAACCATGCAGTAAAAAATATTACAAATGATTTTTTTTTTATCGATACAATCTGAAATGACAATAAAATTATGTTAACGGTTTTTCTGAGCAAATTTCTCAAAGTTATTTGATAAATCGGAATTTACTCGAAAAAATTATTTTCTAACCCTGAAAATGTGTGTGTATGTTTGTGTGATGTTCTTTCACGCAGAAGACAAGAGAAATATGTTAGTCTTGTATCTTTATAATAATATTTGAAACAACATGACAAACAAACAAAAAAATTACCAAAAATGTGGTTTTTGTTTATTTGAAACATTTTAATTAGATTTCACATAAGGTCTTTAGTAAAAGGAGCATTTATTTCTTAAACTCATATCTTTACTTATATAAAATCTGAGAGTTCCATCAGTGTTTCATCCACTTTGAGCAAAATTAAAAAAAAATAGAATAAAAAAAGGCGGTTTCTAAAAACCAAGTATTTTATACCCATGGACTTTCACTTCACCTACGTTATTTCTTTTTCAATTTCAATTCAAATTGAATCAACGTTTTTCATATCACAGTTCCATGAAACAGATAATATTTATTCAAATTTAAATGTTATGCTGTAGGAGTAGTAGGATACAAAGTAAACATTTAAATTCAAATAAATAAAAAAGTCAAAATATTCAAACATTCACAAAAATATCACATCATTCCGGAACAAAAACAAAAATTTGAATGATATAAATATTATATATTTTGAACATTTGCATATTCATTAAAATAACTTAAAATTTATTTGAAAATATTACTAATTGTATGAATATAATTTTTTTTTATGTGAGAAGACGAACACCAGGCAATTAACATTTCTCAAGTGTTTTTTGAGGTATTTCTATATCTGTAGTTCTATTATTTTAATAGGGAAAGAAGAAATAAAAACATTTAATATCATTTAGAAAAACTATAGCACAAGGAGGGGTCTTAAGTATCAGAAAACATGAATAAATGAAAATATGTATATATAAAAAGACATGAGAATTCAATCAACATTCATTAACATACATGTGTGTGTGTGTGTTATTTCTAAAGTCTGAATACGAATACCTCTCAATGTATGTGAAAAGATGATATTTTAAAATTTAATACCATTTTATATTTATTCTGAATAGATGTAGGTTTAGTTGTTTTTAAATATTTCAACATCATTTATTTATTTAAGTGCTTGTATGTATGTTTTATGTATTTTCACATGGAATTCTTTACTTATTCTACTCTTTATTGAAATGAATGAATAGTAAAATATCCTAAAATAAATTGATGAATGAAATTCAATTTAATAGTTAAATTGTTAAGTTTAGGATTCATTAGATTGAGGTAATATTTTCTTTTCTTCATTTTATTTGAAAAGTTAAAACTTTTGTTTGAAATAACATAGTTTGCAAAAATAATAAATGAAATTGTATGAAAATAGGAATCATAAGTTCACTTCTTATGAGTAAAAAAATAGTGATTTTAATTGAGAGCTTTGAAAAAGGCTAGTTCAAATTCAACCACATTTACTGCAACATTAAATACATGTCTGAAGTGAGAGGATTTGGCTTCAGAAACAAAAACCGGTTTTATTTTAATTTGAGGTCTTCCAGGTACAGGTTAGATGGGCTACCTTTCCATTACTTTTCTGGCGACTCATCCAAAGCTAGTCTGTAGAAGGATGAAGTTCCACGCCTGTCTGTTTTGTGCAACACTCCATCAATTTCTCCAATCCATCGAATTTTGGGACGACTCACTCCTCGCCGGCCTTCAGGGTTATTACGGAATAATATGCTTGGTGGTCTTATGCTTGTCATGCGGGTTTGAAGACCTGCCCATGACAGCCGGCTTGTTTGACAATGCTTAAAATGTTTGGTTCAGCAAAGTCCCTTTCCAGATCGAAGTTATATCGTTTTTTAAAGGTATCGTTATCCATGACAGCAATACCTTTCGAATTATCGCGAATTATCAGATAGACGGACGGACAGCACAACCGCCCACGATACCGGTATTTTTAAGAATTAAATAATAAAAAACTTAACCCATTAACGCCCCGCAAATCATCCCGCCTGCGGGGTTATCGCCAAGCACTACTGCGTTTTCAACTTAGAGTGTAAGTCAACACCAGCCTGATGGGGTTCTTGTATATGGTGCACTTTATTCGTTTGGTCAACTGTTGTGATCTCAACTGTTTCTGTACCAACATGGTGAGCCGATGAATTTAGTAAACGCTCCTAAGTACACAAATTCGTCGACAACTTCAAAAACTTGGCCTGTAAATTCGGTCGTATTTCGATCGCTTGGGTTTCTTGACATCATGAATTAGTTGAGCATAGAACATTTTTCCAGGAAGGATTTACCTTTAAAAATCTGTTTAACTGAAACATTTCCAGGTAAGGATTATTAAAAAAAAACTTATCTTATCTCTACTAAAATATTTTCTATTTTATTAGAAACATCAAAAAAACATATTACTTACATTGTTATCTATTGAAAACCGATTTGTATTCATTTTTTAAAACATCATTCTATCTTTATCTTTCTTGTTTCCTTTTTTTCATTTTATCAATTGTAGCGTGCATTGCATACAGATTTAGTGGTAATTCTTTTATCAAAATATTTGCATGAAACACAATGAAATACAATTTTTCTTCCGATACAGTTTTTGGGCTTATAGAAAAAAATTTACAAAATGAACATTTATTTTAAAGAAACATACTTTTACTGGGAAAAATTTAACTCAACAAAGACGAAAATTTTACCTTTTATGTACTTTTTGTCGACTTCATAAGAAATATTGAACATGTTTTTAACATATCATATGTTCACTTTAGTTGAGCTAAACTAAAAATTTTTTAGAGATTTTTTCACAAAATAAATGAAAATAACACAAACTAAAGTCGATATGTATTTTTTAAAGATATACAAAAAATGTTTGGTAAATATAATAAGCTAAGCGCATTTAAATCCAAGTGAAAACGATTCACAGGTAAAATTTTTCTCCAACACCGCTTTTCAAAGACTTAAAAAAGTTTTGTCAAATTTTGTCAGGTAAAAATTGAATGAATATTTAAAATCAAGACTAAAATGACGAAATTCAAACCCAGCATAATAAAGAATATTTGATATATTTCGAAATTCATGTAAATGTATTGCTACAAGGATAAGTAAAACGTATACATTATATTTTTTGTTGTATCGTAACTTGAAGTAAATCTAGTAAAAAGACATTTATTTTACATTTATTCAAAACGAATGAATTTAAGAATGAGCGAGACATTTATTTGAAGTTAATATTTTATGCATAAGATAATGTTATTTTGGATTTTCAAAACAGCTTACTCAAAATTTGTAGAAATCGTTACAAAAATATGCATTTTCCTTGTAATTTTACTTGAAGGCTTTGGCTGTATACAAATAAAATTTCTTACAATAAACTCATATTTTTCTTTGTTTTCAGTAATTAAAACAATTCGAATTCAATTGTACAATTCTGTCGTTCTATTTATTATTACCATCTCAATTAGTAACTTGTGTTATCGATTTTCAATTATAAAATGTAATACAAATTAATCAAGACAAGAAAACTTTACAAATTTTATTAAACAGTGTTTCTATGTAGTATTAAAGTATCGATGGTAATTTCCAAAGAAAAATATTTTTAAGCGAGTACTTCTTTATTTATTGTAATTTTATAAAGAATTTAAAGTTTGTAAATTACAATTGAATTATTTGTTAATTGTAGCGTTAAATTTAAATTGATTATTTACAACACAATTTCCATAACAATTAAAATTGAAAGTAAGAAATTTTATTCTCATTAAAAAAAAGAAATATTACTCAATTTAAGTTAAGTTTCACAATAGAATTGTTTCTACTTTTAAAAACACCAGGCATATAACACAATGGGGGCCTTACAAGTATAAAAATTATGGCTCTGAAATTCATGTGCTATTTCTATTACTCAAATTGGACCTGTTGAAGAATAACTTCATAATTCTTCTTTCTTGCGCTTGATGTAATGTTCGTAGGTAATGTTGGATGCTATCGATCCACTTTGGGTCGATTGCTCCTATTGGCCTTCTACTTACAATTTCAAAATCATTAGCAAAACCTGCGTTAAACCTAGTGCAAGTGTTCTAGATTTTATGATGCCAGCACGTCTAATTGCACTTCCCAAAGCCATATTAATAACAGAGTTGAATGTGTTACGTTGTTTAGGCCCTGTTTTAATCTTAAAAAATTCCGACACCCAATACTCGTGACACTTACTACTACTTTATGCATGGTATAACTCCTTATTATTTACGTACAGAGCACGTTATACTTTTTTCCGCTATCTATACACATACGAATTTGTTATAACTCTTATACCTTGCATAAAGCAGGGGTTAAGATGCAGAAAACTCTTTATATAGATTTAAAACCGTGCGTCCAAATGTTCACACCATTTGGCTAGAACATCCGTCTCATCGGTAAATAGTCTGCAGTCAAATGTTCAAACTTACATTTCTACTCTCGAGTTAAAATCTATACACTGAGAATTAAAGGGCTTGTAGAACTTTCGGGATTCATTTGCCTTATGGAGTTGTTACAGTTCGAAAAAATTTCAGCAAATCTATGGCCTTTCATTTTTTTCAGGGGGTAGTCAGGTCGCGCCAAATTGACCCTCTAAATGCCAAAACCACCAAATGCTAAATTCGCCATATTTGCCAAATACCAAATTCGCTAAACGCCTAATTTGCCAAATGATAAAAGAACAAAATGCCGAATTCGCCACGAAATTTACCAAACGCTGAATGCGCCGAACGCCAAAAGCGCCAAACGCCAAATGCGCCAAACGCCAAATGCGCTAATTGCCAAATGCCAAAGTCACCAAATACGCCAAAAATGTTTAATTCCAAATTTGCCAAACACCAAATTTACCAAATATAATCTACGCCAAATGCGCCAAATACAAAATTCGCCATATGCCAAATTCGCCCGATGCCAAATGTGTCAAAATGAAAAATGATTTTTTTTCGTGACAAGCGACCTGACTACCCCCTGTTTTTTTCTGTTCTGGATCGGTTTTACTGCTCCACCCTAGGTACGCCACTGGATGCTCGTTAAAAACGATTTACTTAGCAAATCTTCAGGAGCTCATTTTAATCCTGAAATGAAAAGAAAAACCTCCATTCTTTCATTGATTAATCTGAATGGGATTAGTAATATCCATTTTCGTTTACAGACTTGTTTCATTTATTAATTAAGATTGCTTCCACCAAGCATTTGAAACAATGTCGAATTTTTTCGCGCCTTTCTTTAATATTTTTCTGCCTTGTGGTCCCTGCCTGTCTCGTTGCTATTTGAGTAGAATTTAGTTTTTATTTTTCTTCTTTCGCGAAAAAAAACCTATTAACTGTCATAAAAATTAAATGAAATTCATCACATTTTATCACGATAAAAATTTAAAATTTTTTTTTTTAACAATACAGCAAAAGTTACACAAATAAATGTCATCAAATATACATTAATTCATCTTTATTTGATTCGATAAATTTTACACGTAACTGCACTTTACTTTTGCAACATTTATTTTCAGTCGCTTTATACAAAGTTCAGGGAATTATATTTATTGTATCAAAGCGTCTCTGTGTGTGTGTGTGTATAAATAAAATCAAAATTCAAGGCAAAAATATTCAAAAGTAAGATATGGCACGTCATTCATTATTTATGTTGTTTCTTTTTTTTTATTCAGCTTAAAAAAAAAATTTATAACACTTTAAAACATTACCACTTATTTTCAACTCGATATTTTAGAAAATTCCCTTAGACATTCACACACACACACACACCATGCAATAATATAAATGAAGTCAGCTGGTAACAGTCAAAAAGCTTGAATGCTTTTTCTCTCTCTCTGTATTTTGTATATAATTTCACTGCATGTGTGTGTGTTTAAATGAAATCTATGCTTTTTCGTAATCTATAATCACTTAGACATGCTGTCATTCTAATTTAATGTATGTTTTATTTTATTATAAAATTATTATTTATTTTCATAGAAATTTTGAGAATTGTGATAACCTGACAACCACAGTCACAGTCACTGAAATGCTTGAAAACTCATTGAAAATAATTTTCCTTTAAATTTACGTGAAAGGGCGTCATGAAAAAAAATTAAAGAAAGAATGCACTTCCTTGTGAATTTTTTTTTATTCAACACAAAACTTGAATAATGTATTGTCGAACAAAAATGAATCACAAAACCTTATTTTTCTTTTTCAAATGCATTCTTTCAGAATAAGAAGAGTAATGCATCAAATGTATACAATTTTATATTGTTAACGCAATCGCTGTCTAGAAAAATTGAAATAAAGGTGAAAATAATACAGTTCAAATACATTATTGTGAAATTTAAAAATATATCAAAATCACTGCTTCTATTTTATTTTATATTTCTTCAAAAAATATGATGATGAAACGTTTTTTCTTCTTTTCCTTTTTTTGTGCTTCTTTTGAAATGTTCGTATTATAATACAATTTGTGTTCTGTATGAACTTAATTCAATTTTGCTAATCGATTTTTAATTGAAGTTTATTTCAGACATTGTTACTTTTTTTTTGAGAAAAGAAAATGAGAAAAAGAGTTGAACTATTCAATTTATGTCAAAATTGAATTTGATTCATTTAGTTTTTTTTCTCCTACTGTGCAATAAATAAAATCTAAAGTAAGTACCAGACAATAATAAGAAAATAAGCACGTTTTTGTCAAATAATGCAACCACTAGACATGATTTTACGTGTGAGTTGTACGTTTTTCTCTGCATTTTATTTCATTCGAACAATAAGGACTTAAAATAATAATAATAAAATGCTTTCGTATTTCTAGAAGAAGAAGAAGAACTTATAAAAAATAATAAAAAAAACATTCATAAAATTATATTTTTTTTTAATGTTGAAGTTAAAAGAGAAAAAAAAGAATTATAAAATCTTTGACAATTTTCTTCTTCTTCTACTTATATAATATTTTACCATGAAAACTAAAAATAAATGTTGAACAAAATGAAAAAAATTGTTAAATAAAATTTAATTTAAAGACATGATAATAAACGGGGAAAACTTTCCATTTACAGTTTCGTTTTAGTTTTTTTTTATCTCATATTTTACAATGGCGACAATAATTCATTCTTTAAGTTGTTTTCACTACTGTTTTTTATAATCATTGAACATTTTCTTGTTATATTTTTAAGAAAAGAAGTTTTTATTAAATGAAAAATTTTTAAGATGAAATGAAAATCTCATGAGTATTCTTGTCATCGCTTGTTTTGTTCTTTTAAAGGAGACCAGCTTAAGTTTGTCCTCAGGTCAATTAAATGACATATTTCTCAAAATATGCAGTTTGATCCTGGACAGTGAACTACAAGCTTGTGCTGTACTTATCGGACAATTGCCTATTCAAACGCAAGTTCTCAAGCAAATACGCGTTTCATTTGAAAAGTTCTTGCTCTTATCGTGTTCGGACTGTAAATTAAATAATGGGTTGTCTTCTGTTTCTGAATCTTTCTTAAATCTTGTTCTGCATGCGCAGCAACCTCATGAAATGGCATTTGACCATGCTGGCGAGAAATGCTTACATAAAAAAAGGTCTCAGGGCAGTTTTGAATATCAGCGATTTGTTTTGTTCGTTCAACCATGATTTTTTGAGCTCTGCTTGACTCTCCATGATAAAAGTTATGATGAAAACGCCCGAGCAACGAACTCAGTAAAGTGTATTTCAGCTTTGATGTTTCTTTGAGTTTGATGTTAATTTGAATGTCATCTTGCTGCTTGTTGTACTTAATGCACCACAGAAGTCGTTGAAAAGACGGACACTGCTACTTTTTTAACTATAAGACTCTTGTCTGGATCTAGCGATTTTCTCCCTCGAAGCTAGAGTTTCTCAGGTTGTGTGGAATATCCTGGTGCTGTATTGAATTCAATATGACTTCAGAGTTGATTTTCAGAGTTACAATCAAACCAACAGAATCTATGAAGTCTATGTAAGTATGGCGGTGATATGAAACGATCTTTCAATGCCATGTCCATTAAGTAAACCGGGAAAGTTGCTTCTAACTGAACTTGACATGTTTGAATAGTTGATACGTAATAGAATAAGAGAGACAAATATTCTTAAAACTTACCAGATCATTGGATTCTTTGAAGAAGCGTTTTATGAGGTCTTTTAAACGACAATATTGGGCTGCAAACAATTATTAAAATAATGATAAAAGTCGACTCAACTTCCGATTCAAGTTTATTATTCTGTACAATAATCCATGAAACATTCCAACAAGACTCAAATAAGTAAAATAAAACTTAAAACTGTTAATCGCAAAACATGAAAATAAAATTCAGATGTCATAACTAACTTTGACTAATTCCACCAAATTCTCACTTTTTGCAAAAGACATGATACAATAATCAGTTTTAATCACATATTTAAACTCTCTCTCTCTTAAAATTTACTAAAACTGTAAAATTATATTTAAATTCATGTGTTATTATTGTATAAAGTCATCTCGATGTTTCCGTGACATATGAAAGCTTATGTAAACTTTATAACTTTTATTATTTTATTTTGCAAGACATTGTGTCATTGTTGTCTCGGTTTTTAAAGCGTAAACTCTTTATATTACACATTTTAAATTTATTATTATAACAGACTTTACTAAATAAAAGTTAAGACAGTTTTAATATGATACAATATGTAATGAGTGAATTAACATAGAAAGGAACGTTTTTGTTGTTATTTGATTTACATTTTTCCAAGTCTTACTGAACTGTCTAATAAAAATATTTTCTTTAAAACTTTTTATTACTAAAAACATTAAATTTAACCCATCATATATTTAAACACTCGTAAAACTACCGTTCTGTACTTATTTACTTTGTTTTGTCAACTGTTTTTTTTTTATTATTAACGTATGTCATATAACAAAACCACCTCCTTTACACACTATTATACAACAAATTTCGTAAAAGAAAAACTTTTGAGTCATTTTTATAAGTATTTTTTTTACTGTTAATACTCAATATTATAGTAATCAGGAAAGAAGCGTGAAAATGAAATATGATGAGATTTACTAACAATCACTACAGTTATAATCACTTGGAAATACGTACACACAAAAGTAACATTTATAAATCATTATAATTTTATTTGGATTTACTGATAACCAAATGTACGGAGATTTAAGAATATAAATATTATTTCAATTATTTTTAATGCTTGATAAAGTAGTAAAATTTAATTATGTGGCAATTTAAATGTTTGTTTTAATCTTTTTATCGCAATTTTTCATTTATCCATTAATTGAATGTGCATTATGGAGTTTCTATGGGTTTTTTTGTCATATGAAGTCATTTATTTTGGTATTATTCGAATAAAAAATTTTTAATGATTATAATTAAATGATTACGATTTATGTGTTGAAATGTAAAAAAATTAAATAATAAAAAAAATATGCAATTTTTATTTTATTTTTAAGTGATTGAAATATAAAATTATTTTTTGAATGATTTAAGTTTTTGACAGAAATTGAGGGGAACTCGCTAGCCTGTTGGCAGAAAACTCCTTAATTTTAGGAGATAAGCTTGGAAGTTAACTCGTTATGCAATCTTATTCGTATTAAGCGACGCGACGATTTATATGAAAATCAAAAGTGAATTTAAAACAAAAAATCAATAAAGAGTGATTTTCCCATCAAATTAGGTGTTCAAAAATAGGCTTGAAATTCTTCAAGAGCACTTAATTTTAATGAGCGGTGCACTTGCGCTCTTGCAAAATGTGTTTGAAGCTTTGGCATTTTATCACCATTATTGAACTAAATTATGATTATAAATCATTTGAACTATTGTATGTTTTAGCTCGATACATTGAATATTTTAACATTTTTTGGGCTAAAAACGCTCAAAAATGGCTAACACTGAAAAAGGCCTAAGCGTCAACTAATGGACGCGTACCAATAGAAAATCAAAAGTAATTAAATAATATAAATTCATACAAGTATTTGATTATCAATTTTATGTTCTAAAAGATTATATTACAAATTGTTATCCATTTGCCTCGTGTTATTAAAGTTATTTGACTGGAATGCCCGGAAAATGACCTAAAATCGACCAAACATAACGTGTGTTACATTTTTCCACGAAAGTTTCAAACTTTTGTCTCTTAAATTTTTGAGTTATTTGTCAGAAATGCCAGGAAAATTAGCCAATGTCGCGACGAGAAAAGTGAAGATAGTTTTTTGATTTATTTTTATTTTTACTAAACCTTAACTTAACTAAAACTAAATCTTAACTTATCCTTTTCTTAATTATAGTTAAAACTAAACCTTAACTGAACTATTTTTATTTTTACGCGTTAAATTGCTCTTTATCGGATGTCAGACCGCAATTAAAGTCTGATACAACAGATTGTAGTGCAACCTTGCAATTAATGTACGACTTATTTAATTTCCAATCAGCAACGTTTTCTTTTAAAACGTGTAAATTACATCCAGAATTTTAAAAAAATTTGCTGGCTTTTTTTTTCATATTTTACTTGTAAGACATTAAATGCAGTTCTCGAATCATTCTTTGAGACTATCAATTCTTAACATCCTCTTGATTGTGATGCCAACGACATCATGTGGCCCTTTCCCATGGCATGTAGCATGGAAGATCCACATGTCCTTAGATCCAAATTTTTCTTCATGATGAGACAGAAAATTATTTTTTTTATTTTTATACTGACTTGCTGCACTATGTGTGACGTAATATATTTTCTGAAGATTTTGCACAATAGCTTTTAATACTTTATTCATTTCTATCTGTAAAGCTCTAACGAATTGGATTGAATGGTCTAAAACTTAACTAAAACTGAACCGACTTTTTTAGAAACATATCAAATCTACTAAGAGCGTATAAATAAAATCGGAAACTATGATTTCATTTCTCGGAACTTTTCATATGTAACTGCCCTTAAGATGGTAGATGCTTTTAAAATCAATAAATAAGAAACGTCAGATTTTGCCACGTATTGATTAACATTTGCCGATTATAACATCTATTTAGTTTTTTACTTCTTTCAAGACTCAATTATTTTGTTAGAGAGCTACAAAAACGATATGAGACAATTTTGAAAAAAATACGAATTCTATAGAACCGAGAAGTTTTCAAAAAAAGGAAAATCTACGAAATTTTCATAAACCGTGGAACTAAAATGACCGACTTTTTCTAAAATTACGGTATTTTTTGGTCAAATTCGTCAAATTTATTTATAGAAATGCGCTCGTATACATCGATCACGTTCTACATATTTTTAAATATGAGACAATGACAAATCAAAAATTAAGGCGTTAACTCCTGAAATTCAGGAGTTTTTTTTCGACAGGGTAATTGAGAAATTTCTACGATTCCGAGGATTTCGTCGAAATCTAAAAAACAGGAGAAAAAAAAATAATTAAGGGTAGGTCCATATGAATGGGGCCGAGTGTGGAAATCATAGTCTCCGATTTTATGAATTCAATATTAATTAACATAATTCATATTTTTTCCTCTCAGATTTTCAATTTAAAAACCAAGAAATCTGATAACGTGATAATAATAGCGAAGAAAAAATACGACAATGCTTTTTCTTCTTTTCCACTTTTCTTTTCGCATATAATTTTCATTCAACAAATCACATTATATTCATATATTATAGAGAGTTATATTAATTCAAAATACAATCAATGTGGAAAAAATATTACTATTACCGATATTTTTTTTGTTATAAAATGGTGTTGGTTTTATTATTATATGATTTTCCGATATGACTACATTAGATATATAAGATATTACCATGATAATAATCAATGGAGGGAAATATCAATAGTTTTTTTTTGCTTTTCTTCATCATATTATTACACTATTCTACAAATTGGCGAAAATCGAGCCGCAGAGCGGCCACTATGATTTTCAAAAACTGTGGACAAAATGTGATCGAATGAGCCCTGATAGAGATCTGCAGCACGTCAGAGACGGTAGTTATCGAGCTTTGGATTTCTAAGAAATTGAAGCTATTTTAGTGCAGTTGGAGATTTTTATAAACATTTTTTTCTTGTTTTTTTAGGTTTTCATGAATTAATTGAAAATAACAAACGATTTTAAGAAGATTTTTTTATTAGAACTTTTTTAATTTTCGCACTAAAAAGTGAAAAATAAGGCCTTTCAATTTCATTTGCTAACTATTCAGTAATGCCTTATTTTTGACTTTTTAGTTCGAAAGTGCAAAAAGTTCTAGGAACAAAATCTTCTTATAATCGTTTGTTATTTTCAATTAATTCATGAAAACCAAAAAAAAAAGAAAAAAAATTTTATAAAGATCTCCAACTACACTAAAATAGCTTCAATTTCTTCGAAATCCGAATGTCGATAACTACCGTCTCTGACGTGCTGCAGATCTCTATCAGGGCTCGTTCGATCACATTTTGTCCATAGTTTTTGAAAATCATAGTGGCCGCTCTGCGGCTCGATTTTTGCCAATTTGTAGAATAGTGTTATTATTATTTTATTCCTATACCTCTTTTATGTGAATTTAGGAAAGAGGCGAAGAATAATATAATGAAATAAAGAAGAAAAGTAATCTAATAAAAGAAAATTGAAAAAATAACAATCTTAAATAAATTAATTTTATTCCTTTTTTACTTCGATCAATGTTTAATGTACAAGACTTGATACGATAAGTTATGTGTTTGAACTTGATATATTTAAATGTTACTTAAGTGAACTGTGAAAAACGCGCGTGTTTATTTTTCAGGTTATCAAAAAACTATTTATTAATTCTATTGACGAAAAACCTTGTTTTGATCCTCGTCAATAAATCCATAATAAAATTATGATAAATTTTTAAAAGGCTATGAAATACATTTTTATAAGAATCATAAAAAATTATATTTCAAGCCTCATTAAGTAGTTATTAGAATATTGAATTTTCTTTTAAACAAAAAATGGTGTTTTAGCTACATTGGTTTAACGTGACAATCCGGAGAAAAAGTGAGAGACAAAAAAAATTATAATGTCTATTATTATCTTGTCAATTTACCTAAAAAAACATTCAATTTATGAAATGTATGAAACTTTATGAAAATATATTAAGTAAAAATATATGGTCTGTTAAAGTGCATTTTGATATTAAATTTAATCTCGGACGTCACTCTAAGTAGCGAGGGGCAAGATTTTCAAAATATTGAAAAATCTTAGTGAATTCCAAAAATCACATCATTTTCCGATGTAAAATTTGCTTCTAAAACGGATAAAAAAATAAAATTTGGGGGTCCCCATACAAAAAACTTTGCGACTGACCATTTTAAGGAATTTCGTGTTATTGAGGGCTTTGCATCATGTTTCATCAAAAAAGTATACAATTTTTAAGTATTTTTGATTTTTTTATGTTGGATAATGGATAATTGAGATTTTTCTAACGTGTTTTAAGTATCTAATCACTCTTTTATCCTTTGTAGATCAAAAGTTACAAGTATTTTGGTATTATGATATGAAATTTGTTCAAAGAGGTCGATTAAACAATTTTAATTGATTTTTCAAAGAGATTTTGAATTTTGGTCAAAAATTAATGAATTTACGAAAAAGATCGATAGTTTATATGGCAAAATTATAGAAAATTGTGTAATTATCAACTTTTTCTCGCATTACTACAAAAAAATCATGAAAAATCTCGACTTTTTGGCTAAAACTCTCGTTTTTCAAAAAAATGTCATAACTTTTGTTCTAAGAAAGCTACAGAAGAGTTTAAATACTTAAATCGCATCAGAAAATTCTCACCTTTTTGATTTTAATACTTAAAAATATCTAGATGAAGACTTTCATGATCCAAATCAATAGAAAAGTCCAAAGAACTTGAAAATTAAACCGAAAATCGGCCAGTCGCAAGTTTTTTTGTATGGGAACTCCCAAATTTTATTTTTTTATCGGATTTAGAAGCAAATTTTACATCGGAAAATGATGTGATTTTTGGAATTCATTGATAACTTCCAATATTTTGAAAATCTTGCCCCTCGCTACTCTAAGGCTTAATTGTTATCATGACGCACTGAATGGTTCATCATGTAATTGGGCTTGACCCGTTTGTTCCACAAACAGCTGATAAACGAGACAAATAAAAACAAAAACACCAACTACGGGCCAAGACAAATTAGAAAGTTTTATCACTCACCTGAGAAAGATGACAATGTCACCTTACTAGAGCTGGCCATCAGAAAACGACTTCATGAGTGCCAGAAACTGCTGTCTTGATACATGGAAGATACATCGAAATGTTGAGAAGCTCTTTTGAATCCCTCATCATGTTGGCGATTGGTGAGAAATGAGCATAATTCGGGACTAACTAGCCGACCTGTAAGTAAATGAAACACATAAAATATTGCAGCTTGACTTCTTCTCACCTTCATGGATGGAACATCAATCATTTGCCGTAATTGAGCTGATGGAGGTAGTGGTGAAAATATTTGATGTATCACCAGTTTTTCTTTCATTTCTTCTAAGAACTAAATAATTTTAATTTCAAAGGTTAACAGACAGACAACCTCCTTTTTGTACATTTTCATTTCTATTTTTACAAAAACGAATATTATTTCACAATAAAAACTAATGATAAAATAATATGCATGATTGAATAAATATTTGTATTTCCCATGTCAAAATCCAACAAATTTACCAACTTGTTAAATATAATTTTGTGTTAATTTTCATATTCTATGTCTATAATAATAATTGTGCAAACACAAATAAACACCTCCTCAGAAATCATAATTTTTAAAAGGGTTTTTTTACTTTTCAAATAGCTTATTTATTAAAACACATGTCGCCCATGTATATTTTCCCAAAACACTTTGTAATATGAAAAAACTTTTGTGTCTGTTTATTAATTGTATCATTTTTTGTTTGCAGTGCAGGCATTGACATACAAAAAACTTATAAATGTTGCATCCAACGCCTCATTGTAGCCTGAAATTGCGGCAACCTATTTTTTTTTCTTGATAAAAATTAAATAAAAGTAAAATAATTATGATATTTTGCTATGAATTAAGTAAATCAATGATTTTACTTGAAAAATAGTGATGGAAACTGGAATTATTTTGAATTATTATTTTTTTTAGTGAACTAAGTGTCTTTTTTGTATTTACATTTATTCAATATTTTTTTCAACACTCTGAATTTCAATTTTTACAATTTTCGAACAAAAACTAGTTTAACAAAGAAAATTCATTAAGATTTTGTATTGGAACACTAATAAAAAAAGTTAAAAAAAAAATATATAATTTGCATTTATTTTTTTTTTCAAAAGTTCATACATGCAATAAATAAAATTAAGGAAACTCATTTTATTGAAGGTAATTGCTGTAATATTCTTTTATTTTACCTTACTCAACTTAAATTAAACTTATATACACATTTTCGTTATTGTTATATTACTGGTTTCCTATTTTTTTCTCAATTTCATAATAAAAATGCACTTTTGAGCTGGAATTTTTCAAGAGTCACTCAGCTCTATGGAAAATGTTAAATCTAATTACTTTGATGTACTTTTTGAACCATTTTAATATCAGAATTTCTCATTTTTTTATTATCATTATTATTTCAGTATATTAACGGTCGAGGTACTTACATAGGCTTTTGGTTTTGAACTAGATTATGTAATTAAATTGTTAGATTATGATTTTATGGTATATAATTTAAAAGTGTGTTGGATAATGTTAGTAGGAGTACATTTTATTAACTCATTTATTTTAACGTAAAAATTTTTGTGTAATATGGGTTTTTGTGGCATGATTGATTAACAAACAGTCAGAAAGTGATTTAAAGTAGGAGTTTGTCAAATTTTAAAAAGATTTTTTTTTATCAAGCCCGAAGCGAAGGAGCTCCGTCACAGTGGGCTCGAATTGCTCCAAAGAAAGCAGATTCGAAAGTAAGTAGCCTCGTGCAAAACCTTGTTCAATTCCAAGCACTCTTCCTTAATTCTCTCTCTGAACATGATGCAAGATAGCCTTGTGTTAGCTTTGATCAACTCTCAGCAATATTGTATTCTAACGCAGCGACAAATTAATTTAACAATTATAAGAGCTTTCATAAAATAGAAAAAAAAAACAATTAATATATTTAAATTATGATTTATCCCTTAAAGGACCTCGGTCACTGTGATGATCACATTAAGCTTAAATGAAGATTCATAATAATTGTAACAAATAATAAATAAATAAAATAAAATATTGAATATTGAACAACGCACTGTAAATGCTTTGCCCGTACTTGCTTTTCGTCGATGACGATTGTAAATTAAAGACGAGAATTTCTTTGACTGTAGAAAAAAAAATTTAAAACAAATTTACCCTTTTTTGTATTTCTTTAGTTTCTAGGAAAAAGTGACCTAAAACAGATTTATGGAGAATTTTTCAAGCTTCAACTTTGCTGAAGCTAAAATTGCTAAAAACTCCCCTTAAACCTTAACCATCAAACCCTTTTTGACGTCTCAATCTCAGATTTTATACAAACTTCAGAAAACTTAAAACTATTTTCAAAATAATAGATCCCAACATAGACAAACCCCTGAAACTTCAAGATTGCCTCTGTGTAGCACTGCGTAGTAGCTTCCGGAGTGACTTCAACTCACAGCGCACTCATTTTAATAATATTAAGAAAAAATTTTCTTTTGCTTAGAAAATCATAATCATCAAATCATATTTTTTATATCGATTTTTTTTTGTTATACATCTAAATAAGCACTTAATTAAACCCAGCTTTCTGTCAAATGGAATGAATCTAAAACGTTTATTATCGTCATGATCAGTGAATATTGTAAAACTTAATTCGTGGGTAAATAAGTAAACAAATTCAAAAAATCACGACACGATTGTAAGTTAGGTGTAAAAATAAAAATCATATAACAATAATAAAAATAATAAGAAGAAATAATGTATATGACTTTGCACATTAAATGCAAACACAGTAGGTATAAATTTATGTCATTGCAGCTTTTTTCCAGTTTATTACCTAGAATTTCATTATTGTTTTATTCCTTTTTTTTCCTTAAGCCACATTCACTGTATGAAATTATATTAACATATTAAAAATATAAGTCTTTTTTCTTTTTCGTAATGCTTATCAGATTAAACTGATTATTTATTCAAATGAGTGTGATATTTTTATTAGCACATGTATAAAATTGTGTGTGTATACGAGAGCATGCTTTGATTGTATTTAATAATAACAGATATTTTCGTATAATATTATCATGAAAAGAATTAAAAAAATAGGTGAAAGAGTGATATAAACATTATTATAAGTGTATTTTTGTTTTGGGTGTACACAAAACAAAGGGCATTACTTTCAATTTTTGTATGGGAGAATTTTGTCATTTTTACCGTTTTAAACAAGTAAATATTTAAAATATGATGAAATATTATATTATTTGTTCTGATAATAAAAATTTGATTTATTTTTGATAATATACCATATTTAAATTTCTGAAAATAAGCTATTTGAAAAAAATTATAGGGAGCTTAAATACAAAAAAAAAGCCTCATCGATGTCCCACCCTGATTTTTGTGATTGAAAACGTTTGGAGTTATTATTTTATTATAAACATGTAAAACATTATTTAATGTGTTCATTTGCATTAATATAATAAGTAAATAATAATTAATTGCAAAATTTACAGAATTAAAATTTTTGCGGCATTATTTTATTTTAAAAATTATTCAGAAATGTCTGCACAGGATACGCGAGTATCTATTAAATTTGAGCATACGCCATAGAAAACTTATGGTATGCACGTACATTTGTTTCAACGATCTTATTCTTTGGAACACTAATACTAAGATAAAAATTAGAATAAAAATTCTTCTGTAGTAAGAAAATTCCGCTGGGTGCGCGCATTAAAATGTTTAATGTATTTCAAAATGTTAAATTGATTTCAAATGTTATGAGAAGAACAGTTGCGCTTTGAATTAAAAGATGAAATTTTAAATGAATAGAGTAATTGATTTAAAATTGGACAACAATGTCAAAGTCGATTTTTATTTTTGCTATAAATTTTGATCTAATTGAGCAAATTCATTGATCTTGGGTTTAAAAGATCACAAATGAATCAAATTTTGGGTTAAAATAAGGATATTTAACGATATGTTAATGAAAATAGGAAAAATAATGGAAAATAAGGTTGATTTAAATTGGCCACCCATTGATTTAAATTGGCCAGTGTTCTGATTTAAATTGGCCAACTCGAATTTTGGGTCAACTTTGCATGGAAAATTTATGAATATGTGGTTCATAATTTTTTTATTTTATTTTTCCAAAGATTTTGTCTAAAATAAATAAACTATATGATTTTATTCATAAAAAAACCAATTTGTTTATGTAAAAATACCTAGAAGTGTTAATTATTGTTTAATTACATTGGTTTATTTAATTTTTTTTAAAATCCTACTACCATTGTAAATATTTTGATTAATTCATATTAATTGAAAGCTTTTTATTTGTGCTAAATATTTCTGGTGTCTTATAAGTGAAAATATAAAGATAAAACAGTTTTATCTATTATTTTTCTTGATTTTTAGAAGGTGGCCAATTTAAATCCATCCATATGGCCAATTTAAATCAATTCCATATCACACGTTTTTAGTAATAACTTTGTTAAAACTAAAGATAATTAAGTATATTTTAGCTTGTTTTAAAGCTAACACTGTAATCTTGAAATATGTAAGAAAAAAAATTAGGTTCCTTACATATTTGCATTTAAATAACTCAATTCAAAAATGGGGTTATTTTCATTTTTTTAAGTCAAAATTTGGACATTTTTTAAAACTTAATTTAAAACTATCTATATCGATTTAATTCTCGATATTTTGATTTTAAATGATAAAAGACTCTTTAAATTTAAGATTACAATGATCCTCCATGAGAAAGCAATGCTTTTTATTTTCAAATTTACCGAAATTCAAAAAGGTGGCCAATTTTGATCATGGCCAATTTAAATTAAAGACTCTAAAAGCTTCTCAATTTTAAAAGAAACTCTTTTATTCGATTTTTATCTTTATTTATTTTTTTATTCTATTTCTTTTTAATTTTATTGATTATAAATGAATATAATTTTGCGTTGTCTTGTTTTTTTTTTAAATGGAATTTTTTACAATCTAACTGTAAATTTAAAATAATCTGAATGTTAATGTCAAATATGCTGAAACCAATATATTATGTAATAAATTTTTCAAGTTATGATGAAATTGAAAATAAAATTTATATATTTTGAAATGATGCTAAGAAGTAAAGGAAAGTGAGTGTTTTCGATTTCATAGAAATGTTAAATTAGGATTGTAGAATTTCAATAAATTAATCATTTTGATGTAAAATAAATTTATTGAATGGAGATCTTAGGTCAAACAAAATCAGTCCGTTCATATATTGAGGTAACTTGAATGAATAGGAAGGTCTATTATCTGCATGCACACTCATTCAAAAAAGGCATATCCATTAAAAAAAATGGGCCATTTTTAATGAATTTTCATATAACATTGTCGTCCAGTCCGAATTGAAATTTTATGTAGTCGTTTAAAAATAGCTCTAATGATAACGCAATAATTTTCCAGGGGTTAGTCAATGTTAGTTAGTTAGGGGTTAGTTAGTAAGAAATTGGTCACGTGAATAGTTTTTCATTCTTACGACATTCATTTTAGAAATTTACGAACAAAAGTGTGACCTGTTAATCACGTTCGTTCAAAAACTAATAACAAAATAAAATTTCAATAATATTTTTCCAATTATTTTCACTTCAATTGTAATATCAACGTCATTGTCTTTAATCATGCCGCTTTTTTATGATTTATTTTATTTTTTTTTTGAGTTGTAAGACACTTACAACAAATAATGCATTATCTAAATTTGAAATTAGGCAACATATACAAGGTAGATCGAATGAAGATAAGATACGTTATTTACACAATCAACAAAATTTTGAACAATTTATCAGTATTTATGGTTCACATTTATCTATTAAATATGTGCATATCCTGCAATGTAATTACGAATAAATTGATTGAAAATATATGAAGATGTCTTTCTTTCAATACAAAGGTTAAAATTCATAAGAGTTTCAGTAAATTGTTGTACATAACGTCATGAAACTATGAATTCCTACGAAACATAAGAAATAGCTTTGATTCAAATTACAGTTTGTCAGCATTTTTTTATGAAGAAAACATCTAAATAATGATCGTTGGTCACACATTTACGTTCATTCATACCCTAATTCGTATTTTATTGTACTCTTTATGCAGACCAATAAAATATGAGAACATTTATTTATTTCAAAAAAAGAATTTAATCAGTTTTCTTTCAACTTTCAGAGACATTAGATGTTAAAAAGAATTATTCCTGGATTTTATACACAAAACAAAAGTTTTCGGATGAATAATAAAATGTGGAATATATTAGATTTTCATCATGATGGACTGCTGTTATTCAATCATTCATATACGAACTTGAGTGCATCTGTACTGAATTTTAATCAAAATTTGAATTTGCCATTTTGTGGTTTTGCTTTAATTTTGACGGTTATTTTGTGGATTTTATTTTATTATCCTTTATCGATAACGAAGGTGATTTTTATTTTATTTTGATTTTAATTCAAAAATAAAAAATAATGAGTAAAAATCGATAGGATTTATGTGATGTCGGATTTCATCATGAAACCGAAAAAACAAAATCGAATACCTTTAAAAGGACTCTCATTAATCGTGCACGTCGATTACGATGCATTGGAGAGAAAGTTCCACCGCCATTCCCAAATGGTTGGTTCTCAATTATGGAATCATCAGAACTCAAAGTTGGTCAAGCAAAGAATGTAAATTGTTTGGGCAAAAATTATGCCGTTTTTCGATCGGAACAAGGTGAAGTACATGTGATTGATGCATATTGTCCACACATGGGTGCAAATTTGGGTGTTGGTGGGATTGTTCGAGGAAATTGCATTGAATGTCCTTTTCATCGTTGGAGTATACGAGGAACTGATGGTGAATGTGTCAATATATCATATAGCAATAATCCGGTGCCAAAACTGCCTAAAACTCAAACATATGTTTCTCGTGAAGTAAATGGGTGGATTTTTGTATGGAATCATGCGGAAAAGGCATCGCCATGGGAAATTCCTGTCATTCAAGAGATTGAAACTGAAGAATGGACATTCCAAGGAAGAAATGAATATTATATTAACTGTCATATTCAAGAAATACCTGAAAATGGGGCAGATGTGAGTCATTTAAATGCAGTTCATGGTCCTTCAATTGTATCAGGAGTTGATTTGAGAACAACTCGGTAAAACATTTTTTTAGCTTTTCACTAAAGTCAATATTCAATAAATTCAAAATTTATTTTGTTCAGATCAATATGGTCATCATTCATTCAACACATATGGAATGCTTCATGGCAGCCGTCAGAGACTAAACCTCATGTTGCAGATGTTGCACTGAAACACTCAATACGTCTCTTTAACAAAATAGAAGTTTGTGAGCTAAATATAAGCACTAAACAAGTAGGACCTGGATATGTTCAGTTACTATTTTCCACAAATTATGGAAGATTAGTGTGTTTACAAACGGTGACACCTGTTGAGCCATTCGTTCAAAAGGTCGTGCATCGTTTTTATAGTCCTCGATATTTGGCACCATTTGCAAAATTCATTTTATTAGGAGAGTGTATCCAAGTAAGTACTCAAACCATTTTGAATTTACCTGCATTTCAAAAACGCTAATTGAAATTTTAAAATAGCGTTTTAATATGATTTTCTTTATTTTTTAATAGTTTGAACGAGACATTATGGTTTGGAACAGCAAAAAATTCGTTGATAATCCAATACTGATTAAGGAAGATCGACAAATCAAATCCTATCGTACTTGGTACAGCCAATTTTATTCAGAAAATAGTATTTCATTCAAGGCTGCTACGTCAAACAACCTTGAGTGGTAGGAATTAGTTAGTTTGCTTAAGAGTTTTTTTTATAGGAATTTAATAAAACAAGTATTAGCTTTAACAAGATTTTATTTTATTACGATGATAAGGTATGAAAATTTCACAATAATTTCTCAACCCATTTTATTAACAATCGCTAATTGGACTGAGTTAAGTTGATTTGACCATTTATCGATTGCATCATGCATTGCCGCACACCGGGTCTCCTTTTCAATCTCCAAAACTTGTCCGACCTGATCAATTCGACCTTGAATTGTATTATCCAAAATACATGAAACAAGTAAACTTTCAACTTCAGCTGGTTCAATATTCAATTCATTAGAAATAAATGGAATTGCGATACGTGTATAAGGTCGAATGAGTTTAATCAATACTTGTGTTCGAATATTTTTCAATAAATCTTCAATGTGTTCACGAATAAAGGTGTCTGCCATAATATTGTTACGATTATTACGTAAGATCGATTCAAATTCGATGATGTCGTTGTTTTGATAGGAGGATACGAGATTTGTCATTGCTAAAATTTCTGGATCATTTTTATAAGGTTTGGCTTCTTGTGAATCAAATGGATTGATACCGGATTTCATGAGCATATTAGCAAGAACAAGATACTTGAGACATGTTGTACGACGAGGTGATCCCGATTCATCGTAATTCTTAAATGCCTCAAAGAAATCTGTGTGTGCTTTCTCGAACTCACCTTCACGTAAGTGCATTTTTCCACCACATTCACGAATTACACCCATAATAAGGGGATGTGGAATTGCCGATTTAATATGAAGTGATTGTTCATACAGTGCTTTTAATTTCTTATTGTTTTTCTGTTGTGTATACATTTGGATTTCTAGCGCATAAATTTCCAGCAATTGTGTGCCCTTTTTCAAATCATCCTCACCATCATCTGTCTGACAGCTAAGATGTAGTTGTTTGAGAATTTTCTGTAATTTACCAAATTCGTTTCGGTCATAATACAATTTTCCAAGTTTTGTGTTTGTTTTAAACCATAAACGATCATTTTTGGCATCTTTCAATGCATCAAGTGTTGTTTCATAGAAATCCTGAAGCAACTCCATGTTTTTGGATGTTGAAATATAATCAAGAATGGAATTAATTGATTTTTCAGAGTGGTTTCTTGTAACGGCACTCTTAATATAGGTGAGGAGTTGTTTGTAACGATTCATCATTTCTTTGTAATTTTGTAACTTGAAATTTATTTTTATCATTTGTTTTAATGCCTTGAATCCCCATTCACCCTTTTCATTGTTTTCCAAATCAAGGACTTTTTGAAAGGAAACCAACGCCGCTTTTGGATCATCTTCCTTCAAAGCTTTACTATTATAATATTGATTCTCTAAATCGACATCAGGCTCAGAATTGCTTTCCTCCGAATATTCCTAAAACAAAATATAAAAAATAAAAAGAAAATTATAAAATTTATTGATTGAATTCTAGAAGGATGAATTGCTTTATCCTCCGGCTTAAATGAAAATCATTTAAAAATTGAAAATAAAATGAATTCTCACCAATCCGTAATCTTCCTCATCATCACACATAAAGTCTTCATCGATATCACTCATTTTTAATTAATTTTAGCCCGTATTTTCCGTTTAATTAAGTGAAATATTTGATCAAAATAAAATTGAGAAGTAATTTTTAATGAAATTTCAAATGTCAATTTTGACAACGTAATTTATTAGATGACATTTCTTACTGGGAGTGTATTTTATTTGACAATCTTCATTTTATGTGCACTGGAATTTTAAGAAAATTTTTGCTATTTGCACTTATCTTTGCAGTCCCTTGATAATTTTAATAAAAAAACTGAAATAAAAATCTTTCTTTTTGAAATAACACCTAAAGTTTGGTGTTGTAACAATGCACAGCCGAAAAAAAGTACAGGTAAGTCTTAAACATATTGTGGAAGTGACAAATTACAAATAAAAAATGTATGACCAGTTTGACCGCAATCATGTTATTTTTTCACCATAAATAATAAGTCTACTGTAATATTAATTATAATTTTGGAACAAAACATAATTTATTGATTTATATTCTTATGTTTTAGGTGTCATTTGTAATTCGTGATGCCGAGGAAAAAAGACATCGAAATGGTGTGAATGCATTACAACTTGATCATATATCTGGCCGGATGTATTCTGCAGG
Organism: Culicoides sonorensis; assembly: GCA_900002565.1. Taxonomy (NCBI): domain Eukaryota; kingdom Metazoa; phylum Arthropoda; class Insecta; order Diptera; family Ceratopogonidae; genus Culicoides; species Culicoides sonorensis. Next base: position 236,460 of record LN483591.1, read on the forward strand.
TCGAGATGCAATTATCCGTGTATGGAATTCAAAACAAACGAATAACAATTACATACAGAGCATGGAGCATCATAACGATTGGGTGAATGATATAGTGCTATGTTGTGGAGGAAGATATTTAATTTCGGCTAGTTGTGATACCACAGTTAAAGTATGGAATGCTCAGAAGGGATTTTGTATGTCAACATTGAAAACACATCGAGATTATGTACAAGCACTTGCTTATGCAAAAGATAGAGAACAAGTGGCAAGTGCTGGACTGGATAAGGAAATCTTTTTATGGGATGTCAATACATTGACTGCATTAACAGCATCCAACAATACTGTAACAACATCAAATTTGCATGGTTCAAGGGATTCAATTTACTCATTGGCAATGAATCCACCTGGAACGGTAATTGTAAGTGGTTCAACGGAAAATACATTACGGGTATGGGATCCAAGGACATGTAATCGAATGATGAAACTCAAAGGCCATACGGAAAATATTAAGGCTCTTGTTGTGTCACCTGATGGAACTCTTGTGATATCTGGAAGTTCAGATGGAACAATTAAACTTTGGAGTTTGGGTGAACAAAAGTGTATTCAAACGTTACATGTGCATGATGAAGGGGTTTGGTCACTTTTGATGACAGACACTTTTTCACACGTTATCTCTGGTAGTCGTGATAAGAAAATTGTGATGACTGAATTGCGAAATCCAAGTAATAGTGTCGTAATATGTGAAGAAAATGCTCCAGTATTAAGTATGTGTTATAATATCGATCATAGTGGCATTTGGGCAACAACATGGAATTCGGATATTCGATGTTGGAAGATTCCACGAATTGATAAAGGAACAATTTATAATGGAGCCGGTGATGGATCAAATGTTAGTATTGGTAATTTTTCCAAGAATCATGAATTATCTTTCATCAAAGGTGGAAGTGCCATCAAAAAGTACACAGTATTGAATGATAAGAGGTTTATGTTGACACAGGATACTGAAGGAAACGTTGCTGTTTATGATGTCCTTAAAGTTGTCAAGTCCGAAGATTTAGGTAAAGTGAATTATGAGGAGATGATAGAGAAACGAAATCAAACAGTGTATGTCCCAAATTGGTTTACTGTCGACTTGAAAACCGGCATGCCAACGATTGTCCTGGGACAAGATGAAGTTGACTGCTTTGCTGCTTGGGTTTCCGCTGAAGCAGGATTACCTGAACACACTGAACTCGGTTCAGATCTTAAAGTTAATTACGGTAATTTATTATTACAAGCGTTATTCGAGCATTGGAGACCTCACAACATGATGCCAGCTGAACTCAAAAACGAAGCACGTGGAAATGAATATTTCAAAGTTCCCCTACATACACCAATCATTTTGAGTGAAGTTGGCGGACGAACATTGTGTCGACTACTTGTACGAGATGCTGCTGGTGAAACCGATTCCGTACTCCTTCAAGAAACTGTACCAAGTTTTGTGACAGATGTTGTGATTGAACGTGCAACACCCAAATTCATTAAAATTCCATTTTATTTGCTGCCTCATTCCTCAATGGCCAAATCGATCAATATGAAAAAAGACCGACTAATTGCTAACGAATTTATACAATGTCGTAAAGTGTGTGAACATGTTCTAGAAAAGATATTAGGTGCAGAAATTGCTCCGATTAGTGGTAGTAGTGGTGTAACCGGATCTGTAACTGGAGCCGGCAATAATTCAAATTCGTCTCATGGCAGCCAAAATAATGAAAATAATTTGAATGATAGTCAGACGGCGGCCGAAAAGAAAATTGAATTACTGTGTAATGATGTTGTGTGTGATCCATCTATGGATTTACGAACTGTTAAACAATTTATATGGAAATGTTCTTCTGATTTAACTTTTTTGTATAAGATGAAATCGAATATCACATGATAGTTAAGTGAGGAAATTTTATGTTAAGACAAAGAATAAGAAAATCTATTTTGGTCAAAGAAACGAAAAACAATGATAATTTTATAACTTTATTATTATTTTTCATTAGATCTTCCTGTTCAAACTAATGCATTTCCCTTTATAAATTTATTTTTTTAGTAACTTTCTTAGTTTATAAATCACAGAGCAACATAAAAAATCATAATCAAATTTTGTTACAAAAATAACTTTTTATAAAAAGTTTTAATAAAAACATAGAATTTACACCAAAAAGCAAAAAAAAAATATTAAAATATTTGCTCTGCGCCTTCATAATATGTATTGTCATGTCATTATCTTTAAACATAACATGTTTATACAATTTAGTATCTAAATTTAATATTAATGTATATTATATTGTTATACACATATTTTTAATATTATTATCATCATCATTAGTCATTATATTTATAAATAAATAAAAAAATTATTAAAATTAATAAAATAAGTTTAAACTGTAGAAATTAATTTAATTCTCATTAACACTCTTTATAAGGTGAAAATAATAAATATAAATATAAAAAAAGTTATAACTGTAAGATTTTTTTGAAAAATAAAAATAATATGAAATAAAGTAGCCAAAAATTACATGTTTAACATAATTTTTTTCATTTTTCTACCTTATTCTATTGAAGTATCATCTCATATCTTCGTAAAACTTACAAAATATAATTAAAAATTACAAGATAAGTACAATTAAAATGAGAACTGTGTGCGTACATGAAATTTTCATCAAAAAAATGATTACAGTGGTAACATAAAAAGAATGTGGTCCAGCTTATTTAATTTTTGTATATTGGAATGATCATATTTTGAACATTATTATTTTATATGTTTTTTTTTGATAATTTGTATAAAATCTAACATTAATATTGTTTATTATCATGTTTATGTATATAAATGTTAAAATTATAATTAAAAATTAAATGAAGTATAAAATTCATTATAAAAATTATTTAAAAACAAAAATTTATTATTAAATTGTTCTATTTTTCTATTATTTATATTTTTAAAAGTTTTTCTACATTAAATAGGACAAACATGTTTTTTCTTCTTTTGATAATACTTAAAATGTTATGTTATTCAATATAATGTTTATATTTAATATTAATTTAAACATTATAAAGAATTTTTTTAATAATAATTTCAAAAAATGATTAGTTTTTAACTTTTCGCTATATGTTTTATATTATAATGTGATGTATAAAAAGTTATTTTACATTACAATGGACAGTATTAGACACAATCTTGGATTATTTTTTTCTTTTAACATTTTTTGCTTGAATATGTTTTGTATCAAAAAAATTAGTGAAACCATGTTTCGGTATATGCTTGGTTAAAATACAGTACATTTAAAGCGTTGTTTTTCTATTATGTATGTTTATAAATAGTAACAGTACGTTCTCAAAATCGAATAAGGATAAAAAGGTGAGTAATGTTTAAATTTATAAAAAAATATTAGGATATAAAATATACATTTATAACAAAATTTGTGTATTTTTACACAGAAAATAACATTATCAAAACACATTGATTATTTTTTTGTTTATGTTTAGGTGGGACAGGGTGATATATTTTATATTATCATATTTTCTTTTCTGAAACGTACTGTAACTTAATTAAGGTTAAATTTGTTTTTTTACTTTTTTTTGTTAGTAGACATTTATAAAATATTGTTCTTTTATAATTTTATAACACTATTTTTATAATTATTATATTTTAACATCACTTTTCTAACATTTAGTAATAATTTTTTTTTTTATATATTTTGATTATTTATTATTGTTTAACAGCTAAAAGCTACCCTTTTTCATAATAATATTCTGTTCTACAGAAATCTCTATCCAGTATAATAAATTTATCCTTGTGTCCCATTTTATTTCGATTCGTTAGAGTTCATTGATGCTTTATATTAGCTGCCATATACTTAACAACATCTAATCCTAATTGGGTTTTCATTACGCGCAAACTACTGCCGACAATTTGTCGATGATATACTTGTCGGATTGTAAATCCTAATTTAGAATATGATTCACGGACCTGTCAAAATTAATGAAAAAATATAAGAATAATAATTGTAAAATTTGATAATCGAAAAGTTTTTATCCCAACATTGGTATCTCTAAAAATTTTCTCTTGAGTGTTATTATTTACTCTCCCAAAATTATCCCTCAATTTCCTCTCTCACATTTTTTTCTTACTCTCTCAAAAATTTTTCTCCCAACATTGCTGTCTCTCTTTAAATAATTATCTTGTAATTTTTACCTCATCTTGACATTCAGTTGTCACAGTTTCAAGTCTACCCCATCCTTGACTGGCCGAATGTTGAATTGCTTTTTTTGTTAAACCTTCAACAATATCACTATATGGATATTTATGATCTATTGCAAATCTGTACAGCCATCCTGAATTATGTAAAGATTCATGACTACGAATACTGATAGTGCCAACAATCTTTGGAAATAAGAAAATAATAAAAATTTAATTTGATTCAAATAAATTATAAATTACTTTTTTCTTCATAGTATTCACATCAAATCCATTTAATGCATCAACAATATCATACTCAATTTTTTCATCATTATTATTTAGTAACAAAAGTGGCTCTTCGTATGCCTCAGCTACGAAACAACATTTGGGATTGGCCTACATATTAAAAGTGAAAAGCATTAAATATTAAATTTTATTACTTCCTTGTAATATTTAATCTTACATTTGCCATTTCAATCCCTTTATTAAAGTGAACAGCATATACACAAAAAATTATCAAAAATATTACTACAGGAATACTTAAAAAGCACAAATGCAGAGGAATTCCCACAAATATAAAGAGTATGGCCCACATCAGCACCACCAATTGAAGTGTTATCTCTATTATTACAAACAAAAATGTCACATTGATTTTCCATTTAAAGAAAAAAAAAATCTTACCTCTGAACAGCACCTGAATAAAACTAGACCATGCATAACTCATTATATATCTGCAATGGAAATCGAGGAAAAAATGATGAAAAAATCATAACAACAAAAATAACATCATCAATTATTGATCACTCAATCAACGAGGGTGTCAATAAATTATGAAATAAATTAACATTAAACGCATATGAAATTTTCTTCATTCATACTGTTTTATTAATTCCTGTGTGAAAATATCATCAGTTTTCCTGTATTCCCTTATCAATATAAAAGGCTTCATCGTTGGGATATTGTCTAATGTTTAACTATTTTTTTTAACACTATACTAGCAAATTTAATTTTGTCTATATTATTAATAATTATTTAACAGCACAAACACACAAAAAGACGGCACAATATTAAATAGAAATTATAAGAATTTTGTTAAAGCAAAAACCAATAACAAACCGATCTGTGTAAAAAGAGTCACAAAACTGATGTTTTTTTACGTATATGATGAGTGTGTGTGTGTGTATATATGTTCAATGAATCTGATTGACAGAAAACTTTATTTTGTACGAGACGATTAGTAATAAAATATTTGAATGAGATTTTGTTTCGTGTGTTGATTCTGGTATACTTGCATGGCATATAAAGGCGAATCTTTAGATATTTTTTTTCTGACCAAAGCAAATGTTAAATTTAATTGGGAAGGTGACAAGATTTTTTAAAATTAAATTGATTAAGAATCGTTTGAATAGAACGAATAAAAAGTATCTTTGAATAACACACTGTATTAACATATCTTGAATGAAGTCTATAGAAACATATACGTTACGTACAATTAAATTCATTCATGAATCAGAAGTGAGCTAAATTCAAATTTTATTTATATTTTCAAAGTGAAAATCGTTAAAATCTTAACTAAATATAATTTTCTTAGATTAAACTTTCTTTATTGCTGAAAATTCAATGAAAATTTGATAAGACGTTAAATGTCAAAAGTAATTAACTGTCAAGTATGTTGTGCAACCACTCTAATTTTGTTTCTCTACATTGCACAGCAACGAACAAACCTTTTTCAACGAACAGCCCAGTTATTTCTTGGCGTCTCAGTACGGAAAAGACTTGTTTTAATATTAATTTTGCAAAATATCAAAATAAGGATGGACAATAAACGAGAAAATGTATCACTGTGGTTGCACAACAAACTAGGCACCAGCAACGACTCATGGATATCATCATCAATTAGTTCACAATTAAATAAGGATGTTCTAAAGCAAATTAAAGACTGTTTTCCTGACTTGCAAACACAAGTAAAAATAAAATTTCTTCTAGCATTTTTTCACATACCGCGGCGACTTGTAGAAGAGGTGGGAATTATTTTTATTTATGTTTTTCACATTATTGATTAGGATCTCCATAAATTTTTATCATTTATGTTATCTTGACTCATTGGAGTAAAGATATAAAAAGTTAAAAAGTGATTCAGTGCAACTTTATTGGTGTAAAAGTGAATTTGAAAATAGAAAAATATTGAAAGAAAAAATTGATTCTGTCAAAAGCCAGCGTATTAATTTATTGTACATATGTCATAGACATACGATGTATATGTACACATTAATGGATATACGCAACATGAATGTATAATGTTGTGATTTTTTATTATTATTATGATATTTTCTTACAAGAAAACACCAATAATGTTGAATTGAGTGATTAAATGATAATATGTATTAAAAATTTAAATTTTTCTTTTTTAGTGGAGATCAGAATTAGAAGAAATTATAGAAGTAGCAACATCAGATACAGAATTATGGGTATCAATGACGGCAGAAACAATGAAAAGTTTTCCATTAACTGGAAGTTTAAACATAGAAACATCAGATTACGAAGAAACAAGACCAATTTTCACAGATATGGTGAATGATTTAAAAAAATTAGTTAATAAACATCACGATATTGGGATGTTGCCATTAGAATGTCAATATTTGAACAAATCAGCACTGATATCCGTGGTAAGTATAACATTTTTGTTAAAAGTAAAAATTTAATTAAAGTTTGTATTAATTTAAGGTGGGACAACAACCAGGCCCGACAAAACATTTTACATTAAAAAAGAAGCCCAAAAGTGCTACATTGCGAGCAGAGCTATTACAAAAATGTTCAGATGCCCAATCAACATTAAAAAAGTCATCAGCTCCTACAGTGCCTTTAAGATCAAGAGGAATGCCAAGAAAAATGGCAGACACGACACCAATGCGAGGAATTCCTTCAAGAATGCCAACAAGTGGATTCAGATCTCCACCTCCTTCGATAACACCAAAATCATTAAATCGAACACCAGCTGGTCGAAAAGAGGGTGGTGTTAAATTATTGGATATTGCTGATCAGCCATTAGGATATGCTGCTGCTAAGAAAAGGAAACGTCAACAAGATTTGGAAGAACAACAAAGAAAGGCTTTGGAGGTTCAGAGTCAGCAACAACAGAATAATGGCTCTTCTACACCAGTGTCTACTCCATCAACAACAACACCTGATTATGCGGCTGGATTAACGGCCTCATCAGTGTATAGTCAACCGGCTACTCCAATGCCATCATCATCAGCCGCATCAGCAGCAAATCAAACTACAATTAAGGAAATTCAGTCAAGTGCTCCAATTACAAGTACATCAATTTTAAAACCCAACAATCATATTGTAGTTCAATCAAATGTACCTGTAGTTACGACATTAGCGCAACCTCAACAACAACAGCAGCAACAACAGCAACAAATTCAAATTCAACAACAACAACAAATGATTCCTCAAAGTCAAGCAGTGGCTGTTGTTTCATCGCCATCCACAAAAACGACCACATTACCATCAAACATTCAAATCGTACGATCTGTGTCGTACAATCCTCCAGGAACACAACAAATACAAAATCAAACTGTAACAACAGGTCCTCCGCCACCAAGTGTCGAAATCATACGAAAAACTGTACCAACCTCCTCAATTCAACAAAGTTACACGAAAATCCTGGGAAATTCGAATATAATTCTTACCCAAAAACAGATTCAACAACCATCAATATCCGTACAACAAAGTCCAGCTCAAACGCAACCCATTACTTCGTACACGATCGTAAAACAACCTGTAGGTCAACCCCAAATGCGAGTTGTTTCTGTATCATCAGCAGCACCATCATCTAACATCACCCTACCAACACTAACGACAACATTACCGAGAACTACACAAATAATTCAACAACAACCACATCATCAAGGCCAAAAAATTATTCAAATTAAGACTGCTCCAACGACACCAACTATGATGGTTGCCACGTCACAACCAAATACTATTTCGAATATTCCTCCACTTATTCCAACGCATCAGCAGCAACAACAACAACAGCAACAACCACAATTAGTTAACATACAAAATATGCATCAATTTGCAGCGAATCAACAACAAAGGAAGGCTGTTACAATTACGGTGAGTTATTTTAAGTTTATTATAAAAATTAGAGGAAATTTAACACCAAATTTTATGATTTTAGTCTCAAAATCAGCCAACATCAAACATTATTTTGCAACA